>VTPC01090140.1:571891-582149 GCA_011009095.1 Ignelater luminosus
AAAAAAAAAGTATGCTAAAGATTCCTAAAAGAATGATTATGGAAATTCACCTGTAGATCGAAATCGGCCCAATGTGTACTTAGTCTAACAAATCCTGCATACGCAGTACTTACATTAGTTATTCTTCTAAACTAATTTACCAATTCAGCAGTCACTAAGGGAATAACAAAAAAATCCAACTGCACCAAATCCACCCACGGTGATATAACAGTTGCTTCAAACCAAGCTTTTTCTGCACCAACGCAGAATTTTACTTTTCATCAAGAAACATTTGCGACTTATCCAAAATTGTTTTTCAAAAATAACAAAACTTGTTGTTGTTGTCAACTAGCCGACTAGAATAAAATTGAAAATAAATATGAAAAACAATTCAATAATAATGAAAACAAAAATAAAACGTAACAAATGAGCTGATTAACCACCCAATTTTGAAAAATCCCCAGTCATGGTCGCATGATAATCCCGATCCTTATTTTGAGAATCCAAAAGAAAATCGCACCCTCCCAAAAACTCGCTCCTACGAGGGTGGTCTGAAAAGTTTCCGACCTCAACGTGAAGATGGCAGCACTCGTAAATAAAAGCTACTGAATTTCGTTGTTCATCTGTTGACAGTTACTCACCAAAGTTTCAGCCATTTTGGACGCGCAGTTTTTATGTAACAGTCGTTTGAGTGAGTTGATGTGAGTTTTTTTGTGAAAATGGACAAAATCGAGTATCGAGCTGTCATTAAATATTTGTTTTTGAAAGGCAATACCCCTTCGCAAATAAAAGATGAGTTGGATTCTGTGTATGGGGACTCTGCACCATCATTTACCACAGTGAAATTTCGGGCTGCTGAATTTAAACGTGGCCGTAAAAGCTTGGGAGACGATGAACGTTCGGGACGTCCAAAAACTGCAACTACCGACGAAAACATCGCCAAAGTTCACCAAATGGTGCTAGACGACCGCCGAATTAAAGTGAGGGAGATAGCAGAGGTTATGAACATGTTTGTCACATATTAAATCAACATTTAGGCATGAGAAAGCTGTCCGCGCGTTGGGTGCCGCGTTTGCTCACGTTAGACCAAAAACGTGTTCGAATGAATATTTCCAACGCTCTTTTGGCGCAGTTTAGGCGAAATAAATCCGAGTTTTGGCGCCGATTAATTACTGTAGATGAAACTTGGATACACCATTATACGCCCGAAACAAAAATACAGTCCAAACAGTGGACTGCAAAGGGGGAACCGGCTCTAAAAAAGCAAAAACTGTTTTTTCGACTGGGAAAGTGATGGCGACTGTTTTTTGGGATAGTCGTGGAGTTATTTTAATCGATTATCTTCAGAAAGGAAAAACCATTACAGGAGCATACAATGCATCATTACTTGACAAGCTGAAGGCAGGACTTGCGAAAAAACGGCCACATTTGCAGAAAAAGAAAATCCTGTTTCACCAAGACAACGCACCGTCTCACACCTCAGCGGTTGCCATGGCGAAAATCCACGAATTACGGTTTGAACTGCTTGACCATCCGCCTTACTCACCAGATCTAGCCCCAAGCGACTTCTTTTTGTTCCCTCATCTAAAAAATTGCGCTCGGAGGACAAAGATTTTTGTCAAATGAAGAGGCAATCACCTTCCTGAACAATTATTTTCCAGAGAAAAATGCCGAGTACTATTTGGACGGGTTACAGAGATGGGAGCATCGCTGGGAGAAGTGTGTAGAGTTACAAGGAGACTATGTTGAAAAATAAAAAAAATTTTCAGAAAAAATGTCTGGTATCTTTGTTAGGTCGGAAACTTTTCAGACCACCCTCGTATATTCAGCAAGCAAAATAGTGAAACGTTTCCCTTCATTTTTAAATTTAGCTGGGTTACTCTTAATATCCGAGTCGTGTATCCAACGTTGAATTCTTCTAAAATGTTGGAAAGTTTTTATAATTTGCAGCTTTGTGTTTTTATTTGTAATCTTTGGAATTGTAAATTATTATAATTGATATTAATAGATGCAAAATATAAGGAAACCTTGATCTCGTTTTAACAATGCAAACGTTTATGCAAAATTCTTGATCGTGCAACGGCGTCAAATGCCGCAGGTACGGCAATTTTCAAAAAAAAAAAGGAAACACGTCCAACCTAATAAAATGGAAGCATGGCCTATTACGATCCATAAACATCGTGAACGGTGTGATGCTAAAAATAATAATAACGAACTTTAGGTTGTAACTAAAAAAAAGCTATCAAATTTTTATTTTCATCACTGAATTTGCCTTGAAAAATTAGGTTAATAATGTGAATAAATTTTTTTCATTAATAAATAAATAATAACAGAGATACCCATTTAATACCATCCTGTTTGAGACACCATCTATTTAGATGGATTGGATTAAAAAGAAGTAAAATTAATAATGAAGACTAAATGAAATTCCAAGCTTAGAACAGAACATGCAAATCTAGTAAAGAGTTGCGAAGTGATTTCTGAAAGTGAAACTAGAGCAGACGTTCTAACATCAATTTTTAAAAGAGAGAAACTGTAAAAAGTCAGAGCAAAAAGGAAGAAGTGAATAAAAGATTTAATTTTTTCCAAGTAAACAAATTTTATTTTTTCTTGATTTTATTTCGGAGATTTTCCGATTACTGGCCAACACAATTTCGTGATCATTGTCATTTAGACCATCGAATGTAAAACTAAATTGAGCTCGATAATTACCTTAATGTACTAAGCGTTACATAAGAGATTATCATGGAAACTAATTACAAAATAATTAATGCAATACAGTTTTAACCGCTCATAAATATTGAAGACATTTTTGCCGGAATACAATTTCCATATTTTTAGCGTGCGTTTGTTGCCGGTTTAAAATTTCTAATCTGACAATTTGAATTAAACAACTTTGTACATAGAACAATAATGTAATTTCATGAGAGGTTTTGACAGTCATGAATTTTCTCATGGGAACTTTGGCACGCAAACTCCTTCTTCGGTAAAGCTTAGGATAACTTATAATAACTCGGTTCCGTATTAAGAACTTGCTTGTTAACTATTGCAGGAGTGCTATAAAACTCACAATAAATTTTAATATGCAGTAATTCATAATTACTGTGCAGGAAGCGCACACGCGGCGAAGTTAAAGGGTTCTTATAAAACGAAATGTATTTTTAGATAATTTAATGGGTTGTCATAATCATATAGTAGTCAAAAATCGAAAGCTTGTAAACACTTAAAAAAGGCACTTGACTATTTTAGGGTACCACTTATGTTAGAGCTACTATAAAAACAACATTTGTTGTTTAGGACACTAAATCCAATTTGAGGCAGTTAAAGCGGCTTGCATGAGGGACGTATTTATTTAGCGATGTAGTTCAAATAGATTTACCGTGCAGGGGTGGCGCTAAATCCTTATTCGCTGTACATCTGCTGTTGCATGCCCCAAATTACATTGGTAAGTCAACTAACTGTCTTCCTCTATATATAATTCTGCTGTAAAGGGTTTCAGGTATTCTAATCCTGTTTCATCACGTTCAGTTGATTTGAGCGTTCACTTTGCTAAGATTTAGTAGCAAAGTGAGATTGTACAATTTTGAATGGATGGATTTACGCCATCCCATATAGACTAATTATACTTGATAATATAAACGGTATTATGTACTCTAATATAATGTGATGTAATGTATCAAAGGAAATATCTTGGGTAACGAGTAAAACCAAATTCGTGGATTTACGGTATTATCCTTGTATGTACGTGTTAAGTGTTTTTAAATTATATGTATCTTCACACGGAATTTACCCAGACTAATAATTTCAACCCTTTTATACTCCATTATATAAGCACATACTAAATCTTACAGGGTAAAAAGTTTGTTTCGGTTTTCGACGTACTGGAAGGAAACGAAAACATTCCGATATATTTAGTTTAACTCGCGTCATTGAAGTCACATCCGTACATTGTAATTAATTGGTAATTTACTTTAACAAATGCAGTAATGTATACGATATACAAGCTCTAAAATCAATACCTTTGTTATTTATTATAAAATAATATGAACTTTACAATTTTATAGAATTCTGTTACGAAACCAACAATAATATCATTTAAGTGTCAGGTGCAAGGATCTTGAATAATAGAAATGTCTAATGACGGTAATAAATTACCAAGAAAAACGGAAAGGAAAACCATTTCGTCCGTACTGATATAAAGCATATAGATCTTAATACAAGAAGTAGTGAAATGTAAAAAATTGTTGGCTACAAAAAATAACAATAATTTCTTAAAACGTCAGGCACAATAATTTTAAATAAGAGAAATGTGTAATGAGCTCCAAAATTTTCTTTTTTAAGCTCTAACCCTTATCGCGAAATGAGCTTCTGCGTAAAAAAACAAAACTATTGAAAGATTTCAGCATTAGCATGAAAATCTCATCAGCATAAAGCACAAGTCGTGCTGGAATGTGTCTCCTAAACGAGTCATTAAGGGGTGCCATACTTTAGTAGGGCATTAGTAGGATGCGTCGGGCTGATCACTTCTTAAACAAGGCACTAACTTACAGAACTGATGGCAATCAGTCACTTTGATCTTTGACTATATTTGCACGGATGTTTAAATACGTTGCAGCGACAGCGAGAGGAAACTCTCGTAGTTTGCACAACAGATTTCGGAGTTAAGTAATTTTATTTAAGTAAGCAGAACCGATCGTGAAAGGGAAGTTCTTTATAGCTGCGTTCTGGCTTCAAATTTACACTTTAAAGACGATAAAATCTAACTGTCGAAGAAATTGGCAGTCTTATTTATACGGTAGGTAATATTTTTTAAGCAAGAGAAGAATGGAGGCGGCCACGTGATGATTTTTTTGCTTTGCAAGTGGAATTCATGAAAATGGAACATCGTGCGGAGAAAAGCGTCTTATGAACTCACGTTTACACTATTTCATGCAGTTCCGGCTTTATTAGCTTATTTTGCGTCTCTTTTCAGGCGTTCATAGTAGTTCGTTATATACCCGATAGCGCAGAAATTAAAGTAAATTGTGTTTATTATCGTCGAATAACGTGTCACAATTTACCGAAAGCTCCATAAAATGCTGCCACGGAGACACTTTTATTACGGTATTCTCATCTAAAGCTATAAGGTGCAGGAGATGAGAACTTACCGCAGCAGCAGCGTTAAGATGCAGTCGAATATTGTCGAAACTAATTTCAGTATATTCTCTTGCTCGTGACAGGTAGACGTGCTTGAAACTACAGCTTGGCAAACAATGGAAATTGACTGATTTAAAAGAATCAGTGTACTAACTAAAACAATATACGAATACCACTCCTGTAATGCTAAAATATTTTTATTTTTCAAATTCTCCCGAATGAACAACAGCTTGTGATGGATTATGTAATTAGAAAAATCAATATGGTGCCTGCAGGCAACGTAAGCGTGCAATATAATTTACCATCTATTGAATTTATTTCACAGCTCAATTATTAAAATACAGAATTAAAGCTGAAAATGCAAATACGAGATTGATAAATTGGTAAAATTAAGTTGAAAATGACAGTTTGATACTGTCAGTATTGATTTTACCTTCTTAAGACGTATAATTGAAAATAATACATTTCAAGTCTTCTAAGAATTCTTTGTCTTATGTTTTTCGCGAAATTTTCTCTGTATCAAGAAACATAATTGAAATATCATTTCAGCGTTTGCTAGGGCTATGTGAGAATTTGTTTGGTAAAGTTTACGATAATAAAACGTGTTTTGAGTTGTCTTGAGATACATCGTTCGATTCCAGTAGTAACGTTCACTTTTTGCTTCCGTTACATGTGTTATATTTAATTTGTGCTTTCGGTGTATTCTTTAATTTTTTTTATTAGTTTTCTCTCGTCGGAAAGGTCTTTTTGTTAGTGATTAGTCCATATTTAAAGATTGATTAAATTTTTTTGTAGTTTTGCTAAATGTTTGGAACGCAGGGTATAATTAATTTCAACGAGTTTATTTTTACATTGCAAGTTTATAGAATTCAAAAAGCTGTTAGCGGGCAAATTTCTGTTTGAATTGGGGTTAAGCTCAAGATCTGATTGATAAATTTGAAGGACGTTATGTCATCATAGAAGGGTTATAGTTTTCAACTAAAATTTCTTTGTGATTTGACCGATTTTCCCTTGCACCGTACGTGTGAAATAAATAAAGGAGCAGGTGTTGAGTTCATGCTAAATAACATCATGTTAAAAATTTTTTTTGGCTTCTTAGATTGATTTCTAACAGAGATTTTTGTCAGACAGTACTTTGAATTTCTCCTGCGGAATTGACGTTGTAATGATCCGATTGGTTGCGAGACTTGTCGAGTAGGTTGCCGCGGGTTTTCTTTCGACGAGGGATAGACCGTTTGTTTCCGGTGAATCTTATTGCTGTAAAAGGGTGAAGGTTTGTTTTTGTGTGTGCAAAACCCTGCAGATTGGGGTAAGTTTTACTTTCCTTGATTATATTAATGGTGGTTCTAATGGGGTTTTTTCTTTCGTTTTTTAGTTTCTTAGTAACGGAGGTCAAGAATGACTTCTGTAAATTTAATACTCGGAAGTTTGAAGAAATTAAGGAGTTTTCCTTAGAATCTAATTCAGCTTTGTCATCTCATACTACGGAAAGATTATGGTTGAACGGTCCAAGAAACAAAGATCCGTCCGTCGAGAAAATATTCTATTTTGACCTCTACTTTCGGGGTTGCATTAAAAGCTTTAATTCCAATTCATTCACGGAGTTCAGAAGCCATCTGTTTAATTCCACATATAACTCGCCATGCTGAGAAGATTTTTCAAATGTATTTAAATCAAATAATTGTTTATTGATAAATACATTTATATTAATTTTATTTTTAACTGTACTCGGAACGTGAATTTAAAAGGATGCTTCCGAATTTAGAGGTTTTTCCGGTGAATCTATCTCTGCGTACAGATCTGTATCACGGTGAGGATCTCGTGGTAAGTTTTTATGACTCCTTAGTTCTCGATATCAGGTGTTACTTTTGTGATCAAACATCTTAGTTTTTCTGTAGCTTTGATTATCCAAATTTTTTTTGTTATTTGATCAGTAATTTGAATTCTTGTGAACATTTCTATTTCCTTACCGTCACTCAAGGTCACCCTCTGAGTTAGCCGGCCTAAGACCAATAGTTAACTTAGTGTTTATATAATTGTAACGTAAGGTTACTTTTTGCACCAAGAGCTTCAATTTGTAACGATACTTTAACTTAGGTATCCCTAAACCTCCTCTACCATCGGTGTAGAGATAATTATCTTTGTCTATCTTTTTCTATTTTTGGCTTGGGTTCAGTTTAGTCCTCTATTTATTACATCTGCCCCTGAAACATCCCATTTTTTTCTGGGTCTTTCCCTTCTTGTTTTTGCTCCCGTCCCAGTTTCCCATATCACTTTTATTTTCATGAGTGAGGGACTTTCTACTACACATGTTTCAAGAAACTTTACGTAACTGTACTTGGTGCTTTTAATTGTAGTACAAGACTTTTAAAAGTCTGAATCGTCGATGCTGGCTGTCGTTTTTCATCTAGTTTGTCAAGATTTACTATCTGTTTAATCGTTTTCATCCTTGTTCGTATTTTTGATATAAAATTATGGCCGATCATTTTTATTTATTTCACAGTGGTGAAGTCTGTTTCCTTATAGGCAACTTCATTTGCCTTATTTGCAAGCAATTTACAACCGTACAAAATTAATTAGGAGAGGTTAGTTAAATGTATTCATAAGCTATGTACTATGCCACTTTTTAAATAAAATTGTGTAAAAATAAAACCTTTTCTTACTTCTCTTACCCAAGCTAAAATTAGTCATACCTTTAGTATTGTATCTTGATTTTCCATAACAACAATGTTGTTGAACAATTATCTCGTGTGCCTCAACTTGTAAAACTTATGATTAATCGTAGGCGGAAAATATAAGATTATTCATTTACACAACCACAGCAATGCAACAGCAAACTCCCATCATCAATGTTGCTATTTTCAATCATTCACCAGAGGGAATGCTAAGCAGCACTCGTGGAATTAATTGGCCCATTGGCATTGTCTAGAAGGCAACATAAAATGCTCTTGCTGATTGTCATTGTAAAGTTGAAAATAATATTGCTCTACTACTAGAAATGTCGGTAGAACATCAGTTAGGGAATATAATACACACCCACTGCGCGGCGCCATCTGTCGCTATGCTCTTAGATGAAAAAAAAGAAAAAAAGTAAAAACACGAAAATGACTTTGTCTTCGTGACATAGAAGGTTCTTCGGTAGAGTAACTTAATGTAGCAAAACTACATAAGATCTGGTCTCTTTCGCGACCTAGAAGAAAAGGCCTTTTAAATTTTGGTTACGGGGTCGATTGACAATTGATTGAATTTACTGAGAATGGTATCCATTACGACATAAATTACCTTACTGGTTTTTAAAAAATTTTTGTCAAGATGCATTAGTTATCGCCTCGATAAATCAACATACTGGAAGTGACAGTGTAAACTAGTAGTCAATCTCATAAACGTTATGCAAGTAAAAACCATTCTCAGGCTGTTAATGAAGTTACCATATTAAAATTACACAAACTAGGGAACAACCTCAAGGGAACCGTAAAAATCATAAACCTCAGAAGCTTTAGCATAAGATTTTAAAAGACAGTTGATAAATGCTGCTGGAGAAATTCTTTCTACTACGATAGATATAAATATATGACTTCATAGGTGTAAATCCATGATTTGTTACGCAGATTTCTTAATAGAAAGTTAAATATAAAAAGAATAACAGGACGGACTACATACATTCTGTTAGAAACAATGACATAGTAGTGTTTATCAGTCAATGGGAAGTGACAGGTTTAAATTTCTTAGTAGCGGAATAAAAGATTTTAGAAGAAAAGTACTACAAACAACACAAAACTGAAGATTCGCCGTTACTACTTTTAGGTCTTCGCTCGCTCGCTTCGCTTCTTCGTCGCGACTGCGGCGCTCTGACTCTTCGAGTCTCCCGGCATAACAAAGGGCGTGACCGACAAAGGCCCCGGTCGGGCTCGCTTTTGTATGCACACGCTTCGTGCACCGTCCTCTGCCAAAAAAAGACAAAATACGTTTGGTCATGCACGCATCTTCTGTAAACCCCTTTCCCAACTGCATCTACCTACCAAAGTTCTACCTCTATAGGATCAGCCGTTCCTGAGACAAGGCATTACGGCCAAAAAAAAAACAATCCAAATACGTTCCCCACACATCTTCTGCAAGCCCTCTTGTCCACTGCACCAACCCACCGCTGCCCAACCTCTATAGCATCAACCGTTTCTGAGATATGGACTTCTTCTTAAAAAAACACAATACGGTCGGTCCTGCAAGCATCTTATGCAAGCCTTTTCTCCCCTACACCTGCTACCAAAGTCCAATCTCTACAGTATTGGCCGTTCCTCGAATATGGGGTGCCTACAAACAAACACAAAACCCTGCTGGTCACTTACGCATCTTATGCAAGGCTTACCTCCTACCACACCTGCTTACCAAAATCCGATTTTCATAGGATTAGTAATTTCTGAGATACCGAATGAGTCAAAACTATTGTGGATCGGGCTGCGCCGCCGAATGGGTCACCTTTGGGGCCCCATCTCGGGCTGCATCATCGAATATTAGTTTTAAATCAAAACAGTTTTGCGCAAAGACGATCGATGTGGGAAAACCATTGAGGAATTCGAAAATCTATACTTCGTGGATCAGAAGACAGTTGAAACTAAAGTTGTGCAAACGCTGATGAAAGGTATCAAAAGTAAAATTTGACAGTTTCAACGAAAAACACTGACTTACCAATCTCATGTAATTATTCTTACATCATTTAATGCAAAAAGATGTAAAAGCTTTTTAAAAATATCGTTCAGCTGTGTAAGAAGGCTTTTTCAGAATCGTTTCCGTATTTTTCGAGATAATCCTTATAGTACTTCATAATATATTACAGGAGATCTAAGGTTCCTTGAAGATGAATTTTTTTGCATCGAAGTACAGTTCTTGAAAATCTGATTCTTGTGTACATAGAAGACCCCTAGACTTTTTAGCACAGTTTTCATATTCACCGGTTGCAAATGAGCTTCTTGGATTAAGTAGGTAAACTATTCACTGAAATCTTATAATAGTGCAGGGGTACAATGATATTACACAAGCAAAAAATACACAAATTGTGTATAATAAATAGGCAGACATGTGTGTGCAACAAATTATTAAAAAAATCTTTTAACACAATTAAAGATTTATAAAATTTGCTAGGGCTGTT
>VTPC01090141.1:0-47081 GCA_011009095.1 Ignelater luminosus
CTTACATATGTTATGTATTTCTTCCATTTAATATTACTTTGTAAAAGTAGTAATTTATCAAAAATAACCTTGGCCTAGAAGAAACTCTTAAAGAAATAAGCTTCACGATATTATACTACATAATGTCCGATATAAGTATTATCTATACTCCTGCATTTAGTTCTATAAAACGAATGAAAGAATAATAATAACTTCGTCGGGTTCTCATGTTATTTTTTGACACAGCAAGAACGCTTTTAACACGTATCATCCATCAAGCAATTCGTTAGTTCGTGTTTTAACTTCAGAATTACATAGCGTGCATTAAAATAATACAATTTACTTGGAAAATTGAGTATGAAATATAATATCTTTACGGAAATTTTTAGATAGTATTCTCGGGGAAACGGAAAAGGCAATTTACATTTAAAAGTGGTTAATGTATCATAGGTAACATTTATAAATTGGTATTACTCCTATTGCGTGACATAATGGCATGGACTACTTGATAGGAATGTTTAACAACTTCATTACAGAATGACACTCGCATGTGAAAGTCATATAAGGCATATACTATCTTAATTAAAAAACGTAAGAGAATAATTATGCAAATTCAATATTATAATGATTTGCGTGTTTTAGAAGGAAAAAAATTATGGTTATGATTTAAAGCCGCTCTTATCGTTATAATTTATGACAAGATTTATGCATTATGTTAATTTACTCAAATAAAATAGTTCTTGTTTAATCTTAATGTACAAATTTACAATTAAAACATAAAAAAACGTAAAAAGGCAATTAGAGAAAAGGATTTGGCTTTAACTTTCACTTAAGGAAAAATAAAGGACGTCGTGATTTTAGTTTTTCGTTTAGAAACGAAACAGATTTTATTTTCTTCTTAAAATTTAAATTGCAGGAAAAGCCATTAGTAGTTACTTATGTTACTTCCAGTCACATCAGGGTCGCATTTTTGAAAAATGGTACCTTTGTCGCATGCTACAGGCTTACAGTATCAGTTTATTTATGTTCCAGTACTAGCATGTCAAGCACTAATTTTTTTCTTTCTTAGTTTTCCTCTTACTTTTATTCTTTTACTCTGATACCCTTGATGGTTACTTCGTTTTATTTATTGTAGACTGTTAAGAAGAATTAATCTTTTGTTTGATCTGCTATAATAATTCACATTAAATTCACGGTAATTTAAAAACACAATTTTTGTGATCTGGATAACAAATTGACACAAATAGACGTTACTGTCTCTAAATGCACATCTAAACATAATGTACCTTAGCGATTTTTCAATAACTTTCGAAATTAATATAAAGATTTCCTGATGTAATACGACTAGCATGACTAATTTCAGAGATTATGGGAAACATTCCTTATGGTTTTGCGTACCCTACAGTCTCCAAACAAGGAAAGCCTAAACATTTTCTAAGCAATTTCCAGTTTTATATTGCAAACATACTTAACAACTGTTAGGGTTAGTCTAACTAACAACAACTTGACAAAGGGCTCTTATTTTTTAAACTTGTTTATAAATGAATCGCAATCAAAATTTCTTTTCTTGGTCTATTTTGCTTATATATTCATGGTATGAACACTGTTTTGAATGTAAACGATATAATGTATTAAACAAAAACATATATTGGCTTTAATGTCCCTGAAATAGTAATTTTCGTAAAGGTGATACCTTTAATACTATTGACTATTCTTGCTAATGTGACATTATAGGTATGCATCCAATTTAATAATGTCTCTCCTTCCATTAATATTTGATTCAACAGAAATTCATCAAACTCTCCCAAAGCGCAGGATCTGAACAGCAGAAGCAATACCAGCTTTAGAAAGATCAGCCGTCTATAACAATTTAACGAAGAACTAACAAACAGGTGTATAGGAACAAAAACCGGGCCTGAAAATATTAAATAAGTAGAACCTTAGTAAAAACACAGTTACACAGTGCTAACCTGAGTATCTGGGTCGGTCCTGTTGTTAATAATCATAATGAAGTTAAACAGCTTGTTTAGTTAACCTACAAGAATAAGTCGCCGACTTGAATTAAGTTCTCTAAATGTCAATTCACCATCCTAAGCAAATATTGATGCGTTTCTGCACCATCCAAGAAACTACATAATTGTTTCTTAAATATACTTTATGGTAGTCAAACTTGATCGTCCAACCAGAACAATTACATCAAACTAATTCAAATGCTTTAAGATCAGATTTGTACTCACCTAACTATACATAGTTGGGTACAGTTAATAAAATACTCCATATCGTGACGTCTATAGTAAAGTTATCAAAAGCTGCTTAGCTTAGTTATTGCTTTATTAGACAAGCCTTTGCGTGTTGCAATCAAGACTGTTTTACCATTAGGGCGTGTTTACTGTATCAGAAGATTAATTTTAAACATAGGCGTAATTCTTGAAACTTACTTGTTGTAAGATTACGTGAACTTGTGCAATAGCTGATTAACAGAGTTTCTGGTTCTTAAACAAAACTAGGTAATCCTTATGTAACTTTTCATTCTGAATCTGCTTTCAGATTTTTTTCTATCACGTGTAGTTTTTGAAATATATGCATTTGAAGTTCCAGTGGACAGTGTAATTATAATTACATTAGGTAATTACGTATTAGCGATAAGACGTTTTGGAAATGAGGTAATTGCATTCCGCATATATTAGAAAGCTATTAACGTGTCATCAACAGTTGTAGTTGAGGGCTGCCTATCACTTTTGGGCGTCAAATTATTATGTTTGCAACACGTGTTACTTATGTTAGTATTTATCCTACATACTTTTGTTATTTTACTAAAGTAGTATTGTTTGTTTGTTCTACGTACTTCAGTTCCTTTCGCCATCGACTACTAGTAGTTGTTTGCTTATATTCAAATAAACCTAGCTAAAGCAAATGAAAATGATGGGACAGAGCAAGAAGAATCTAAGAAGGGGTCGATGATCTGTTTTAATTATATATTTGTCGAATTTCTTAAATCCCTTAACGATAGCCAAATCTTCTTTGTCGATCCATGCATAGTTTTCCCACCTCTTTCTATTGATGGCCCTATACTACCCCAATTCTATACGGCGAAGCGTGACTGAATATTAATCCATTTGCTTCACTATAACGTGTTAAAACTAAATAAGATTATCAATAGATCTCTCAATCTTCTAATGGCTTGGTTTATTATCCAATAATCTGTACAGTGACTCGACTGTAATTGATTTGTTTTTCAAGAACCGCTTGTAGTAATTTACCATTCCTAACGATAAGTAACTGTAGTTCTTCTTTGTTCGTTAGTTCCTGCAGCTTCTTTGACTACCATCACTTTATCATCACCTTTTTCTCGAGTGGTATGTCCTAAACATCTAATTTTCTTTAGTCCTATATCGCAGTTAGACTTTTCTATCATAATTCCTGCTCCTCGTTGTTTGTCAATACCTTTCACACATTAATGCCATCTAAATATGACTTATTTACTATTTATTCCTAACAACGAAGAAACGTTAATGAACATGACGAAAGAACTAATGAGTAAAAATGATAAAATGATGGAAGAACTGAAACATATGAGAAAAGAACAAACGGAGAGCCACAACTTGATTAAGAAATTGAAAATAAAAAGCTGAAAACTGGAAAAAGAGTTAGATAAGGCAAATGAAAAAATAGAAAGATTGGAGAAAGATAAAAGGCATAAGAACCTAATAATAAAGGGTATAGCGAAGATCCCAAATAATAATAAAGCACTGAAAGGGGAAGTAGAGTATTTTATAGAGAGTCATTTAGAACTAAAGATCAAATCGAGAAATACAGATAAAATCGGGGATAAGATGTGTGTCATCGAAACCGAAGATGTAACGGATAAAATTGATATTCTTAGGAATAAAAGTAAACTTAGGAATACTACGGAGCATATGATATACATTGAGTCCGACCTCACAAAAAAAGAAAGAGAAATACAAAGAGAAATCAGAAAACAAGCACTGGAAGGAAAAAACAAGGAAAAACAAGCAAAAGGTAAATACAACAAACTAACTATAAACGGGAAAGAATGGAAATGGGATGATAATGAGGACAAAGTCAAAGAACAATCGGAATGCGGATGACAAAAAAGGCAATGAATAAGGATATGAGTAAGGATAAAATCAAGAAAAGACCAAAACTAATAAACTTGGGAACCTAGAATGCAAGAGGAATAAACGTCAAAGTAGAAGAAATAGTAGAAGAAATTATTTCGCAGCAAGTAGACATTTTAGGACTAACAAAGACAAAAATGAAAGGCAAAGAGATACGTCGAATTTATAAAGGTTACTGGCTGATGTGGTCAGGAGTGAATGAAAAAGATATAGCAGCAAAAAGAATGGGCCTTATAGTGGCACCGAACAAACTAAAAACTTTTACAAGAGAATAATATGTTAACGAAAGGATATTAGTAGTGGATATCATGATAGACGTAAATAACATAGACACAATAATAGTGACATATGGAGAACATGAAGATGCAAGGTGGGGGACAAAGATAATTATTTTAAAAGTTTACAGGAAGAGATAGACGAAGCATCTAAATGGACGAGTCGGAAATATGAACGATGGAATAGAAAGAATACTGGGGAAGGAAAGCGAAAAGTCCATAAATAAAAACAAAGAAAAGATTATTGAAATGTGTATTGATAACAATCTAGTAATTACTAATTCAATGTTTAAACATAAAGACATACATAAGTGGACGAGAGTTGAAATAAGCAGAAACGAAAGACTAACCACAGATTATTTCCTTGTACGAAAACAATATCGGAGACTCATAAATGACGTAAAAGTATCTAGACAAGCACACATTGAAACGGACCACTTGCTAGTAAAAATGAAAATAAACACGACAGAAGAAATAGAAAAAGATAAAAGAAGGATTCTAGTAAAAAAGAAGATAAAGGGACACAAGCTCCAAGATGAAACATGCAGGGGAAAGTACCACTTACTTTTGAAAGAAATGATACAAAACCAAGCAGACAAAGAAGACAGAGAAGACATATGGAACCAGTTGAAAAAGACAATATTAACAGCAGCTAAGAAGTGCTGTGGTACCTCTAGAGTGACAAACAACAATGTAAAAACGAACAGAATGAGGGACGACGGAAATTCAAAGAATCATAAAAGAGACAAAAGTAATGTGGAAAAAATATCTTTCGAGAAAATCATTAGAGGACTATCAGAAATATATGGTGAAAACAGAAGAAGTCGAAAAGGCAGTTAAACGCGCAAAAAAATCATGGAAGAAATTTGGTCTAA
The DNA here is from genome assembly GCA_011009095.1 of Ignelater luminosus. Classification (NCBI taxonomy): domain Eukaryota; kingdom Metazoa; phylum Arthropoda; class Insecta; order Coleoptera; family Elateridae; genus Ignelater; species Ignelater luminosus. The sequence continues at coordinate 5,269 of VTPC01090141.1, forward strand.
ACATGAATGAAAACTTCAGAGAAAGCCAAAATTACAATTTGAAAAATATTAAAACAAAGATGGAAATTTCATCACAGAAGAGGATAAAATGATGGAAAGATGGAGACAAGATTTTGAAGAGACTACTGTGGGAGAGGAACAAAAAGCACGGAACAAACAAGCGACATACCACCAATATCAACAGAAGGATTAAACGTGGCGACAGGAAAACCAAAAATAGAAAAAGCAGCAGAATACGATGAAATCGCACCAGAAATGATAAAGTATTTAGATGATATAGGCATAGAGATGTTTAAAGACCTACTTAACGCAATAACTAAAGTCAAAAAACGCCGAGGTTGACAGAACTGCTGTTTGCAGACGATATGGTGATAATCACAGACTCGGAAAGAAACCTACAAGAAAGCCTAGAAAGTTTGAATAGAGAATTAAAAAGCATAGATATGAGAATAAACATGAACAAAACATAGAGTATAATCATTTCCGCCAGAGACAAAAGACATAATATTTCTATAGTAAGACACAACATCGAGCAAGTATCAGAATTAAAGTATTTGGGATCGATAATAGAAGGAAACGGTAGGCAAGACAAAGAAATAGCAGACAAGGTGGAAAAAGTAGGAAAAATGTACAACGTGCTAAGAACACCGTTCTTTAATAAAAAAGAGATCTCCAAGGAGATAAAAACAGAAGTGATGAAAACAGTTATAAACCCAATCCTAATAAATATATAGCAGCAAAACGTGGACACTGACAAAAAAATACAAAAGTAGAATAAATACAGCAGAAATGAGATTCTTGAGGAAAATTGAAGGGAAATCTAGGATGAACAGGATAAGAAATGAGGTTTTTTGGGAAACACTACGGATGAAACCGATACCAAACACGATACAACAAACACAACTAGGATGGTTGAGCCATATACAGAGGATGGCAAAGGATAGGTTAACCAAGAGGAACAAACAGAAGAGGAAGACCACGCTGGACCTGGCAAGGGAAAGTAGAAAAGGCAGCAAAAGAAAAAGAGATCCGGTGGGAAAAAATTAATGTGCTGGCACAAAGTAGGAAAAAATGGAAAAGGGAAATAACTTAACTTCCCCTTCCTACACCCTAAGTATATCAACTTAGGATTAAGTAAGTATATCTATGTAATTAAGAGGCTGCATTAGAATTCTTAGTCGTCTAACCATGCTTATATTTGTTTCGGAGAAACGAAGAATTGAAAGCTCACAACTACCACATGAGTAATAGCTCGAACATTTTAATTTTCGTAGTAAGAATTTTAATAATCCTTCCGGCAACAGGAGTTGCAACGACGTGCTCACGATAGTGATAGTTACAGAATACAGAAAGCCGACGTTATAGAATTCGGATTTGTATTAATTTGATTTGATAGAGATATACCAATAATAATTTAGATACCCGTTTTAGAACTAACAGATTTATTCATCTTGACAGTTTCCAAACAGGTGATAGATCTTCGAGATTTAGAAACTCTTAAAAACCATTAAGGTTAGAATAAGAAATGCTGTTTTACGTCATTATTATTAATGTTTTCAAGTTGGTATTCTAATACAAATAGAAATTACACTTAGTATAAATTTGTAAAACGAAATGTTTTAAATTATTACATCCATTTACTTTTAGCGTGTTTAGTATATCATTAAATCGGTTTAAATTCCTTTTTTTAAAATACTTCATATGACTTTTAAGTAGGCAGTTAATTATTACTTCTTGAGAGCAAAAGTCTTTTCAAACTTGTAATTTAACAGTCGTTTTGACAGTAGCTATTTGTCTAAAGAAGTAGGCTAAACTAAAATTAATTAAATTACAGCACTTAGCGTTTTTAAAACGATATACCTACACTGCCACTCTTCGTGCATATCAACGAGGTCAACTCGCTTCTCCCGCTAAAGAAACAGGAATAAATTAAAGCGTTTCATGTTTTTTTGAACACACGATAAAACGAAGTTACTTTAAGTGTTACAAAATGTTTTCTAATAGAAACTGTTGAATTTTGTATATGTAATGAGCTGTTAATGGCAGGTTTTATGTAGACTATTGAGACGGATGTCGGCACTTTTGACGTTGTGCGTGACCGCGTCACTTGATTTGTGGACGTGAAATAATTACCCACTACTACCCACTAATTAATATTCTGCCTCATATCATTTATAAGCGAGATTAAGTGCTGGTAATATTTAAACATAATGGCTTTTGATTATTAATGCTGGCCATTATTTACTTGTGCCGGACTGCATTGTATTTTAGTCATACACGTTATAATGATCTCATTTCCTTTCGAAATTCACTGAGCTTTGTATTCTGCTTGTGGTTCCACTCGTTAACCAAATAACCCACTGAAAGTTTAAACGATAATACTAATTGCCAACTATAATTAAAGACTTGTAAATGAATCATTTATTAAATAAATTAGCATGTGGGAGTTCTTATACAAATAACCATCCGCCAACGCTTTCGTTGCCGCTTTCTGCATTAGTTAAACAAGTTTTAATCGAAACTTCATAATATCCTAGTATGAAATGCTGGCAAAGCTTTATCTGCCTAGAAAGCGTCTCAAATTCAATTTCTAATCATATACTCGGTAATTTTCAAATTTTCTTATTTTTTTAACCAATCAATTATGGGCCTTTTCAACATATTTAATGTAATTTCCAGAAAACACAGTTAAACTCAACTTTTTCATTTGTCTATATTTTATGAGTTTTCGAGACTTGATTTTGCTACGTAAAAATATCTTTAGTTATATTTGATTTGTCCAATCTAATTGTGAAGTAACACATCAATTTAAGAAATACTTGGAAACAAAAATTTAAAAACCTATGTGGTATAATTCTACCAATTTGCTTATTGTTTTTCTAGAACACATCACTCTTACTTAAAACAGAAGTTTTCTAAATCTCAACACATAATTAAATGCTAGTGGCAGCTATCGTCTAAAACTGGAAGAAGAAATTACTAATATTTTTGTTGAAATTACTTGTTTCATTATTTAAAAATATTATCTCTACTATCCAATTAACTAGAAAAACTACTAAAAACTTAAGCATATTTCTTTTTATTTATTCGATCGGTGACATCATTTAGTTTGTGTCTACTTTAATATATATAATAAATACTTTTAAATAACATACAACCAAAATAAATATAATACTAATTAAAGTCATAAAAAGGTATGTTTTGTTTAGTTTTAGCAGAGCTATAAAATTAATTACACTTTCTCATACGCCATTAGTAGCATTTCTCGGAAGCTAACTATATCAGTTGAAACTTCTAGCAAAATTTTCCTTGCACACTATAGAACGGAAATCAATTTTCACCAAGCTACAATAGTAGTAGTAATAAAAAGTCGTAATGTAATGTGTGTGACGTTTAGGAAACAATTGAATTCGTATTCCTAAAATAAAGTTTCCCAAACAGCGTAATCAAGAAGTAAAAACTGCTTATTTCTATATTGCATCTTTGACCCATCACTGAAGAAATGTACGGTACTTATTCATTTTTGTCCCAGACTTGCTAAATCTGGCAACAAATGCGCACAGACGACTGATGGGTTATTACGTGTAGAAAAATATATGGAACAAATACTTTTTGGAAGATCCTTTTCCAATAAGCTAGCACTGTATGTAGATTTGCTCGATTATAAGATGGTTACTTGTTTTTCAGACCTCATTCTATACACATAGTTTTCGGAAAAATCAATATGTACTACAGCTTCGTCTTATAACAATTCCGAAATGTATTTTTGCCTTTGTTTTGTGTGGTTGTATTTCTTGAAAACATGCCCGAAGAGAATTACCTTACAGCTTGCATTTCTCTTCTATAAGATTTGTTTTGTCAATCACAAATTTTTTTCTCCCTTACACTTTTCTTTCTTCTTTGCTGTCCAAAAAGTGCATTTAACTAGCTTTTTGCAATCAGTCACTCTCACTATGGCTGCAACAGGTTTATTCTTGCATTATGTGCAGATATTCAACACACTACCCTTTGGTCTTACGTTTACCAAGAAGTAACAAAATTGTATAACGTTCTAATATTTCTTTTAGCGCAGAGCTTTTCTTTGATTCAGATATCGAGTTTGTGCTGCATATTCGAATGTTTTGTCTTGGTCGAACTAGCCAGCATGGTCTGCCTCTGCCATTACAATATTATACAAAAATGCTTCTAAATTCAAATTATCTTTCAAAAAAGTTTTTTGGAATTTAATCTTTCCTTGTCTAACTATTTGTTTTTTGACAAGGCTTGACGTTGTAATATCATTTTTATTGAAAAATCTACTAGTCTTTTACGTATACAAGGGTTGCATTGCGCGACATATTCGTCCTTTTTGATTTAAAGCATTTACTCGCAAATATAACAACCCTGTGTGATTATATGTAGAGAAAGATACATTTGTGTTTCTGTATAATGCTACCTGTTGAAGCGTTAGGTAGCATTTGTGTTTCTTTTTCAGAACTGGAATTAGAACAGTTCTCTTTTAGCTCATCAATCAATGAATTGTAAAATGAAAACTTTTAAATGGCATCTGGAACACCATGCTCTTGTAGAGGTGTGCACGGGTCGGATTTTTTAGTCGGGCGTTTATGCGGCCCGGGTCAAAGCTTGGATGGAGTTTGGCGGGGTGGGTCGGACCTCGGTTTAAAAATTTGGCAGGCGTAAGTCCGGTAAGTAAGTAAGCCTTTGGGGCTTCTTGGGTTTATCGGTCTGTTGGGCCTCCCCGGTCGTCGAGCCTGTCGGACTTTATGGATTCTCGGCCCTTTCGATCTATCGGGCCGTTTGGATTTCTCAGGCCTTTCGGTCGGGCCGTATGAGTCTATTGGGCCATTTGAGCCTTTTGAACCGACAGACCGTTTGGACCGTCAGGCCTGTTGGGGTGATTAAGAAATCACTGGGTTTTTTCGGACCGCCTGAAGTTCGTCCCTAGTCGGACTGGAAATTTCTGCTCGTGCAGGGCCCTACGCCCTTGAGTGTTGTCCATTGCTTTAAAATAGGGAATTAGTTGTTTTGTATTGATCTGTGTACTACAGTTCCCTTTTTCAGACATTTTCTTGTATCGATGATAACGTTTTCTGTACCTTCGCATCTCAGTTTGAGTTTTTTAAATTCTTCTTATAGTGATTTAATTTCTTGGTACGCCGGACTTTGATCTTTTAAATTTTCTTTTTTCCAGAAGATGCGTTAGCCTTGGAGTGACTATTGCTATTAGTCAGTCTATCCACAGGTTCACTGGAGTCTCTAGTAGAGTATTTTCCTCAAGAAATTGGTTCCGCTTAGCCTCAGTAATCTTCTTTTGACAACTTCTTAGTTCATATGATCTTCATTTTTTTTCTCTGGTATCTCTGTTCGTGTTCTTACATTTCTTTGCTTCTTCTCTTGATTTCCTTAAGTATTCTTCTCTCTTTTCTAGGTTCGTTTTGGTTTTTCTCGGTATCTTTTTGCTTGCTGTGCTTGAGTAAGCGCCATACCTAAAAAATCTTGTGATTAATAGCTGAAGTCAAGTTTGTCACGTACGAATCTAAGATTTGCAGGAAAAGAAGTTTAAAGGTGTAACGGTCACTTTTCGCTACCGTTCCATGTATTTGTTTGATCGGTACTTTCAGGATATTCTTTTATTTTTTTGTTTCTCTTGTTTGGAAATGTGGATGTAGTTGATGAGCTCGCGCTGAGAGATTAATTAATCTTTTTGTAGTTTGTGTTTTTTGTAAATCAATTTCGGGTTGATGATTTGCATTGTTATTACTGTAAGCTGGACACAGGGTACAATTAATTTCGACATTTAGTAAACTTCTGGTTCTAGTTTCAGGAAATTTGAACGGCTCTTAGCGGGATAATTTCTGTTGGTGTTAGTCTTAGGAGCTGGTTAGTAAAAGATTGATTTGGATTACGTATGTCATTTGAGTAGAGTTAGGGATTTTTAGTGATTTCGTGAGGTTTTTGTTTATCTATTTATTCTACACCTTGGTATAGGTAATTAATTTAGTGAACCGATATTGAGACTGAGGTTAACTATCAAATTTCTACCAGTTTTCGCTAATTGGATTCTGGATTCAATTTTAAAAGGAAATTATTTGAGAATTTAAATTTTCCCGCGGAACTTAAGTAGAGTTGTTTGGTTTGGTGGTTGAGGTGGTTTCCATCTGGGAAAACAGACCGTCTGTGCTCGGCAATCATGTCGGTCCTGGTTGTTGCGAAATTAGCGTTTGTTGTGCGAAAAGCCTAAATATTGGGATGTTATTTTCCTCTTTGTTTTTCTTGTGGATGTTGATAGGGTTTTTTTGTACTAACCTTTTTCTTGGAGGTGGTTTCTGAATCGAAGCTAATTTTATGGAAATTCCCTTCGTGGATTTTTGAAATAGTAGATAAGAATAACCTTCCTTCTCGGAACATATTCCTATTTTTTGCTTAATCCTAGTTAGATGTGTTGTTTAGATTCTGTCACTCATTGTTAAATTTTTGTCTTTTAATTTTACTAATTATGTATTCCATGTTACACAGTGACGGTTATATTTTAGTTTTCCTTTACTCAAGGTTGAGTGGAAAAGAGCAGCTTTCAGCTGGTTAGAGTAGTACCTATTTTAGTTTATATTTTTTTTTGTTTTTCTTTTTATTGTGAAATTGCATCTAATTCAATAAAGAAGTATTATTATTATTATTATTAAATATGTCCATCACGGTCTAGCCATACGATTGCCTCACTTTGCTCTTGATAGCATGCAAACCTTCCACTAAACTTTTGGAGCCCTAAAAACATCACAAAAATAATTTCAATCTGATCCAGGGTTGTGCGTAATAATTCGTCTGTGAGATGAGGACAACACCTGCTTAGTCTACATGTGGACTCAATGGTGCCTAACCTTTATGAAAATTTAGTGTTTCAATTACAAATAAATTTGTGGAGAATTGTTGATTCATAGCACTTATCAAATTTGCTTTTATCTTAATACAATTTAGTGTTAAACAATTTTGTGTGTTATAATTTTTTTGATTATCGGATTTGTGTACTTAACATATAAGTTTATCACTTGTTCATTTAGAAACTAATATCGGAACAGGGTACGTTTATTGAAATTATTGTTACTTCTGTTCTGTAAATTGCTTTATTACAGCTGTTTCACCTCTACGATCAAATCTGTATCACAGTGGGATTCTTCGGGGTTAGCGGCCTATCTTTTTTTCAATGTTTGTTTCCATAACTTTTTTAGTGCATACTTCAAAAAATTTAATTATTCATTATTAAATTTTACTTAGTAACGGTCAATTTGAGACCTATAGTAGTAAATTTTTTGATTTATTACAGGTTATAGATAAAACTTTGATCTTAGATTTTCAAGATTTTCTCTTGTTTCATTTTAGATTACCAAAAGAGTGGTGATAGATGATAATCCATTATTTTTACTTGCTCATTTTTATGGATTTTGAACTATACGATAAAGTACTTGTAAATGCTTACGCTTTACTTATTGAATTATTATTAAAATATCTAAATTTATTATTTCGTTATTATAAAAATTTAATTGTGTTTCTTAATTGCATGATTTAGTAGAAATCTTTTTGTCTTTATTAAATTCTTGTATTGATCTTTTGTGCTTTTTTATATAAAAGACACTGGAGCCTATTGTTCATTTTGAATTCTTTATTTTTAATAGTATATGTGTTTTATTATACTCAGATTTAGGCGGCCTAGGACCATAGCGATTCTAGTTAAACTAGAGTTAATGTATATTTATATTTCAGCAATATACGTTTTGCACATTTCAGCAATATAACCTACAATTGGTTTATTTACACAGTTACTTAATATTAATACATGTCAGTTGCTTAATTAAAGTGGCTTACCCTAAATGTAATTAACATGCTTACCATTAAACAATACTTTTATTACTGATTGGAAACTTAATAATAAGATTTAATGAGATTTTATGGTGTTTACTATAAAACAACTAAATTAACACGTGCAATCGGGCGCAAAACCTTGTTATGATATTGTCCTTCAGCTCTGTACCTACAATCTTATGATTTTTACAATAGAATTTTCTTTCTAAGACCTCCTGTCTTTCGAATGTCAATAAATACGTCTACTAAACTGCTATCCAATCACGAATACATCTAGATTTTATAGTAGTGAGGTTAGCCTGTGAACTTCCCGCGCCCTGATCACTGATATCTATTGTCGCCGCGCGAGTTGAAAATTATAATACTGCACAGTAAAACTTTATCTTCTTACATAATATAAATTTTGAAATAAATATGTAATTCACGTCATTTATTTTAATCCTTATAAATACCGTATTCGTCAGAACTACACGTTGACCTTTCGTTACTGTACTACATTGTATGATGCGTTTTACATAAACAGACATAAACATACATAAGCAGATAAATAAGACTTTATTATAGTACTTTAGTTACATGGATTGCTATGTATTCAGTAACGTACATATAACACTTCTAAGAAATAATATTATAATGTACAATAGATACGAGTTCACATTGAATTAATAATCATATACTGTAGTTAAAACGGACTTGCATATTTTATTATTACTATTAATGCATTAATATTATACTATAAGTAATTAGATAAGTTAGACAGCAACATGCAATAAGCAAATATAAAATTATAAATATGAATAAATTATCATACCATAACAATAATGTCACATTTAAACAGGTAAATGAAATTAAAGTACATGAAAACATAAATAAATTGCAATTAATACATTTCTCAAACTTTATTTATGAAATCCCCGTGTTCATGCTGCATTTGGATGCTACGTAGTATGTAGTTAAAGACACCGTCTTGTATTTCTGATGAGGCACCTCTAATCAATGGGTGCGGCTGCATGGTCATCTTCATTAAGCAAGTGATCATGGGCAGACCACCGGTATGTAACTATAAATCAGTAGAAACATCGAAGACTTGGACTTCATTAGCCACACATTCACGAAGTTTAATCAAACAGGCTGCATTGGGTGTTTTAGTAAATCTATTTAGAATTCCTTACAGGGAGACCAAGATTACAAGTAATAATGTCAGAGGGTGTTCATTACAAAATAAAATACATAAAAAATGAAAAACAAGGGAATTCTTGTACACTAACTATCATCACTGTATGAAATTCAGGAATAATCACATAATGATACGTTACGTTTCTGCTTTAATATTACTAAGTTGATTAATTATAATGATAATAATAAATTTTGAAAGTGTCTGTACAGACACGAACCCGCTCCTGACCTATTTATTCTTTAACTATCAAGAAAAATTTTTAAAATTTAACTTTAAGTGTATCAGAAAGCTTTTTAAAAAGATTGCTGAAATACATTAATATACAAGATGAAAGTTGACCACCACGTACTAAAAGCTAACCTAGGAGCGTGATGAAATAGATTTACAGTTATAAACTGATTGAATCATGCCGCATCCAGAATTTATAGCTAGTTCGGTTGCGCCAACAAACGGATTAAATTGACTGAACAAGTCGATGGTCTCCCTATTGCGGTATCGTATCAATAAGGTGGCGGTCGAGATTTATGTGGGCAATTTGATTGCGAACTGTTTCTCAGCTATAAATTACCGCAAAGGTCGGGGATGAACGGAAACACGCTTGTTTGGCGGCCGAATGTCTCATCTCGTGTCGCCTTAATTACCAGCGTGTTGACTTCGGCCGCACCCGACCACAGTGCCCGCACCTACATCGATCCTCTAATTAAATATCTTGTCGACACCGTCAAATAAAGTCGTATATTTCAGTAATCACGCGAACAACCACATAGGGAAAATAAACAAATTGCAATTGAATACTATTTTATACTGTAATGTCTTACCAGATAAGGTTTAATTAAATTCGCTTACATTTATCTAATCGGTATCTTGTAGATTTGAAAATAAAACTGACTATTTTAAAACGTTGCATTGGGAAATAAAGATCATTAACAAAAGGAAACGCTAATCGTTATCAAAATCATTTGGTTAACACCTCTTAAATGTACATTACACTTCTAATTAACTAACATTTATATTCACAGTTTAAAATAGGTTACACACGGCAGAGAGATTTCTACCTAAAAACCTGTTTAATTTATCAGTTGATATTTGAACTGTAATAACATTAAACTTGCAGATTTGTAATTTATGACGGCAGTTAGTAAGGCAATTATTACGTTCTTAACAGTGACAGTCATTCGTGACGTTCGTAATTTTATTTTCATCATTTCAGATAGTTTTCATAGCAAATATTATTTAGAATGTTTTTTTACATACAGACTGTCACCGACATTCACGCCTACAGGGACAATAATAGGTGCGAAGAGTTTAAATGCCATACGTTTAAGTAACACAGAGAATTAGGTACTCGTATTTAAAAGGCAAGCAGGTGATGAGCAGTGAAATGTTTTATCACCATTTAGATTATTATTGTTGTACGTATAGTTAAATTTTCAAGTGAGGGAAATCTATTTAAAACCTCTCATGATTTCTATCCGACACTGAAAGGGAAAGAGAAAAGTGAACATTTTTCAAGTTTCTAAATCTACTACTCCATTTTCTGTCAACTCACAATTGGTTAGTTTCTGCTCTACTGTTGTTTGCTTTTATTTTGCTAAATTGTCGTCGTTGCTGTCAAACAACTAGCTTGAGATTATCTATTCCTATTACTAATACGGGACAATTCCAGGGAAAAACAGAAAAATCAGTAGGTAGCAACAAGTAGTAGGAAACAGAGATAAAGAACAACCTGCAACTTGAGACGTCACTGTACAAAGAAACTAGAATGTAAACACTGTTACCTGCTTGGTCTAGGTCTTTTAAACTGATGGAATTCTCTACTTTGCTTATTAAAATATATCAGTAGTTTTTACAAGTTTCCAAAAAAAAAAATTAATCTGTAGCCAACAAAGACCACTGTAAGGTGCTAAAAGTAAGTAAAAGAGAGAAAAATGAAAAACGAGAAGGCACTTCTAAGCACAATTCCTTCTATCTGTAGTTCTGTTAGTGAAGTAAAAGATTTTTTTTTGTTTGTTTTTCTTTCTCCACATTATTGTTGAAAACAAAGAAACAACAATAATAATTGATTAATCTTTTAATTTGAAAAATAAATAAGGTTCGTTTTCAGACTTTTGATGGCCAGTTTGTTCAAAAACTGCATCAACTTTCTTCCTCCAGGCTGCTACGAACAAAACTGGGATTAGTGTCCCATCGGGATCGCAACCATATATAAAATCGGACCGCTGCCTGTGATGCTAGCCTTTATACAGTCGAAGACGGGTCGTGGGCGAGGAAAGCTTAGAGCAGGCAGTAGACGGTAATAATAACGCGAGAATCTTAGGGATTTTGAGATCGAAAAGGCGCCAGCTGCAGTAGAAAGTCAGTGACCTAATTTCGAATGGAAAACCCTACAGCTGATCTTCGTCTCTAGGTCAGTAGGCGAGATGTCTGCCAAGGTCGAACCGCAGGTTCAAGCGATACACAAATAAACGAAATAGAGATTGTACTGCACTCTCTTTAGATACTTACTTTCCTAATGAGTGATTAGGCTAATAATATGTCCGTATGTGAAGGTCAACGTCACCTGGTTCCGGAACAGCTGATTCCAGAAATACTCTATAAGTATACTTACAACGCAATAAAAGCCAAAAGATATATTAATAACATCTATTAGCATACTATTGAATGAATACAGGAAACAGATTACAGCGTTCCTAGTTACACTGTTTGGAAAACTTGTACACAAACACGTATAAATGCAAGATAAGCATGTAAAGATACATAAAGAACAACTGCACACTAAATAAATGTCCGCATTAAGTTTATTAATATTTACGAATTAACAACCCAGCGAATTGCATAAAACGTTGGTAACGTAAAGACAATACGTACATTTAGACAGTGAATCATTCGTAAATATTATAAATTCTGCGGTTGTTTATGAAAAAAGCCTGAATGATATAACATGGAAAATATAAACAGTAGCAATAATCTATCTGGGTTCGTCACTGCAGGTGTTTTACATTTAACTTTAGATTCACAAATTTATTCAAATAAATCGTTGTACAAGAACAATTTTACCAAGTTATAAAATAAGTAGAATTTACTTTATCAGAACCTAACACAAAAAAACGATTAAGCCAAGAATTGAATTCATAAATTTTGTTCATAAATGCACAAACTAATAAAATAATTGATAATATCTCGAAACAAGTTCGTCACGTTACAAATCAATATACAACAGGTTCCTATTAACTAAACAATAGTATAAAGCTTTTCACTACTGTGAAAGGATCTCATAAGGTTCTTTACCACTGTGAAGCGATGTTTCAGTAACCTTGACTGTAGCTTACTTTTATCTAAAGCGGCTGGTGACGAGACGATGTTATGCAAGTATATTCGCAAATAATTGCGTCTGTACATTGACAAGTTATATGCCTTAACGTTGCTTCTTCATAAAAGATAGTTTGAAAAGGGCAAAATTATTTACCGTATAACTGGAACTAGTCCAATGGAGAATCAATTTGTTGGCACAGAAAACACTTACTCACGGCACTGGTTCACATAAAGTTTAACTTATAGTTAATACACTAATTTGTAGAAATGGACGACTTCCACATAAGTTTGTAATTTAAAGAGATATTTTAATGGTCTTTAAATAAAAAAAGAGCAAGACAGTAAAAATCTCGTAGAAATTCGATAAAATGTTCGGGTATAACGAGAAAGACGATGCGGTGGTTCACAGTTCGATGTGAATTCGTTTGGTAGGTCCGCCGGGCTGGCGAGGTTTTTGAGAGATGCGTTACGATAGCGACACGTCTGATACATTCCAGGGATTATCGATAGGATATTCAGCAATGACAGAAATTATTCGCGATGTTTTCACTCAGGGAAATTATCACCTTAATAGAAATTAGTCAACCACTTGAACTATTTCTCGATAATTCGCAAAATTATTCTAAGTCCAAACTTTACATATAAGGAATACGGAGGACACGTGTTTTTTCTACGATAACTCTTGTTGAACTCTCTCGAGTTCTTTTGCGGAATGCCTAAATTCCAACCCCCCTGAAAGGGTGGATCTAACAAATTATTGGATGATCGGCATACATGACATAACCAGAACTAACTTGAATTGGAATGTCTTCGTAATTTTGTTAGAGATGACAAAAGCAAAACTGAAAAATGTATGGGACTTGCAGGAAACTCAAGAAACACATAGAAGAAATCTTATTACATTGTTTCTGTCTTCATGCGATTAGTAGATGCAACGACAAAGCATAAACTGGCAAAAATAAAATCATCGAAGCCCAGCAAAGATGTTTTTGTCTACCTTTATGGAGGAATGCAAGATGATAAACTAAACTCACATTGGTATGCTTTTGTGAACAAAAAGTTTTAGATGGTAGCACAGTGTAGACTTTATTGAGGATACTAATCTTCTAGTCAGGGAAGAAACAAACTTTATGTCCTTCATTTATTCAAACCAAAAAGTATATCTATAACAATTTTATGATCAAAGTGACAGAAATAAAATTATTTGGCAAAGCGCCGCTATATTGGATTCCCCATTTTAACTCTGTTTCCCCATTAATATTGTTCTATATTTTTAGTAAGTTGTTTTTAAGAATAAAAGAAAATTAATAGCAAAAGTATTATTTCTGTTATAATTAGTTCGGGTTGATTCCTAATTTTACTCTGTAGACGATAGTAACGCTTTCTGGATTTGGTCTTTCGGACATAAAACTGCAATTAATTGCTAAGATGTCTAGATTGCAGTGCCAATTCTGAATTACATTAAAACCAGATAGATATTAGTAAGAGCGACACCTATGTTCCTCAAACCGTTTCAGAAACTGGATGTTGCGTCGGAAAGCTACGTTTCAGTAGACTTTGAGAAACCTGAAAAGTTTTATTCTCGAGAGCTGGAACTCATGACTGTAGTGGATAGGAAAGCAAAGTGGCTTGGTGCTACCTGCTACATCTAATACGAAAACGTACATGTGACTTTTATGACTATTCAACAATGTCGCAGGAATTTGCAGAAGACTTCTGTCCTCGCATTATACATACCATTCTGCCTGACTTTTCTGCAAAGTATCTTCTTCCCACATGCCACTACATAAATTCTTTTGCGGCTCTTTAGAACAGGACTTTTGTCTTAGTCATGGAGTTGGTCTCGTCTAGATATAATTTTTCTGCAGTTCATTGAAACTCGAGAAAAATGATTACTTTTCGATTGAATCGCATAAGCCTACCATAAATTAATTTCCGCCGTAACAGAAATATCAGAAACTAGTACTACCTTTCTGCTTAGCCACTTTAGAATAGAATTTTTATATTTAATTACATTACTGATGATATGGGCCTTTTCAGATAGAATTTATTGATGATTCATTCAAGTCCTTTCATAACAATATTTATTTCTTCCTATGCTCAAGAAGTTTAAAGGCTTTATGCAGTTTTAAGAAGACTTACACTTACTTAATACAGTCTCTTGAAATCAAAATTGAAGAGAATGAAATACTGAGCATACAAATGGAGCAAATCTGCATTAAATTTCAGAGTAATATCAATTTCGATAAGAGATGAAAATCCATTGTTAAGCTTGAGAAGCTAGAGAATGGGCCCACAAAGTCTGTTGTTCTAATCTTCCTGTTAATGGAAAGATAACAGTAATCAGTTTTTTTAAGTTCTTTACAAAGTAGATTAACAATTTCAGAAACGTATTCATTAAGAGACAACACCAAATTGGTTACAGTTGTTCGCTAAGATTTTCCGTAATTTTGCCAAAGTTGTAGGTGAATACCCAAAAGTAATTTCTACAAATGTGATTACTTTTGATCCCAGCCTTTCGTCCGTCTTTTCTCAAAATTTCCGTTCTTGATTGAAAAGGAGCCCCTAAACCCTTAAGTAGGGGTTTGAAACACGCTGACTTTTCTTTCTTTCCTTTCTTTAACTAGCTATAAGTATAGTTGAAATCTTTTAGATTCTATTTAAGTAAATTGTCGATTTTTTAGAAAAACATCTTTTAATTTATTCTGGAGTAGGCTACTTGACGCCATTACAATTTTCACAGTTTTAGAGACAATATTTCTTAAATCTTCACTGAAAACGTGACTAGATGGAAAAATATATCTTTGGTAGAACAGTACAGATATAATAAGCTTTTATAGTCTAAAAATTAATCAATCTGCTCATTGCTGATAAATTATTATTAGTGTAAACTAGAAAGACGTTTTGATTCTTCAAAAATTGTTTTGCAAATCTCAATTTGTAAATTTAATTTAATATTAGCATTATTTTTGGAGGGGATAATAGATTAAAGCGAGAAATTAGCATTTCCTAAATGAAGTTTTAGGGTTTTGCGTGAACGAAAAAAAACTATATTCATGTCTGCTAACCACACTTAATTAAATCATGTTAACTATTTTTAATTGGCTAATGGTGATATAAAATGAACCCAACATCTGTCTGCCGTCACATGTCAGCGTCAGTCATATTTTCAGAATCCAATAAAGTAACAGTAATTAGCACATGTTAGCATGACAGGTTGGGCGTAACGCACTCAAATAACGGGAGGGTAGTTAAATGACAGCCAGTGAGTTACTTCCCGCTGGGTCAACTCTACGTGACCAGCAGGACGCCGACAACTACACTGTATACTTCACATATAAACACATACAGAAACGTTGTGCAGTGAATTCCTTATTCGTTCTCATTTAAACGATATCTTCTCTCTTCTATTATGGTAGCTGTAAAACCAGTGATATCCCTATTTGCAGTTTATTTAAATTACTCGTTCAAAAAGGGATATGAAGTAATCTTCACCTCGAAAGGTAAAGGAGATTTTCTGTCGTAGAAAAATTGATAGATTCTAAAGAAGTTTATATTGGCTTACATGTATCGAAAAAACAGAGGGGTCGTTCAAAGCGCCCCAGAAATCCTTTTCACATAAAATACATTTTTATGTTTTCGCATATTTCATAATTGATTACAGAAGGGGAGACATAACCGCCTGAATTGCCACATTTTTCTTTTTTATATTCGACGAAAACAAATGGGGAACATTTATACTTAGACGATGTGATTTTCAAATTGATTGTCTTATACAATGTTTCGTAAAAAACGTATAAGTGTCGCATCACTCACGTCTTTATAGGTTCTTCATCATAAAAAGCCGTTACTTCGAATCTAAAAGCACAATATACTAAGGTTACAATGAAAAGTGGCGTTGCTAGAATTTAGTTTTATTCGCGGTCTATGCTTTCGATCTATGATATTTTAGTATTATTATTATTTATGCTTCCTATTTTGCGAACAATTCAAAAGTTTAACCAACGAAATCTTTGTACATATGCTCTTAACTGTAAATCCAAGATAAAACATTGAGCAAATGTTCAAATAAGCTAAACAAAATTACAAAATAAATAATGGTTAAGATTCAAATAAAAATTGAGCAAACCCATTTCATCCAACTACATCTTCATATATGCAAATTGCTTGTAACTAGAATAATGTAAAGAAGGGATTCATAAATCATTACTTACAGAATTTCTTTGTGTTGCTGTTGAGATAGATTCCATAAAGCAAGTTGCAAATCTTAA
This sequence comes from Ignelater luminosus, assembly GCA_011009095.1. Classification (NCBI taxonomy): domain Eukaryota; kingdom Metazoa; phylum Arthropoda; class Insecta; order Coleoptera; family Elateridae; genus Ignelater; species Ignelater luminosus. The sequence goes on from VTPC01090141.1 coordinate 21,883, forward strand.
CTACCTGGTATAACCTGCTATAAGAATGAAGTAGAAGCAATACGAATAAATTAAGTTTCATTACTTTATTTTCAATCAATTTAAATAAGTCAGAAAAATAATAGATTTCGGAAAAAGTTGCACAATCAAGAGCTCAACAATAATAAGTTATAAACTGTGAAACAATATTGTGCCTTGGCTAGTTTTGCGTAATAGTTGGAAAGAGAAGACTATCCAATTAATTTTATTTATAGTACCTTGTTACAAAGTAACATTTTGAACAGTTTTGTGCATCATGGAGAAACTCAGATCGGGACTCATCAACGAACGGTATTGTAGTGACCTGAGTTCGCGAGTTATATACTCCCAGTCAGTCTAGCTTTTCTGTTCTATTTGTCTTCATATTTTACAGATTCCATAAAAGATATATTTTCATTCTTTTAATACTTACTCGCATTGGTATAAAGTTCGTTCAAACTTCTTTATTTCATTTCCTCATGTCTTGTTCATTTTTGAATCCAATTAAAATTGAAATGACGTTAAGGTGTAATCAGTTTGAATTGGACACTACGCAGAAATAATCATCGAGTCAAATTATTCAGCTTTTTACCACCTAACAGCAGGGTTGGTGAAGGCTCACTGCTAGCAAGCAGTATGCATAAGCCAGGATTAATTTGTTCGCTAGGTTATAGGTCCTATTAGATGTTAAGAATCCAGAAATATGACAAGAAAATATAAATTTAACGGGATCCAGTCTTTTGTGCCTAGAAATATCATCCACAGGAACAATGGTAAGATCGGATGCTTCCAAGGCAAGCTGAAAAGCAACTTCAAAACAATTCATAGTAACAAAACTTGCCAAGACTTTAGATAAATGTAAGTACAAACAACAACTGCAGAAATATTGGGTTGATAGTCAGATAGCTAAGCTACTGGCGGAAATGAGGGAACCCCCGAGAAGATCTTTGTTTCCTTGGAAGCACAAACCAAACCCACCATTGAGTGTCAGGGTTGCGGGCAAGAGTAGTAAGCAACTTAATTAAGGCTGGACAAGAAAACGTGTCTACATATACTCCAAAATCCGATGCATTTCTTGTGATGATTGAAACCCAAGTAGAATTAAATCTAAATAAAATATTTTGCAAATCCAGGTAATTTAGTTCTGTTTTCTTAATTGTTCACAAAATTGCTGCTGTATATACTTCCTAAGCATGCACATCTGGAACTTCAGCCACAACCTAAAATTTTATTTCAAATGAACCAGCAAAGGATATAGCTGTACCAATAATGATAAAAAGGATATCTTGGCCTGGACAATGACCTCAGATCAAGTAAGATGATTGATATAAATCGAAATGACTCTTAAACACCATCTGCAAGTTGCAAAATTTATTAATTTCTTCTTTTTAATTAATATTTGATTCAACATGAAACCATCGAACTCCTCCAAAGAAGAAAATCTAAACAGTAGTATAGTATAGAGTTCATAATGATAAGGCGTCTAATAAAAATTGAACGAAGAACCATCAGGCGGGTGTGACAAAATCAAACTGAACAAGAACAGTTTGTACGAAGGACTAACGAGCTTGAAAATACTAAAATAGATAGAACACAATTAAATAATGCTAACTGAGAAATAAAAGGCAAAAATTAAAATAATGGATAAGGGTCTCTACTTCACAGCACGAGATTTTCTCACCAAATGCTTATTATCTAAATGGGACCTATAGAAGTTACATTGGAGGGTATGAGTGATAAGAAGATTCAAAATAAAGCACAGATTATTATAAATAAACATCCAAAGCAAAAATAGAAGTTTTCATTCTTCTAAAAATATCTAAAAATGGTAGATGTTACAGCTTTAATGTCCGTATTTATAATAAGAATCTTGTTTTTTTTCAAGCATTTAGCAGTTTGCTTGCCAGTGCACTGACTTGTCGCAATCTGAGTTAAAAAAGTCTATATCTTGGTAGTAAGTAAATTTGGTTTTTCCAAAACTTTTTACCAACCGAAACGAACCAATTTCTAGTTTCTTTGACTGCTTCTCGAATTTACAGAAACCTTCTGGACAAATACTACTAGAATGAAGAGATACTAAGTCATATGTTATAAATACTTTCAACATTGGATGACGCCAGTTTGCTTTTAACGCAAATTTCTTTCTTGCTGTCAATACTTTTCAGTTTCTGTTAGTTCTCGCTCTTGCATTTTCACTTTTTTCTCATTCTTTTCTTTTTTATTTTAGCTCTTATTTCAAATTTTAATTTCTCACGCGTACTAGTCAATACTATGGTGGACACAGCTTTTTGTCTTTGCTGGTATTGTTACAGGGTGCTGTCTTTGGGCATTTGGGATTTAATCTCTACGAACTTACAGTGTCCCTATTAATTTTAATTGGACCTGATTGCCGTTGAATAGCTCAGGATCATTTGGCTTAAACGCTTGAAGTTGACGTAGAAGAAATCCTTTGGTGAAAGATTGTCAGCATAGAAAGGTTCAATTCCAGTCTTTTGAAATCAACTGCAAACATTCTTGGGAGTGAACACGGAAGGATATACTTGACCAAAGAACTCTGTAATGTTATACATTGTAATACAGAGACATCGAATATGTCCGGGAGCCACGTGACCACGAAATTTACTGTTGGTTAGGCAACACATCTTACACTATTGGCAGCTCTGTTGTAATAAAGAATTATGTAGTTTTCCAGTGGCTTAGTATTGGATATATGATGAAACTACTTAAAAACTTAAATATTTCAAATTTATTATCTCAAACTTACCTCGATTAACTCACAAAAAGCAGATTTAGTCTTGAAAAAGACTCATCTTTAAATAGAACAAAATAAACTGTAAAAAAACGCAAAACAAAGAAACAACAAGAAATCACAGAACGTACTCACGCCGATGTAATTTTAGGTTAGATATGTACTAGTGAGGACGTTACTCCGTAGTGTAGCCAATGTTGTTCAGCATCTATGTTTCACAAACCTCATTGACTAATACAACCAAATTCAGTGACTACATTTTGTGGCTGCAGTGAAGTGGAAAAATCAAAATAATTATAACATTATCACAAAGATACTTAATTATACGTATACTTTTATGGTCTGTATGGTTACCTAACGACGATAACTAATTTTTGATGTTCTTTAGATAGTGTGTCACGATTTAAAAAGTACTGTAAGATGGGTAGAAACTACTCTAAAACCCTGCATCCTAATACCAATGCAATACCTGGTGCTGCATTTATCCCATATAGCATTTAAAATTTACACTCGGTAAAATTAAAAACAGTGGGATAGCTTTTCGTGTTACACTAATAAAGCAGCACATATTACCAAAAATCCTTTTTTTGGATGATGTTATTTTTGCCCAACTACCTTTTGTAGCATTTGGTAATGACCTTTTGTGGTTTGTGAACTGTAATGCAGTCCGTTGCATTATTATAAAACGTGTTGGGACTGAAAGTGATATTTTTTTAATTTCTCAGATTGCCATAAAACATCTTAACATTGGCAGTGTTAAAGCTCATTGCAATACTTGTCTGTTCCGGACTACAAGGTAATTATTTATGCCTCCGTATCACAGTATACAAGCACACTTTCCTGCCTTTCTATATTATTAACTTATGCAAATTGAAATATCAGCTTTCTTACCGCATTCTGTAATGAATATTAGATGCGTGTTTAATGTAATTAACAACTAATAATTCATTCTGCGTATTAAATTAAATTAAATTAAATAAATCTGGTAATGATTTTAAGCAAAAGTGGTTCACAACTCATTAGTAAGTTAAAGATCACAGGTCACTACTGAGTTGAGAAGTCATACATTTTGTATGACGTTTGAATGATCTACTGTATATTTAAGTTCAACAACTTTATTGTTTTCTAGAAAACGCTTTTAAGTTGTGAGACAAAAGCAGAAAATATTCTTTTAGAGAAAAAACATTTGTTGTTTTAACATGCGAAATTCCTTATTTAACTGCCCAATCACGGTTCTGTGGCTAACTCAACCTTCAATGATGTCTTTTTGCGCTCTTGTGACTCAAGCAAGCATGTTGAGGCTTTATAAACTTCAACCTGCATTTTAGTGTCATATTTCTGTACTTCTTCCGCCACAAAACCTTATAGTAATTTTTCTGTGTGAAAGTGATTTTAACCGCAAAGAAGGATTCCGGTTATTGTATTCAACCCTTTTAGTGACTATCGAGAAAGTCTATTCCCTGTTTAATTGCACTCGACTGCAGGGAAATCTGTTCAAGTTATTGTATAATTTCCCTGCTTTGAGGAAGCTTTCAAATGTTACACTGAGAATCCGAACTCGTTCTTGAACTATTTTGAAGTTGAACCTTCACAGAGTTCATCAACAAAAAGGTTGAAGAAAGTTATTATTATTTCACCACATCTTTGGGACGCGGTTTTTAAATGTTTGCACAATCTCTGAAACAGGTGCAGTTCTTGCTTTAATTTCGCAATTTATAATTGTCGCTGTATCAGGCTGGGCAACCCGTGGTGGCCATGGTGCACAACAAAGGCAGATCCTGATTGATTTTTTAATCTTGTAAATAATCAAAATATTGTTTATGTGACATCATCTGAATCAGATAGTGAAAAGTGTTTGCGTATCAACCGATATTGCTCGTTTACGGGTTATCCAAGGACCAGTAGCACGAGCTCGAATTGCTTGTAAAGAGTGGTCGATCCAGCGTGGAATTACTGCTGAACCTGTTGATCTATCTCCCTATTTCTCTCTTAAGTCGAAGACCAAATTAGTTTTATTGTCGAACCAGAAATTGGTCAGGTGGCACGTTATTTTGTTTGATCTTTAAGTTATTACCCAGGATCACAAAATCATGTTTTTCCCATAACAAACTAAGCACATAACATATCTACTTAATATAACACGGCTACAGTCAACACAGGATTTCAGAATCGGTAGAATGCAATTAATCGTGATAAATGTATTCTTTCTTAACGTTAATAAAATTTGAACCAATATAGAAATTGGATAAATTACTACTACAGTCCCCAAGGCTTGTAGATGAAGATTTCGAATTAAGCAGCATCGCCAGAGCTCAGCTTCTAGTCGACGAAAGCTTTATTCCTTCCTTGGTTACGGAGAGAACAAATGAAGAGGCCATGCAAGACTTCCGCTCCCGGAACAAGCTACATTAATCGAATAATACAGTGAGACCAAAAAAAAAACAGACCAGATGCACACCACTTACCCTCAGACTGCTGAGGCTTGTCACACCAAACATAATTAACAATGTAAGAAACTAAAACCCCCTAACACTTTAGCGGCGACCTTCCGCTTACAATTTACGGATCTAGCGCTCGCTCGGACTAAATCCTCCCGTTCCCCCTAACATCAAACTCTTCCCCAAGAACAAGTCACAACTACCGATTTCAACCCGACAGCAATAAAATTAAAAGACGGAAGAAATGCCCGGTGTCTCGCTAGTAATAACAATTAAGCGTAAAAATTCCGTTCACCCTAAATGATTCAAAAAGGAATTTTGTAGAACCTAAAGGGTGTAGTGGGACTCTTAGTGCTAAAAGAATATTAAGCTCAATCATCCCTCCACCCAAGAGGAAACTATAAAAAATTCAAAAACATACTGAAAGTACAGATGCAACTACCACATGGAACGGTAGCGAAGACTGACTGTCACTAGGTAAGCTTAATTGTTTAAGCTAAATTTTAGTTACAAGTTTTACCATCAAACAGCACTATCTAATGTGTTAATCAGTTAACGCCTCCCCCCCCCCTTTGCTTTCTAAACCGGCTTTTTGTTGAAGATGGATAGTTTACTGTTCTCTGTAGTGGAACTTACTCCTTTAGCAAGTTTAACACTTAAACAATCTTAGAAGGAATGAGATGTGCAGGAAAATATTTGGTTTTGGCTGCAGCTTAGTGTAGATCTTATAATAGATGATGCTTATAAAGATTCTTTAAAATGACTTTTAAATAACTTGTTGTTCAGTATTTGTAATCATCAAAACTATTTTTAGACTCGAAATGACTGCTTTAGCTGTTATGTGATATACCATCTTAATACATTTTGGAAAGTGATCAGTCACCACTGAGTAGATTGTCTATCAAATCCCATAATGTTTATCTTTAATCAAGATTGGCAGAAAATGTTATTATAGCGTTTTTAATAAAACGTTTCTTTATTTTTAATATTTATTTAAACTAAGTCTATTACAATTTATTTCTAATATTAAAACTTATTTATTTCTATATGTACAGAATAATTTATTTATATTCCTAATTACACATTTATTTCGTTCGTTACTACGAGCTTATTCACTGCGTAACTACTGGGTAACTGGAGGCTTTACTCCCGCTAGAGTATATACGTATATTGTTTCCTTGTTTCTCTCGATGATCCTAGAAGGTTCGCGCATTTTCTTGCACATTCGACGGCCGGAACGACTGGACAGTTTGAGACTTCTCTGATACATTCGATTGGTTGCGCGTTACACTATGATTAAACATTGATTGCTTAATATTACTAGTCTTATCATTAAGCATTATAGTTAGATATTAAAACTTTCAGGTCATTATTCATCATAGATCAACTAAAAGTATCTTTGATTTTTAATTTTGTATTGGAAATATCCATGTGTATCATGACTTGTTCACAGTATTATTTCTTTGAATTCTAGGCAAACGATTTAAAACAATTAACTCTAAGTCTCTCTTATAAGATTTACTGTAAGAAATAAAATCTGACTAAGTAAGGCTTTCTTTATGTTTAAATTCTTGTTGGTGCTTATTTGTTCATAACCATGAAACTGAATCTCAAATAAGATTCTTCGAGTTTCTGGTAGCATTAAACAGATTAGATACGTAGCGAGGTACGTACACATTGTAATATTCCTAGACACCTTAGTAGCTCTGCTTTATTTATTCGTTTAGCAGCTTAGAACCTATTTCTTTAGTTGTTCTGTATCTTTAGAAACGTCAACTTTTTCACAGTGTCTCATACTTTGCTTACAGTTTCTATAGTATGATCTTATTATTAGCATATATAGATGTCATCAGTTCAAATTTTGACATTCTTAACGTCACCAGTAACTTAAATGTTCAGTCTTTGAAATACTTCTGATGCCACCTTGATATCCTAAATGGTTGTATCATGAGTTTACAACTAACAGCAGTACAACCAAAAATAACAGGCATTAGAGGATGAACTTGATAGAAGTCATTTCTTAGTTCTAATATAAAAAATCTAATTTTGTCATGCAAAATCATCAAAAATATCTTAAAAACTGCAAGAGAAATATGTAACGTAAACCTGCGTTACAGTAATAATATAACTAACAACTAGGATCTCAAGGTCCTAGGCCAGCTAAACTCAGAGGGTAGGCTTTGGGTGCGGGACGGCTAAGATTATACTTACAATAAAACACCTGATACTAGTTTACCAAATACGTATATTGAAATAAACAAGGATGGTAAAAATTACAAAGTAAAGGTTTATTTTTAAAGTAACCAGTAAAACAGATTTTAACGGAAACAAGATTAAATGGAATAATGATCGATAAGTTTATACTTAAAATACTAAAAAAATTATATGAAATTTAAAACAATAAATCGATTATGAATAAAAAAAACAACTAGAGGTAACCGTAGTTACAGAATTTGAAACAAAATTTAGAATACAGGATCCTTACTTTTAAAAAAACATTGCAGTCAAAAAAATGTAAGAAAAGGACTAATTATAAACAGGAAATGCAAAGCAACATTAAAAAATAAGAAGATAATAGCAAAAATATATGACACAAAAATTATCAAAGTAAAATATAAAAGTAAAAACCAGGTTATCTGTACTCACACACAACAAATAATCTCAAGTTGTTTCAAGGCAAAAGGAAAATTTAACACATCGGAGTACTTGCAAGATACAAACTTCGATATCGCAAAATTAAAAAAATTGAAAGGAAAATTTAATTAAATGAGAAGTCTAAAAAAGAACTTGAAATTATTTAGGTGTACTGAAATTTAATAAACATAAAAAACAAATTAAAATTAACAATCGGATAATAATTGAAGGAATGAATCAGTCTTACCACAAAATGCAGGAAGCAGCTTTCGATCGAAATTGCCTGCTGAAAGAAAGAATTAAAAAACTGGAAACACAAAATAAATAATCATCAATTACATCCGAATTGAGCATTTATCAAAACTTTAAATGATAGGAACAAAAAAAATAAAAGTCAACAAGAAAATTGAATTAAAGAGAGCTTTTCTTTTTTTTCTTTTTTTCTAATTTTTTTTACTAAGCAAAGATAAATTTTGTAATGGATTCAAAAAATATCCAAATTTAACTGAATTAAATTATTCGCTAACGAGGAGCCGGAGAGATTCTCAAATTGGGTTGACAGTCCACTGCCAGAATAGATTCCCATAATATTCTGCGTATGGATGACGGTGAAACTGAATTGTTCCCAGCATTCACTGCTACAGCCAGATCCAATTAAATTTAATCCTGCTTCTTGACAAGCACGCAGGGCAACTCGGGTGCAACTTTTATTTTTGGGGAAAGTACTCGTATTTTTCACAACCAAATAAAAAAAAAACTGGAGACAAAAGAGACCATCGTTAGTAACGAACCCGTAAGAGATGAAAGAAAAGATAATTGACTTACCCCTTTTTTTAAAAAAAGGTTTTCAAACAACAACGAGAAAACCTTCCTCGCAATTCTTAGGTGGAGATCACCACACACTCTCACGTGTCGAATCTTTCTGTCCTGCCTGCGTGTTGCATTCCCCCAGAATTTGGAAGCGTATTTCAATTGTCAAAGGAACTTTAGTAAATACCAGGTGTCTCACACGGAAGAAAGATGATATACCGTACAATTAATCATGTGGCGGGCTAATAACCACAAAAAGACCGTTACAAATATAAACAAAATTGCAGTTTTGTCTCATATACTTTTTATACGAGCATGTGAAGTATGCAATTTTTGCAATATGGAAAAACGAAACTGCGTGGGAACGAATGGTCTTGGAAATCCATGACTATTATCCAATATTGCGTATTTTTATTTTGAATTTGGATCCACACAAGATGGATTGATTCCTTGAGTCTAGGAGAGGAAATTTGCCATTGACAAATTAAATTATTTAAAAATCGAAGATGCGGACAAGGTCTTACAATTTTGTTTGGTTTTCCAACAATTCGAAGAGAATTAGAGCAATTTTAAACTCAACAAACGACTTCAGCTGTTTCCAATCTCCATCTAACGCATATTTTAGTTTAGGTATTACATTTTAGTACCCTTCGAGTAGGAGTGTATACTGGAAACCTTCCTAACCCATTAAACACATCTTTATATTCACGAATGAAACTGTCAAATGGCATTTAACTCCCACTGTTCTCTATTTATTTTTTATTTCATTAGTTTTTTATGGCTCTATAGCTTTGTAGACTGTTGTTACCTGCATAGTTTGTTACTACCTTAATTCGACAAACAATTGCTCCTAGAAAATCGTTGGGCAAAAATTTCAAAGTTGTCTGTCATCCTTGCCTGATTTAGTATGTTTATAAAGAAATGTTTTCGTCTTTCAGGAGCACAAGCCAATGCAGTGTATCTTGGACACAATTTATCAAGTCTAAGATGACGACAGAGCCTTTCATATACAATTAAGACAACGCACATTAACAATCACATACAGATATAGGCAAGGCAAAAATAAAAAAGTAATTAACTGTACTCTCAAAGTATTCCATAGTTTTACTGTCAAACTACACGTGATGAAGAATTTGCAACTTCTGGTGAAGTGCCTTAGCTTAGAACAACTGGAGCAAGTCTTCCCAAAACAGGACAATTCCTTTTACCGCGTCTACCTGCACATTTTGGGCAATCATAAAAAGAATTATCTGTCTAGTTATCTTTCTTTTTTTACTTTACACCTATACTGCGTTTCATTTTACACAGATCTGGTGTAGTTCTTAAAAGCTTTTACAACAGCATCGATTTTCATCACTCTTCTAAACCTCTTGACCGACAAATCTATTTTGATTTCATTATCTTTGCTATCATGTTTACAGCAGCTTTTGTAAACCTCCATAACTCTCAAGAAATTTTCCAAATTTGTGCGAACACTCCTACAAACACTGCTGTTGTTAGTTGTATGGTTCATTAGTTGACTGTTTATAATATCAAAGATTTCTTTTTCGTTTCTTATCTATTCCAATTTTTCTTTTTCTGTTTTATCTGATATTAAAATTTTTTTTATCATCTTCACAGTAGAAGATAAGCACATGGCAGAATTAATTCCAGATTCAGTTTTCTTACTCCCTCAACAGTTAAAACACAATTTTTATCATTTTCTTTTCTTTTATCAACACGATAAGAAATTAGTCTGGCTTTCAGAGAGTCGGTTTTGCTTTTTCCCATATCTCGGGGTTTTTATAAGTTATAATTGTGTTATTATTATATTAAAATTTCTTAACTTAATATTAACTTGCACGAAACGGTTTTCCACGTTTACAAAGAAAGGTTTTTTTCTTAAAAAAGGGGATTTATAAACTTCGCTATTAACGTGGAATAATGCGGCAGTGTTTTCAGAAAGAAATTTCCTTGAAACAAAGTTATCAAGATTACACGATTTCACACATTACCACTAACCTCCTTTTAGAGGTAATAGCTGCGTCGAAAAATACACAAAACGTCATAACGTCGTCCTAGCATCAATCATATCGTGACAAGCAACACTAATAATTGCAGAGCCTACAGTGATATATTCATGATTCTGCTTTCCATTTCATTAGCATCGCTAATGTTCTTTACCCCAACTCCCATAACTATCAAACTCCAGTTTTATTGGCAAATAACAGAGACGATAGCATCGCTTCGTAAAATATTTTGTGAGCTACCTAAATTCTTGGTGTTTATGATACTCTTAAAAGCGCGTTGTATATAGGCGTGATATTGCGACGTTAATCGGCTTTATGGAAATATAGAGCTCAATATCGGCGAAAAGGAGGTATTAATCATAATTAAGTGTTCGGTAACGACCCGAGTCGTGCAGGAAATGGCTCCAATAAACGTAGACATGTCTGCGAGCGGAAGATCATATTGGTAGTGCCAGATAAGGTGAAAATTGCATTCCTTATCCTAACCCCAAATGGAACTTTGAACCGAGCACACGTATCGACTTCTAAATTGACATCGGCTCTGTGAGAGATCGAGCATTTATTGCAAGTGAGATGTTTATGAGCGTCAGGTGACGATTCCGCACACAAATCCGTAAAATACGCGAATGAACGAGCTAAGTTAGCGAGCTATTTACGACTGTCAGCTGCGCTGCTTACTTTAAGAGCGTCTTATGTTGTACAAAATGTGGTGGCATTCATTCTTCAGTTATGTCCTTTGCACCAAATTTATGGGGTATTCCACTTTGTAGATACAATTTTATCTACATTAATTATCTCTGTTATTGTATTTTCTGTGAGATATAACTTATGGCGTGTTCCAGTTTTTTATTTTCTATTCCTCGTATCTCTATAGTAGCGCAAATAATTCTTGATCCCAATGTTATTTTTAACAAAAGATTTTACATTTCAAACCGATTTATTAGCAATTTAAAAAATAACCATCCTCAATAATTCAGCATTACTATTTTGAATCTTTTAATATCATAACTTTTAATACAAGTTTTTAGATATCCTTGTAACATTTATCAGTTGCATTAAAACTAATCAAAACTGCCCATTTATGCTGTTATCGACAGTAACTCCATTTACTTCGCAATATAAACTTTGAAAGCACTAGCGAATATGAACGAAGGTATTATAGTACCGCAGCATTATCAAATATTAAAATTTATTGTGATAGTGCAAGTAGAATCTGCGAGACTAGCGTAATAGAAAGTAACCCTAATGGAAAGATAAAAAAATATCGACCGGGGCAATGTTGCATGGATGAAATAAAAACCTTGAACCTTCATGAAATATGAAGAGAGTCACTTCCTTATGCAAAGATTGTTCAATATTCTTATAGTTTTTGATCTCATTTGGAAAAACCGTCTCAGAGAATTAGACACTCATATACTGGTTGCAGCCCACCAGTAAAATAATTTAATAAAGGTGTTTGTGCTTTCCGCCTATAATACTACACTGTACTCCAGTAATTTGAATTTTTGTAAACTCTTGCAATTTATTGTTTAATGTAGACAGTTTGTAGTTTTCGAATAACTCTAGAAGAAGCTGGAATATTCAGCTGCAATCTTTGATAACTTATGAGGCGCGTGCTATCTTACTTATTGTTATAATTTGCAACTTTATCAGTAGTTGAGATTTAGGAAGGGCGTGCATGACACCCTGTATCTCAAAACCTAAGTGTTTTTGTATGCGAGTTTATTAAGGAAATTCTTTGATGTTGTATCACCTCCCGAAGTTTGACTACATAAACCGAAGATACCATATTGAAGGAAATTTTATGACGGCAGTTTCCTGTAGCCAAATGTTACTTCTTGTTATGCCTATTTTTAGACTCACTTTTACCATTGAATTCACGAGTTTCAGTTTCCGATAAAATTTCATCTTCATTTTGATCATCGTCTTCTTGTCTCTGACTCTTTTGAATATATACCTTTTTTGTGGTCTTAACTCCATCCTGGAAGAATCTTATTTATGGTTGTTTTTCATTATCTTCATAGATGCTTTAGTATTCTATTTTTTTTCTGGCATTTTGGTAATAATTCAGCTTTTCTCTACTTTTTCGCAACTGCTTATATACTTTACCTTAGGAAATCCTTTAACTGTTTTCACTGAAATAAATTTAATACATCAATAAGCGGTGGTTTTTTTCTCTCATTATCTGTTACCTCTTTCAAAGTTGCTGTCAAATCAATAGCATTGATGTCTACTTTCGTCTCATTCGGCATACTTTGTCTAGTATCCATTGACATGAATTGCCTATCAGTGACATACGAGCATAGAGATGTCATCTTCGGAAAACATAGATCAATACCAGCTTTTTTTAAACCCTGATATAATATTCTTTGGAGCAAAAGTTGCAACGTAACCTTGCGTTACAGGTAATTAAATTTTTATTGAAACTAACTAAGACACTTATTGCTCTTAGGGCGGCTAGTTTAAACGTGTGATAAGAAGATTATACATACAATAAAACATAGAAAAAATAGTTATCTACATATATTTAAAAACTCTAACCCAAAAATCCAAACAATCAATAGATGCCAGTGTTTTTATTCAAAAACACACAAAAATCCAAAATTACATAAATAACAGATACAAATAAATCAATCAAAAATTGAAGCAGATTTAGATTAGGTGAATAACAATTACATTAGGTGTAAGTACTTTTAAATACATTATCTATAGAACCAAACATAAATAAAAATTTTAAAGGAAGATTTAAGGTCTTACCAATCACCACATCCTATAATCTTGATTAAAATAAGGATGTTGGAAAATTATACTAATAAATACAAAATCAAATTTAATCACGAAAATCCCTAATCAGAAATCATAATTGATCTTAAATAATTAATGTTAAATTCAATCAAATTTATTAATCAAAAAGCAAAAAAAAAAATGAAAATTCATCTATATCAACCTATGATTTTAATCATAAAAATTTATGGTAACACCTGGAAACAAGAACTGAGAAGTCACAAAAAAACTTACCCCGACATTCCCGCTGAAATACAGATCTGTATACAGAGGTAGATTCATCTAGAAAACCTATAAATACAGAAGCAGCTTCTGGATTTGCGTTCCAAGTACTAATATCAAAACAAATTTATAAGAAACAAGAGACTCAGCATCAATAAAAATAAATAATGTTAACAGTCAAAAGAAAATGAATCAAATAATTAACTATTACAAATTTTCTAATTACTTGAGTGTGAATTTATAACATACCTTTAATTTGTTTAATAATTAGAGAAAATTTCTTTCATGTCGAGTTGTACCCAATATGTGGAGATGAGCAGATGTTTTCCAAGTCCGTGCAAAGAATTGGAATTAACAAAATTTGTCTTTTTAACTACTCCTAAGGCAGAAGTGGAGATGATAAATTTTCTTGTCAGACGGATCTGTACTTTCTAAACCGATCAACCAGAAATCTTCTGAAGCGTTGTTCCCCTTTAAACCGTGTCCTTGGCTCGGGGAGTGATGGAATCAACTTAAAACTAGGGAGAATTCCTTGATTTCTTCTAAACGTAAGAATATTAAATCTCACAAATCGTCCTTGACCCCGAGAGCCAAGACGCTACAAGGGAAAGGGAAACCCCATGAGAACCACTGTTGAAATAAACAAGGAAGCAAAACTTACCTCACCCTGTAGGGCTTCGCACTAAAAACCCGTCACCCCTCACAACATTGGGGGTGTTCGGGTTCACCGGGAACAACTGCCCCTCGTTGGAAGAAGAACCCCCACAACCTATTAGACAAGTCGTTCAACCCATCGGGTCGAAATTTGAAATGCTTTCTAACAAAATTTCTATTAGAATTTGGCGTAAGAAACCACTCAGAAAAAAATTGGAAAGTGATCATCACCAAGAAATGTTAATTAAAAAATATAAACTTACTATGATGACAAAATCCTCTCTGAATTTACTAACCAGATTCTAAGATTAAACACGATGCAACAGAAATTTACCTACTAACAGCTGTTCAAATTCTAAAAACCGGCATTGTAAAAATAAACTCGACGTTGGAAATAATTATATCCTGTATCCCGCTTGCTTAGATAATTGATTTCAAAAATGTAGAAAAACTACAATAAAAAAATTAATCAACCTCTCAGTGTGGACTCCTCACTATCAAAAAAAACCTTCTCTAACCAGCGAAAATTATCAGGAAAATGCTGGAATACACCGAAAGTACAGATTAATGTAACAGTAGCAAAAAGTGACAGTTACAAGGCTGTTCTACATGCTTTGGAAATCTTTCTTACAACGCCCTAAATACTACGTAGCAGCATACATCATACTATATTGCAATACTTTTAAGAGGTTTAAATACTGAGATATGTAGGTTGGGTTTTTCCGTAATTCAGAAATGCGAAATTTTCCTTGAAAGAATGGTTTTGAGTTATAAAACGTTTTAGAGTTTAGACAAAAATGTTCCTGGTGCTTCTACTGAATCGTTTCCTATCGTGCATGGCTTATAATTTATGCAGCGGAAAATTATAGCCTTTGGCGAAAAGGTTCTTTTGGCCAATATTCTGGCTCACATGATCATAAGTTTGCTCCGCTCAGCGCTTGTACAGTAGTTTACTCGCTTCCCTCTTCTGGATAGGAATGCAGGCTTCTCGTTCTTGAAGAATTAATCCAAATCTTCATTTATAAATTACCTCCACCAATCTTCTTCAGTCACACGGTCTTTCTCCAGAATTCTGGCATATCAAAAGTCATTTTTTTAAAACATATTGAAGCAATATTTACTTACTTACTTACTTATCCCGTAACCTCTTCTTCCTAAGGTGTAGAGGTGATAGCAGGTTTCCATGCTTTTCTATCTTGTGTCGTGTTCTTTGCTTGCATCCACGTGAGCCCTTTCTTTCGTAGTGTATTTTCAATTTTCGTGTTTCATGCGGTCCTCGGTCTTTCTGCGCCATTTTTCCCTTCGAATTGTGTTTCCCACACAATCTTTGATGCGCCCTGTTCTCTCCCATTCTTGACACGTGTCCAAAACCACCTGACTTGTTGAGTTGCTATTTTATCTGTGATGCTCTTTATTTCAAGCCTTCTTCTTATGTTTTTGTTTCCTATTCTATCTTTCCTTATCACTTATTCTATCTTTCTCAGTATTCTCATTTCACATACTTCAATTTTGCTCTCTAGTTTAGTTGTTAGCGTCCAGGATTCGCATCCGTACATAAGCAGGAAGGTAAAAATTGTTTCATATATTCTTGTCTTTGTTAATTTACTAATTTCTTTTTTGTTGAAGCAGTCGCTGTATAGTACTCTATACATTTTATTTGTATTGGCGATTCTGTTGTTTATTTCTCGCTCAAGGCCTCCTCTCGTTTCTATTATTGAGCCTAAGTATTTTATGGAATTTGTCCTACGTAACATCTCAACTTCGCACATTATTTCTACTTATTCGGTCTTTCTTATCATTATCTCCCACTTCTGTACATTAATTTTTAGCTTACATTCTTCTAAAACCTCATGCCAAACTGCTATTTTGTTTTTCAATTCTTCGTTTGTGTTTGCAATTAACACTAAGTCGTCTGCATGCATTAATTCATTTATGTAGATTGGTCTTAAGTTTCTGTATCCTTGGTGTGTCCCCTTATGTTTGTTTCTGACTTTGTGTGCTAGTTCATTCATTAATATTATGAACAGCTTGGGACTGAGTATGCCACCTTGTGTGACTCCTTTTTATGCTTTGAACTTTTGTGTTGTGAGTCCTCCAATCTGTACTACATTTAGTGTTTCATTGTATAGGCTAGCTAATCACTAGTAATCATTTTTCGTTGACCTTCCTCTTGCTTGAGGCTTTCCAGATTTGCTTTCTCAGGACACTGTCAAATGCTTTCTATATATTGTTCTGTTTGCCCTCATTAGTTTTTCTGATATCTGTCTCAATACGAATATCCAGTCCTGTATGGATCTCTCGGCTCGAAAGCCTGCTTGGGAGTCAAGGACTGTTGATTCTAGTTTACTTCTTAGCCTTACTTTGATTATTCTTTCTAGCATTTTGTATGTTACACATAGTAGAGAGATCCCTCTGTACTTATCGTACTTCATGATATTTCCCTTTTTATAAATGGGCATAATTATTGCAGTTTTCCAGTGTTCTGGAAATTCTTGTGTATTCTATACAGTTGAAATGATCTTGTGCAGAAATTTCTTCTCTTCTTTTTCTAGATAAATATTTTATCATCTCCGGTCTTATACGTATTATCTATTCTAGCGGCTTTCCCTATTTTAATTTTATTTATTGCTCTTTCTACCTCTTTCATTTTAATCTCTTCTCGTTCTATTTCTTCAGAATTTTCATCTGTTCTACGTTCTTCTTCATTGTTACCGGGTTTGTCTTTTTGTCCGTCCTTGGATTTTAAGAGTTCTATGTAATTCTTGCTATCTAGCTAATATTTCGCTGTTCTCCGATAGTGTACGTTCACATTTACTTTTAACACTCTTTAGTGGGTTTCTCTTTTCTTTTTTCAGATTTCTTAGAGTTCTGTATAGAAGTATAAAGTTCCCATTTGCGTTTTCTTCCATCTTTTTACCAAATTCTTCCCATTTTTTTGACTTGGGCTCTCTTACTATGTATTTGACTTTCTCTCCTTGCGTTTTATATGCCTCCTATGCGTATCCATTTTTGTCAGTCTTCAGGTATATCTTCCACGGGGTTTTCTTCTCCTTACTGCTTTATTTCCTGGTTCCACCGTGGGGTCTATTTTTGTTTGTGGTATTACTCACTCCACACACTTTTGTTGCAGTCTGTAACAGGATTTTTTTAAAGGTTATCCACAAGTTTTCCACTCCTGTATTTTCCGCATCTTATTCTTTTAGAGCCAATTTTCTATCTGTTTCTTTTTGGTGTATTCTTCTGAGTGCTTCTTCTTGTAACCTATGTGTTTTTATTTCTATGAAGTTTAGTTCTCTCTGCCTTTCGTTTCTTGTTTGGTTTTTATCGGCAATTTCTAGTTTCAACTGGACTTTTACTAAGTAGTGGTCACTTCCGATCTCGTTTCCTCTTTTCACTCTTACACCCATTAGGTTTTGTTTCGTCCTTTTTTCTATTATTACCAGGTCAGTAACTGATGTTTCATTTCTGCTCCTTACTTCTCCAGTATATTTATGAATATTTTTGTGTTTGTATTAGGCGTTTCCCACTATTAAGTCGTCCAGGATGCAAAAATCGATGATGCGGTCGTAGCGGTATCTCCATGTTTTCCTACAGTCCCTTCCGAAATCTTCGTGTGGTTACCGACTCTTCCGTTAAGGTATCCTATAATAATCACTGATCCTACCTTTGTATCAGGCTCTTCTCACACGTCATTGCGAAAATCCTCTATTTTTTGGTTAATCGCACCTTCATTTGGCCCATACACCAGTACGGAGTAGATCGTGTTTGTGTTAACTTTATATTCTATCCTTAAAATTTTTTCTGAAACCGTTTTCCACTCTTTTATATTACTTGCCTTTTCTCTTCTTATAAGACAGGCTACTCTTGCTCTCGCACTTTGATTTTTTTCTATAAATTAAGATATGTCCTCCATCGATCTCCTTCCATTCGATTCCCTTCTTCTTAGTTCCTTTATAGCTAGCAGATCCATATTTGTCTTTTCGAATTCTTCAGTTACTTGCTCCTCTTTCCCATTTATTCCTCTAATATTCCATGTGCCTATTCTCCATATATCATTTGCCTTTTGCTTTTCCTTTTCCTTTTCCGTTGCCTTGGTCGTCACCTGCGAGAAGCAGTGTTTAAGATATTATAGTTAGTAAATCTGCCTGGCACTGTTCTAACTAAAAACGACAACAAATCTCCATTTACAGCTTGAGTCATTGCTTCAGTCGAACTCGTCCCAAGTTTTCCCTTTTCGGCTTTTACATAAATCCCAATATTTTTTATAAATTAAAACTCATAAAAATTATTATTTGGGGTAAAAGCAGTTCTAAATACAACCTCACGCAGAACATCTGGTTTAAACATAGAGAAAAACTTGAAGAATACGTAAAGCGATTGTTTCACTTAACACTCTATTTTCTTCTACATAATCTTTTAGTTGTATTAGATTTATCATACTGTTCGCTAGAATCGGAAAGAGAATATTCCTTTTTTTCTATCCTGCACTTTCCTAAATACCAAGTTTTTATATTAAGAAGGTAGGTATTTGAAAGAAGATTTCGGAATATTGGTTGCTTTTCCAAAAAATGACAAGTTGCGTTCAAACTAATTTCTGCACAATCAACCTGGCCTGAGCTTATATCGAAATACCGACAGTCTTACATGTTTGAAAGAGATCTGCAGTCATATATGAGCAATGAAGAAGCCTACTAATTCTACAGAGAGAGCAATACAATCAAGAAGAACAAATAAAAGTCTAGTCAGCATTTCGAGAAGCTCGCCATTTGAAGTCTATCAGGAGGTATCATCCACCTAAAGATTCTGACAGAAAAAACTACTTCAGACAAAGACGTACAATAAATAGATAGAATCTACGCTATTATAGTTAGGGAATTGAATATGTCTATTCTTACACTAGTAGCAGAAAGCACATTTGTTGTAAATAAACTACTCTTCGATAAAATGTGTGTTTTAAGGCATCAGAAAGAAAACGTTAATTAAACCCGGGCTTGAACCGGGGATCTCCAGATCTGCAATCGAATGCTCCACTACTGAGCTATCCTGTGATCGCCGATTCATTTCCAAAATTTCCTTATGTTAAATCTAGTCTTGTTTATAGTGTTATTAAGGCATTTTGTATTTGCACAACCTTAATCCACTGTAAATTATTTAAATTCAGTTAAAAATTTTTGTTTCATCAACAAACATTGAACACAATAACTACCTTTACACTGAGAATCCAAATTTGGTCACCGTATAATACTGAAAGGCTAGACTATTTGAAAAAAGTAAGAAATTTATAGTTACAAGTCTTAAACTTAACTAGCTATTGACGTTTAATGGGCAATTCCTTTCCTTTTGTCAATTACCGCTTTATTAAACGTTTTAATTTCCGTGAACTGCACTTTTTTTGTTCTAACGGGAAAGACAATATCCAGAGCACTTATAAATTACATTTCTGAGGTAACAAATAAATTAACCTGGCAATTTGTTCCATTCTCTTTTAAATGTTATGAAACTTTCGTTATCCCCGGAATTATTTTTGTACTAAAGTAGAGCTCGTGACTTCCCAGCATTTCCGTTATGAAATATCTCTTACATTTGCAAACAACCAAAGGAAGAGATTTATTGTTGTGCATGCATAGAGCAAAGTATATGGTTAGTAAACATCACTTTAAATTAATTATAGCTCTTCACTAAATTCTTTCCCGCAACTTTGTAGATAAAATCTTGGAAATGCGCCTACTTCTGACTAGTGTGGCAGCGTAGAAAACGTAATAAATTTTAGTTTAGAACTATAAGTGTTTGCATATTTAGTTGATGGTAAAGTAACGATTTCTACAAGGCAATCGATGTAGGTATCAATTAGCACCGTGGGTGTCAATTAGCCTCTTATGTGTGTATGTAATAAATACCGCCCACTCTCTGACACTGGCATGCCATGGTAGCGTGTGCAGATGGCGATCGCCTGGACCGTTTGGTCTTCTGACAGTGAGGAACGAGAGGTCCGTGATACGAGGCGGTCCATTTCACGGTGGAGGGCAGGATGTAATTACCTACTGCGCTCACTTCAAAGAGACTCCTTGAAAGCATCCATAAATCCTGGTAACATGCGGTGGTGTGGCAGAAAGATAAATTAATTTATATCCAACATTCCACTTATAAACGAAACGTCATGATGCTCACTCACATTTTTTATGGCGTACATCCTAGATTTGTTGGCGTTTGATTAAGACAAACTTAATCGCTCGTCACTATTATAAATTTAAATAATTTTTTCAGTTTTTTTGCAGGTATAAAAAGTTCCTGCGATTTCTCTATAAAATATGTAAATATTTTCGTTTTCTCTGTTTGTTAAGCAGCAAACTCGTAAATAAATGCGGCATTTATAAAATGCGCACCTTGGAAGAAAGAACAGATTAAGTACGAAACTTCTCTACTTAATTCTTGGGTGTTTTAAGAGAGATTTTAAATAGAGTTTTAGAAAACAATTCTCTGGAAAATCATCGAATAAACATATAAATCAGGACTGGATATATTAGGGCACTTATTTTAATGGAATGCCCATTCATTTATCAAAGTCTCGGCAAGCCTCGCGCTTTGTGCTTGTTATGGAGACATAATTTATGAGAGAAGGAAATAGTTATTTCAATTTGAATCGAGTTTGAATCGGCAGAGCGTGCATAAGGGCGCGAAGGGCAGCCAAGACGGCCCGGCGAGGTAATTAAGAACTCGACTATGATCAATAGGGTCTGAACTCTGCAAGCCCGCGGCGCTCGCCTCATTAATCCTCGAGTCCTTTATTAAAAGAATTGAAGAAATATGGGCGGAGCAGGCAGACATCCTCGTACCGATCTCTAACGCGTTACGTTTAATCAAGTGGCAGGGGCGCAATTGAATTAACGGGCTACGTGAGGGCGGAAACTTGTAAGTCGAAGAGCCATTAGTCTTTCAGAACAAATCAGCGCTTTGTCGCTCCATTACTAATTTTACTTGTTATCCGACGTTTCTGTATGGCTCTTAATTCATCATTTTCTCGTGAACTTTCCAATTCATGCAGACGTCACTACTTTGAAATGGTACAATAATGATGAACACTTCACCGCAATCTCTGCTGCACACGCAAAATAATTCATGCAAGTTTTAAGCAGTAATCACTACTGTTTTTGGGTATTTGAATATTAGCGCCGCGCCGATCTAAGAATAGTATATTTATGTACATAAAACGTACATACATACATTCTGAAAAAAACGAACTTCCGGTGTTACATACATTGTCATTTTTTTACAAAGCAAAAATGTCGCAGGCAACTCTTGCCTTCTTTTCTAACAAATCAAATCAACTTAATAGGCTTTCAACATACAATACATACACAAAACTAAAAACGCAACCAATGTAATTCCATTGTAAAAGTCCACACATCAAACAGAAGCAATAAATACTGTGTATGTATTGATTAAATTTCTCAAAAAGATACAACCTTAGGAGCATACCTAGCATCAAAAGGAAAACAAATCACCGCTATTATAAAGCACGCGGCTACGTATAATTACCAATTTGATTTTAAAGACTAAAAATCTAGCGGTATCAAGACTCAGTCAATGAACTTCTTTGTTGATAAATAGTAAATAGTAAATACTTACGAAACTACTAACTTTATGCTATATCTCGGATGTAAAACAATCGTTTGGGGATAATTATCATATTCTACGTATAAAATCCTACAAGTTACTCCTTTGCGATTTTTTGATACCTTCCGCGCTTTTCGAAATAAACTGATTTTAAGATTTCGGAAGAAATCAGTTTTTTCTTAATATCCGATAGGCTATGAGAAATCAGTCCGGTTTGGCAACTGTTTCGATATGTACTCCTCATGAGCGAATTGTTTGCCCATTTAACCGACCTTGTATCTCTTACGGTTTAAAAGATCCCAATGCAGGCCATCTCCCACTTAACACCCTGTATATATGTTGAAAAGTATTAGTGAGAGTTCACCCCTGTCTGACTCCTTGTCTTATTTGTACTTCTTTCTCTATTCCCTCGCTCTCTATAGTTAACTATTTGGTTCTTGTACAATTTATATATCAGCGACCTGTCTTTTTGATGAATCGCTACTTTCTACAAAATATGGAACATTTTTACCCAGTCAACTTTATCAAAAGCTTTTTCTGCGCCAATAAATGCTATGTACAGTTCTCTTTATTTCGCAAACATTTTCTCTATTATTAACCTTAGTGCCAAGATTAGTTCTTTTGTGCCTGTGTCGTGCCTAAAATTGAATTGGTCATTTATCAAGTTTTCTTCTATTTGTTGCTTTATTCTGCAGTATATAATTTTTGTTAAAAGTTTTGAGCGCGGGTAATGATGCTTATTGTTGTAAAGTCTTCGCATTTACTGGCCTTGGTCTTCTTCGGGATTGTTATTATCGTTTCTGTAAAACTAGTGGGAACTTGTCCCGTCGTATATATTGTTACGTTCATTTTTTTGTGAACCTAACATGGGTCCTTATCCTTACTAACTCCGGTTATCTTCACCGGTTGTTATTTACTAACTTTAATCTATTTCACCGTTTTAGACCACCATATATATCACTGAAATGAAATTTCTAATAAATTTGCTAGTATTAAATTTATGTTGCACATGGGAATTTTCTTTGTATTAAAAATCTTATGAATTATTTCGTTGTAATTACTCTGGGTTGATCAGGATTGATCTTGTTTTGTTATCTATAGTTATCTCTGCTTGCCAGATGTATTTTAAGCAATTTCTTTTGCTTTTGTATAATTAATTTCTGCTTGTTTATATGATTTCTTTCGTTTAATAGTTCTGTTTGACATTTATTTGTTTTCAGCTATTTAACCGAGATTATCTTTTATCGCTCCAGCAGCTGTTGAGTAACTGTTAGATTCAGGATTGATTGTATCAGTTTTGGTTAATTTAGGGCTATTTGCAGGCGAATTTTTCTGAGATTTTGATACAGTAGCCTTCTCTCTAGATTCCCTATTTACTTATTAGATTTTAAACCAATTTCCGGTATGCCTTATTAGTGTTTCTATTGTTTTCATTGATATATTGCCGTTATCTTATAGGAATGCGTGTAAGCTAGAGATTATTTTTCCGAAGGTTAGAGTTTTCTTTGTAATTTTTATATTCTTTGGGGTCTTCTGACGGAAATTTTGAATGGTCATTGGTTGGAGGAGATTGTGCATCTGCTGGCAGAATCTCACTTCGAATTGAGACGGGGGGGGGGGGGGGAGTTTTAAGAACTCGCCTTGTGGGAGACTGACGTGCTCTTTAGTGTCCATTGTACGGTTCTGACCGTTTATTTTATTTTTCCTATTTTGTGGGGAAGTGTTTAGTTTCTTTGCGGATGTGTGCGTGCACTCCCTTGTGGACCTTTTTTACTAACATTGGACATTTTCACTTTCGTGGATTTTATTAAGAAGCTTCAAATACACTGAAGGTATGTTGATCTGTCTCATTTTTTTTTCTATTCTCACTGTTTGCGTGTCCTCCATAGCTTCTTTGGAGGGAGCCCGCAGTGCCCTCTGTTCTTGGAGTGAACCGGTAGCTTGCTGGAGGTGTCAGAGCTTTTTGGAGTTTTTCTCGGACCGTGGATCGCCTGAACAAACCTTGTCCACATGTATTTTCCCTTCAGGACCATTTAATCATTAGAATTGAGTCACCTGTAGTTTATTGAATTACTTGTAAACAATTTTTTTTCATTTGTCTTGTTAGACTGTTTCACTTTAATTATGGTATTTAATCTTTTTGATAATTTTTTATTAGGCGCTCTGTAAAGTTTTGAGTTAATTTTAAAGTTTTGAAAACTTCATTTCATGAAAAGATTATGCAATAAGAATTAATTTTCGTATTTCTTTAACCGCATTTGTTAATAAATAAAAATTTGTTGTTTTAATGCTTTCGTCAATGATAGGTCACAAATATAAGAACAGTTTTGTGTGTTTTGAATTCAATTTCAGGTTATGAAGATACAATTGTTTTCCGGTCTGATATAGCGCTATCTCAGCGGAATCTTCATTTCACATAAGTTTATTATAATTTTTTTGTTCTGATATTGTGTTCCTGTCGCACATATTTTATTGTAATTTCAACTAACTTGTTTACTGTTTTGAGAAGTTAAAATTTCATTGATTGCTTATACAATTTAATTAATTTAAATATTTAGTATTTCAAATTTTATTAGGCTACAATTTTTTCATGAAGTTACAGTATCATTCTTCTAATTTTTCTTAATAGTATTGATTTATCTTAATAATTGGCGCCCATTCATTTGCTAGTGTTTTATTTAGACTTGGAATTGCTATCTTGTAGTATTTATTTCAGGATCTTAATTATAGATTATAAACTAAATAATTTCATGATCTTTTTTTATTATTTTCTTGGTGACATAATATATGATATATATATGTACATTTTTTTGATTTGACATCAATAGAACTGCATAAAATTTATTGTGCTGTCTAGTTATTTGACCTGCCCCTCTCATTCGCCCACGATCCAAGGCCCCGACTGTAGTTAGTTGGGCAGACCATAAGAAGGTCTTAAGTATAAGTAGTTGTAACGCGAGGTTACGTTACAATATGTCCTGCATGATCCGAACGATTTCGTCTAATGTGTCTTCGTCCAAACTTTTGATTATTTCACTATTTTGTCTACACCTGGCGCTTTATTGTTTTTCAGGTCTTGTAAGGCTTTATCAAATTCAGATCTCAGAATAGGTAATTCTGTTTTCTCATTGCTCTCTTGCGGGTTTGGTTTTGATCATTTGCTTTGGACAATTCTTTTAGGTACTCCTTCCATCTGTTAGCTATTCCTCATAATCCGTTAGGATATCTCCGTTTTTGTTTTGAATTCCCTGACACTTAGGTTTCCTTTTATTGAACATATTTTTAATT
>VTPC01090141.1:52081-77660 GCA_011009095.1 Ignelater luminosus
CGTAATAAAAAATCGCAAAGTAAAGGTCCGTGAGATTGCAGAAATGACAGATATCATCTGGAAGCGTATTTACAATCCTTCATGAAAAATTGAGCATGAAAAAGGTTTTTTCCAAGTGGGTGCCGCGATTGCTTTCAATGGAACAAAAACAGCAACGAATTGACGATTCAGAGAGCTGTTTATCGCTATTTACTCGCAATAAAAAGGATTTCCTGCGTCGATACGTGACCATGGATGAAACATGGATACATCATTTCACTCCGGAGTCGAATCGGCAATCATCTGAGTGGCGCATGGCTGGCGAAAGCCGCCCAAAGCGTCCAAAAACGCAGCAATCTGCTGGCAAAGTCATGGCGTCTGTTTTTTGGGATACACATGGCGTCATTTTCATTGACTACCTGGAAAAAGGTAAATCGATCAACAGTGATTATTATATTGACTTGTTGGTACGTTTGAAGGAGGAGATCGCAGCAAAACGACCGCACATGAAGAAGAAAAAAATCCTTTTTCAGCAAGACAATGCACCATGCCACAAGTCCATGAGAACAATGGCAAAAATCTACGAGTTGGGCTTTGATTTGCTTCCCCACCCCCCGTATTCGCTAGATTTAGCCCCCAGCGACTACTGGCTCTTTGCTGATCTCAAAAAAATGCTCCAGGGAAAAAAATTTGGCTCGAATGAGGAGGTCATTGCCGAAACTGAAGCCTATTTTGAAGCAAAGGATAAATCCTTCTATAAACATGGTATAGAAATGTTGGAAAGGCGTTGGAAAGATTGTACCACTCTAAAAGGAGATTATGTTGATGAATAAAAATGATTTTTGAAAAAAAAAATGTTGTTTTCGTTGTTAGTCTCGGGACTTATTGAACGATGTGTTACAGTTCAGTTGTAACTAACACTTCCAAAGATACTCGAGTCGAAGTCTAGTTATCATCTATATTATTTTGCAGTTGTCCCTGAAGATGACTTAAGATAAGACGCGACAATGATCGCTTTGCTACAACCAACGGGTTGATAACATTTTAACAATGTCTATATAACCCCTAAGACGGTACACTTACTGTAATATTACTTAATAATATTCACTTACTAAAGTATCTGATTTTATTTATTCACGTTTCCATTTTAAGTACAATTTATCAATACATTAAAAGCACGTAGAATACACGTCTTAAAACCATAAAAACTACAAGTTGAAGGTTATGTTTCGTGTTCAAAGGTATACTACGTCCAGCATAAGATACTTGCTATGAGTTTGCTGTAAACCGAACTAGTTTGTGTCCATCACAAGTAGCCTATGTGTACATTGTTCGCCGAAACTCATGGCAGCTCATAGCCCTGTGTCAGATAATCTAGTTTTGCATTAAATTATATATCCACGTTTATGTTAGGATACTTTTAAATTTTAAATTTCTCATCAAACTATTGAGAAATGAACCTGAATGGTTTCTGCATTAAATCCATAGCATTTAAAACATTAGATAGACTAGAAACCCAAAAAAAACGCAAGAAATGGACTTAGGCTAGTTCTGCATTAGAGGACCGAGGGGTGTCCTCCTTTGTACTAGGTGTCGATTGGGTTGCCCATATCAAATCTTTTACTTCCTGCTTTTATTGATGGGTGTAGTTTTGCTATCAGAGAAAACTTCACCTTGAGGTTAAAAGAGAGAAAAAGGGGACTCTTTCGAATCAGAAGGTTAATTCAGCAGTTAGAATTTTATTTGAGTTGCCTGAGCTAAAACATCGTTTTATGTTAACACACTTCATTCTCAAAAGCCAATTATTAACTTTGGTAAGTTTCTTAATTGAATATTCTCTGATATTTTAATTTTGAATTTTTTGCAAGATTTCTAGATTTTCCTATTAAAGTGCATTCTTTACGTGACTCGGTTTTCTTGTGAAACTTTCATTAGGGTTCCAAAAGAATTATAAGAAGAATTTTAGAAGAATTTAATTATATTAAACTTTGCTAATAAGTGGAATTTTCAAGCTGGCTTTTGGTTGGTAGACGTTAAAAAGTGTTTACCATGTTAAGTTAGAGAGAGGTTTAGTAAAAAATAATTTATAAGCCAGGGATTTACAAATCCAAAAGCCAAGGTTTGCCATTTTTTTTAGAATTAAAAGGGTAACATACTTATCGTGTCCATTTTTTATTATCATCAAGAAATTACAAATCGGTAATTTTTTTTAGATTTTAGATCCTGGAAATTTTTCATTTTCGTCTGCGATTTACAGTAATTTCATTTGAACAATTCCGGACTATTTCTGCATCAAGTTTGAATTTTAGACCCGATTTTAAGTCATCAGCTGTTCACTAAATTCTTAAACAACCTACTTAATTATTTAAATTGTTGCGTGGTGAGTATTGTTGCCTAATTATGTAGAGTAAACTTTTCCCTTGTATTTTCATGATTAACTTGTATTACTTTTCAAAGCTCTACCTAAATTAGTACCCCAGAAAATACGAAAAAAAGGGAAGGGATTTTATAAATATTTTTCTCTGCTTCATGCATTCAAGTACTTAAATAAATAATCCTGTATGAAGCCATCTAAGGAAAGAATACAATAGTAATGTCTTTATAATAACCCCATTAAGTAGTTAGTTGTTATTACAAACTATATTTATTTGATAACAGTAGATTGAGCTGACAAATTTCTCCATAATTTAATTGTTACATAAAATGATGTATACTAATAGCATTTTACTAATTTGCAAACGTAACTTAAACTTATTACAGTATTACGTCATCTAATTTTCCTTCCTTCATTTTTAAATGAGTAAGCATTTTTACTAGCACGAATAAGCTGTCATAAATTGAAATATTCATAGAATAGCAACTAATGAAAGTATCCATATATCAATGCGAGCATATTTACGAATAGTGTCCACAATAGCAATAGTCAGTGGGCTCATTAATTTGCTTAGTAGGCAGCCGCGACTGGCGATGAGCCTAATGATGTC
Organism: Ignelater luminosus; assembly: GCA_011009095.1. Taxonomy (NCBI): domain Eukaryota; kingdom Metazoa; phylum Arthropoda; class Insecta; order Coleoptera; family Elateridae; genus Ignelater; species Ignelater luminosus. The sequence continues at coordinate 55,045 of VTPC01090141.1, forward strand.
CTCACCAGGAGGTCCGCGAGAAATATACCAACAGGGATCCAAACAATGCTGAGCTTCAAATATGGCGATGTCATGTGGCTGTAGAACCTATAGCCACGTCATCGTCACCGTGGGGAACTCAATCCCATTACAAAGAGGTTGTATAGACTAGAAGTAATTCCGTGACGAAACAGTTAATGTTCTTGCTCATACAAGGGTTCTCAAAGACCAAACAAAAAAACAAACAAAAGGTGTGAATATGGTTTCAAATAACTATAGTGTAGTTATTGCTAATAGTTTAGCAATTCCTTTTTAACATTGAAGTTATAATGTGAAATTTCTTGTAAAGAACTCTGTTTATGTAGAATAATAAACATAATAGAAAAGCCTTGTGTGGTTCGGTAGATTTGCAAAAAATCACCATTAAAATAAATATGCTGCTCATATATTTCTCAATTTATTGTCGCTGTCAAGGGATAATAATTATTCATTGTTATGCTCCTGACAGATTAATAAAAGAAGATTGATTATTGTATGCAATATCAGATCAAAAGCTATGTATGTTGTTATTCGAACTATTATCGGGTAACCGCGGTTGTCAACACAAATGAAACAGCTACCGTATAATGAATGTTCGTGCAGCCACACTGAAATACCATAATATAGTTCCTTTTATCTTTTAAGAAAATAGAATATAAATACGTTTATTAAAAATGACATATCCATAAATAAATTACAGTTAATTGGCTGTACGATTGTCGTAAATACACAAAGCTGATGTAGCATCAATTTGCCGCGTGGCTCTACTTCAACAGCGCCTTTGAAGTCGAGTGGCGGCCCGACTGATATCAACATCCGCACATCAATCTAATTATACGGCCCGAACAACGGCCTTTGATAAACGAGCCAACTTTAGAACACGGCATAAATAATACATACAATGTCACCGCAAATATCTCGCCTGTCAAATTTACCCTACTGTGTTACGGTTGTGTCGGAATTCTGTAAATAGATGCAATTTATTACGAGCAAAAGTATTGAAATCTAGAACCCCCACTTAGAAATTGCTAGTTTTCCCAGAAAGAGAGAACTGTCATTTATTATCTGGCAGCTAAGCCATTTTTCCTTTCCGTTTTTGCAAATTTATCATAATCTTGAAAAAATAATTGTATTCATTTGTATGTTTTTTACCACAACACATAAAATCAATTCACTTACTACTAGGCATAGCTAAATCTTTCAGATTTATAACTAAACTTTTGTACGATTGTGATGCTTCCGAGTCTTCTTATATATGGTGAGCAGATGCAAAACATATCCCAGCGACAAGTTAAAGCAGACAGTTCAACTTCATATTTAATTTCGAGCTGTCAGCGAAGTTTTATTGCCTCTAGAAACGTACCATTTCTTTTTGCATCTGCTGATGTCAGACTCCTACTTGTGGACGGAAATTGCGTGACGCCTTGGGCAGCCGTCTTGACAGCTAATTGCCTATGTATATCGTGTATTCCAGCATTTGCACAGAATATCTTTATTTTTGATAGAAATTTCTGCAGAAACATATACTTGAAACTTTAAACGACCGGAAATTTCTTTCATTTAAAGAGAATTCAAAGTATCCCTGCACTCGCCATTTTCTATAATGGTAGCTTCGTGGAATAACTTTATTATCCTTTCTCATTTTATTTTATTTTCCACATAAAATAGCACAAAGCCCCTTTATATTTTGTTTCTAAAAGGTACCATCATCGTTACAAAATAATCAAATTCTTGTCTGCGGTGTAATTAACTTCCATATTGCAGATACTTTTCTAACTGTCACAAAGTAGAAAGTCTTCGCCAAGTCGTTACAAAGCTATAATGCATCTGTAGAAGTCGAAATGACCACAGTTGTGACCACGTCCGCAGTACCAATTCTACTTAGTATATTTTTATGAAAAGCTGTTATAACAAGATGGTGCCTCAAGATGGCTTCTGGAAAAGTAATATCGCGCCAGTAAGAAACAAATAAATGGCCCATGCTCTAGATCGTGCCTTATAGCATAGTTCTGTAAAAGGTGGAGGATCATGGAGGTTTTTGATTTACGACCTGGACAGCTGTCGTTTTACGGTGACACAATAATATAATGCACGGCAAGTGTTCATAAAAATTTAAGTAAACAAGACGTACTGCACTTCGTTTTATTTAATTCAGTATTACTTCTATAAAATGCTTAATACTATAAAAGAAAATCCTTAACAAAATATTATGTAATGAGACGATAGTTGTCACTGGGAACGGTTCCCTTGAACGCAAATGTGCTAGTCAAAGGACTGGACTAGGACCACTCCACTAATCCGATATCCCGGCCGATATAAATTTTCCTATATTCGCCGGCCGTGTCATTCGAAATGGGGCAGTTTTCTCGAAACCTAATGGTTATTGCCTTTCTCGAACGGACATATTGCGTTCCATCTAGTGCAATGTGTGCTACCCATACATCACCGGATATAGAGCTTCAGGGAGACGCTGCGGCAGACAGAACGGTCTCGATATGAAAGCGAGGTGTGTCGGAAATGAAAGAAAACGAGTGGTCACCGTTCCGGAGTTCGAATTGACAGCCTGAGTTATCGGCATGTAACCAACTCGAGTGCTGCAACATATATATAGAAGAAAGAAAAATGCCTTAGTTGAAAATCTTATATTGCAACCACTAGCAGTGATACGTTTAAAGAGTAAAAGATAGTTGTTTCTATTAAAGTGACTATAGTTTCCGTAAAAAGAATAAATCGTTCAAAGCGTCAGTGAATGAAGGTTGGCACTGTATCATCATCTATCAGAGATTATTTTTATTTTATGTTTGTTTCCTTTTATTTAAGTTTATAATACGCTACGTTTAGTTAAAGGTAATTTTAATAAAAAGGTCTTTATTTAATTACTAGAGAATTTTTTAATATAAATATTAATTTTAGTATTTTTACATAAAAGTGACTTATACTCATTGAGAGAAATTAGAAATACTTTGTAAATTAACTAGTGAGACTTTTATAAAATTCTTCTAAATGGTAAAATACTGCATACCGCTGCCCTTACAGTCTAAGAATCTACCTATCGAATAATTCTGCTATATGTATTTAAAAGTTTTGCGTTTAATCGTTTTCAGGCTCTTAACTATTAATGAAAAATACTTGATCTCAAAGTAAACAATAATTTCTTGAACTAAAGAATTCTTCAGTGGTGAGAAACTGCATGCAGGACTGGGATTTCAAGGTTTCAATTACTCGATTCTAGCACGAGAACTGGCAATGAGCCATGTGCTTTTGGAAACTCATACAACTCCGTTTAGAGTGGAGACAAGTTGAACGAATTTTCTTTTAAATATCAAAGCAAGAAAACACCTAAATTCATAATATTCTAAAACATGAGGCGCTAAGGTGTTCTTTTCTTCACATCGATGGTTTTCTTTGTTGTTTTCAAAAATTCTCCATGTCGTGAATGACAAATCGGATCAATTTCTACAAAGTGTGGTTGAAGAATAACTCCAATTTTCTGTAGATTTTAGCGGATTTTATTACACTAGAAATAAGAAGTTCGACATAGTTGAGACGTTTTTCATTGAATGAATGTGGAAAAGATCACCAAATAAGTAAAAACGAGCACGAATTATTGCTTCTTGGAAGTTAGAGAGTAGTAGAAGTTACTTTATGTACTGTACCTGTCTTGGCTCGCATAATTTCCCGCTAATTGTTTGGTAGAACTGTGGTTCAAAAAACGAATAGGTTCTGAGATAGTCTCCCAGTTACAAAATGTAATTAGTTGTACAGGGTCAAGGTAAAATCCAGAAAGTGCTTACTTTTTCAAACTTGCAATATTTTAGAAGGAGTAATCTTTGGTTTATCGAAGACCTTGCCACAAGGCATTGTATATAGTTATTTTTTAGAAGACAGAATAAACTCACAATTTAGCTGCTTAGTTCTGACTGTGAGGGACACTCATCCACGGCTTCTCATTAAGAGTTGATTCAATACCACAATTCCAAATATCGATGCTGATATTTTGATCTCACTTCAGATTCTCGAAGGTTTAGATATTCCTAATGCTAGGCTTAACTGAAAACTAGAAAAAGAATTGTACGGAAGATGGGATTGTATTTGCCAAAAGGTTCGGTGCACATCGAATGACCTACAAGACTGTGCTGAAGATTGTATCATTATCAGTGAGGAAACAGCAGTATCAGAAAGTTTACTGAGAAGACTGTGTGATGATCAATCTAAGTGAGTACAAGCGAAATCTCACTCTCAGGTGGCTCTTATTGTAATCGTAAGAAGATAACTGTTAGTATAGTAAGCAGATGGAATCATGGGAAACACTGTCAACACATATCAAACTTTGTATGTTAGATTGTTTCCAGCACCGTGTCTTGAATATCAATCTTACTTTCGTAACATCCTTCCGTATTTTAGAGCAGTTTGAGATTTCTTCTCGTTTTAAAAAGGATCTTCTCAGTATTAAATCTAATGTTATTGTTAGTCGTTATGGCGGTCGGTGTTTTAGCAAAAAACTGAAAAAAAGGAAAAACGAGATTGACTAGCCCGATGACGAAAAAGGGAATATGCTAAAACAACAAAGAAGCAGCAAGCCCATAACAAGCAAACTGCGATCACAAAGGAGAAGTCCAGCACAATTTTCATTTGTCAAGGCACTAAGCTAACGTGTGACGTTGTGGGACATTTAGCCGCTTTGTTCGTGACGTGTCTGGGATAAATAATCTCAAATAATATTCTTTAAGTTACAAGGCTTAAAAGCAAACCAGGATTTGCGTCCATAGAGAGAAGAGGGCTTGGTAGGTAATATTGTATCCACGATAAAATAAAAGCTTTTGAAGAGAAATGGAAAGTTCAGGTTGAATAGTAACAGTTTTATTGAGACAAACTTTATTCTTACAAACAAGATAATTATCACCTCCTTGGAATCTCAAGCTCTTCGCTCTAAAAAACCTCGCGTCTAGATGCGACGTACTGCAGTTTTCACGTATCTATTACTCGTAGGTAAAGACACTAAAGTGATGTGAGTGGTAATATCCTCATGTGTCGTACAGCTATAATTTCATCATCTTCTTCAACTAACTTGTTTGCAATTGCAAAGTTTCATTTGTGAACGAACTAATTCAACTTTAAGATTCTCTTCGTCTCAAAACTATACTCACTAGCTCGAAATTTAAAACTAAAAAAACTTTGCTATTATAAATTAATTTTTCAACACGTTTCACATTCTTCAAAGCTCCTTTTTATTGCTGCGTTGTAGTTACAAACGTTATTCACATCCAGACACTTTTTTCATATTTATTCTGTGCTTTTCTAACTTTAATTTTTGTATAGTTTTCTCTTTCATTCAAGCGCCAGTTAGAATGCTACATACTTAGACAGACCTTTTCCCAACTTTCTAAATACAGAGTTGGTAGAACGAATTTTATGGAAGCAGTCAGGGCTAATATATGAAACTTAGCTCTAGTGAGCAAAAATATCTTAGACGCCCCAATTTTCCAGTAAATTATTATAAAACAGTTGTTTACATATCAAGGGTAAGAAACAGACTTTTTAAAATAACGCATAGAGTTTTGCAATCTCAAGCGCAACGAGCACTGTAAGCATGTAAAGTCTCAAAGAACAACTTACATCAGAAATATGTACAAAGATCAAAGTAGCAACTTATTTAATTTTGTGAAACAAAGCATAAACAAACAATAATTATTGCTACGTAAACTACTATTTGCATTTTTATTTCAGAAACTTTCAGACCTAGAGCTCAAACTAGAACTAAAAATGCTGGTTTACGTTCGTTAGTCACATCGTAAGATTCTGCTTTACGCCGGCTCGTGCCAAATAAAAACGTGCTGTTTTATTTAATTACTTTCAAGACCTTCTCCTTCTATTATGTACGCTTTTTTTGTGTAAAACGCTTTTGTTCAGATAAACCCCGTTTGATAGTTCTTATTAAGTAGCTACTAATGTAGAGATCCTCTTTGCTGGAGAATGACGGCGTTCCCTGTGTAAGCAAATTAATTAATTAAAAAGGAATAATGAGGCTATACAAGATAGCAGATGGTCTTTAAGAATCATCTTCGAGTTTGTTTTGCCCCATCCATGTGTTTATCATAGCCAAGGTTCTATTTGTTTTTCTTTCTAATGTGTTTTCCTTTTTTGCGGTGACTGTCATCGCTAGATCATCTGAAAATGCGTTTAGTGGTACCTCTTCCAGCACCGGAATTTTTAGCACACCGTCGGATACAATGTTTTAAAGGAGTGGTCCTAAGATGAATGCCTGCGGGACTTCACTGTTTACTTTTATCGTTTCTTTTCCACCTTCGCAGTCTTCTAGCACTGTATAGCGTGTAGCTTTTGATGGCATTTATTAGGTATTTTGGGATCTCTCTCCTTTCCAATTTCTCTGTAACTTTTCTCCAACTGGCGGAGTTAAATGCGTTTTTAACGTCTATTCTAACTAGTACGCATAGTTATTGCGTGTGTCTCAAGTACCTGCCTTGGCTGTGGTGGCTATGTTTACTACCTGTCTGATCTTCCTTTCCGGAACCCATATTGTCTGTTTGATATATCTTCTCTTTGTTCCAGCTCTTTTTCTATCCTGACTTTTTCATTTTAAGAATTAGTAACAGTGTGGCTGTTTTTCACTCTGGAGGAAAAGAGCCCCTTTCCATAAACTTATTCATCGCGTCCTTGATAACTTCCGGCTCTTCCTTGATCATAAGTTTGATTATCTCACCACGTATTTGGTGGGGTCTTGTTGCTTTCTTTTTTCTTATTTTTTTCGGCTTTCCTGACCTCTTCTAGTGTTATTTCTACGGCCTCTGCATTTTCATGTTTATTCCATGTATTGTCTTCGTGCTTAGAGAATAGCTTGTTGCACTCTTCTTTTATTTTGGCCAATGGGGTTTTGTTCTTCTGTTTGTTATTTAGGTGTTTGGTTGCTATTCTGTACCCCATCCCCCACACGTCTAGGTTAATTTTGCGGCGCATGCTGTTCTTTAGATTTCTCAATCTCGATTTTGAGTTTCTTCTTGGCGGCGTGGTACTGGTCTTCCAGCTCGCTAATTACTTCAATTTGCTAGTCACTGTTCTCCGCGTGCTGGTTTTTCTTTCTTTTTGTTCTTGTCAGTTCGCTTCTCCTGGCGATGCATGCTTTCCTAGTTTCTACAATTCGATCGTTCACCAGTAGACGGGTCTTCGTTTGTTTACGTTAGGGTTTTTCAGCATGTCTTCGCATATATTTTTTGTAAAGTTAGTCAGTTCAATGTAATTTGACGGCTTGTTTAACGCCAATATACTGTTCATGATTGCTGTTACCTTGTCTTCATCCCTATCGCCATATCTCCATCTTTTTATTTCTTTTTCGTAAGACCGGTCCTTTACTGGATTTATATTAATTTCAATTTTTTTTTGGCCACTCATGCTCTCGTTTTCGTCTACTCGCCATTTGTTGATTTTAGTTACCATTTTTGTGTTAGCGAACGTGACATCGATTATTGACTTTTTCCCGCCAACTTCAAAAGTGGAGACGTTTTCCTCATCGCATAGTATTAGTCTATGCTCTGCGGCCCACTCTGTCGGTATCTGGCCTCTTTCATCTGTTTTTTCTTGTTCTTGCTAGGTTTTGCAACTGTTATCCTCCAGATTATTGGTATACATATACTTGCTTTTTATTTGGTTTATTTTGAGGCCACTTGCTTATGCAGCTCTTTCGATCGTGTCTCTCTTAGATCTTGCGATGATATCGACGTCGTTCGCAGATGCTAGTATCTGGACACTTCTGATTATTATTATTGTGCCTCTTGTATTAATTCTTGAATCTCAGATTACTTTTTCTAGCGTGATGTTAAATAATATGTATGATAGTGCGGCGCCTTGCCTTAGTTTTCTTCTTATATGCAGCGCTCTGCTGCTTCGCTTTGTATCCTAATCGTACTTTCTATTTCAAGTGTTTCCTTAATAAGGTTAATTTGGTGTATGGGAATTTAAAAATCTCTCGTAGCTTGTATCAGGAAGTTTCTAGAGATACTGTCATATGCGCTTTCAAAATTAATAAATAATTGATGAGCACTTATATCATACTCACGAATTTTTTCCAAGATTTGGCGTAAGATAAATATTTGGTGGATTGTCGATTTCTGTCTGCACAAGCTACATTTAAGAGGTCCTTTCATACGGGATGTTGGAAAATACTTTATATATTGTGTTTAGGAGCGTTATCCCTCTATAATTTTCACACTGGAGTTGGTCGCCGTTCTTATGTAGTAGTGGTATTATGATCCCAAGGTTCCATTCTTGTGGTAGCTATTTTGTTTCCAAACCCTCAGCTACTATTTGAAGCATTTCTATCGTTAGTCCTTTTTCTCCTTCTTTTATTAGTTGTGCTGCGATTCTGTCTAAACCTGGCGCTTTATTACTTATTTTTGAGCTTTTTTATTACAGGTGTTACTTTCTCTGTTATCTGATATATCCACTGCAATTCGCTCTATTGCTTCATTGCGTCTCTTTACTAGTTTTGTTTTACAATATTTGGCCCATCTTTGTAGTACCTCTTCTTGTTCTGTTAGGATATTCCCATCTTGATCTTTACACATTAATGTTTGTAGTTTGAATTCTTTTCTGCTTCTGTTGATCGTCTGGTCAAATTTTCTTGTTTCTGATTGCTTATTTTCTAATTCTTGCAGTTCTCTGTTCATACTGGTTTTCTTTTTACTTTTATGGATCTTCTTTTCTTTTCTTCTCAATGACTTAATGTATTCCTCTTCTGTTTTACTAGTTCTACGACTTTGTTGCATTCTTCTATATGCTTCATTTTTTCTTCCTCTTCTGCACATTCTTCGTCATACCATTCATTTTTTCTGGTTCTGCGCCTTTCTTTCCAACCTAACGTCTCCTCTGGTGCTTCCTGGATGATTCTTTTGCACGTCCCCCATTCATGGTTTATATCTTCGTTTCTCTGTGTATCTTGAAGTCTTTCTTCTATGTTTTCTTTATATTTTTTGTTTCTGTCGGGGTTTTTAAAGTCCTGTTTGTTATATGTTTTTTTATCTTTAGATCCTGTGATTTTACCCTGTGTACATTACAATTTGGTATTTGCAAGGTCATTAAGCTTTTACACGTTTACATCTTTTTTTATCGTTGGCTACATCTAAGCTTGATAACAGCCCTAATAAAATCTATAATTTATTTAGTTGATATTTTTTGTTTACATACACTTGCATCTTAGTTATAGCTTATAATTTCTGTTTATTATAGTTTGTATACTTTGCAACCAACTTGTTTGTTGTTTGCCTCTGTTTACACTTTTTATTTATATATATTTGTATTTTTTTATCAGCAGACGTTAGTGTTCTTTCCACATGCTACAGACCATAAATGAATAAATCTGTTGTGCACTGAGACCTTTCATATGAATAAAATACCATCCGCGTGAACTCTTATTTTCCTTTATGCACGTCTTTGTTTCGCCTAGCACCAAGGCCAGTAACATAAGTTTTATTTATTTCGTTCGTACTTTGTCAAGCTTCATACAACGTTTCCCATTCTATTATTATAATGGAGCACATTGAGTATGAAAGATAAGGTACAGGTAAAGGATTTTGGAAAGTTTATAGCACAAAACATGTTTCCTTGCTCTTGAATTAACGTTTTAACAGATTGCAGTTTTGCTTAGAGAACTGTCTTGCCCAATAACATAGTTTTTCTAGAAATCTCTTACCGTAGTTGTTGAAAATGATCCATTTCATTATCTGCCTCAAATATCTTTGAACTTAAAAGTAAGTTATGGCTTTTCATGTAACTTGAGCTGAAACTATGCAGTAGACTTCTACCCAGACTACTAGAATATTTATCACTGGCACAATCAAAATAGTTTGATGAGTTTTGATTCTTACAATACATTCTTGAACAATGTTTAGCTTCATTCAGTTTGGGAAAGGATCTAAACTTTCAAACATTTCTATTTTAAAGAATCCCTTTCTGGATAAGTCATCGATTTTAATTTTTCGGTGTTGATCTTGATTTCTTCATCAGCACTGGTTAAGAATGTTTTATGTCCAAATAGTTTCTAGATGATCAAATTGTAACTCTTGGTTGTTTTATCAGTACGTAATATTGTCACCGCACACAATTTTTAAACCGCTGAACTATCTCTGCTTTCTAGCTTTTGCTTCAGAAACAGCTTTCAGTAAATTTTATATATTTTTGTGCAAAAACATATAGAGTACACCCGTTATCTTCGAGGACGGTTCTCTGAATAAAGAGTATCCTTATAACTATCTTCTAGAATTCCTTACTGATCCGTCATAAGATTGCTTGGTAATCCTCAGCTGTCTTGGTCTCTCTCCAAAACAAAAATAGGGAATTACTGCTTCCTAGATCAGAGTTCAGAGTGACAACTTTCATTGCTGTTTTCTTTTACCTTTAAAAGATCCATTACCAACAGAATCCCAGATCAATAGATCCAATCTAAAGGCTACAATATTGCGCTTCTAGTATAAGTACATATCATCAACAACAATGAACAGAATTTGAAATAATCAGCAGTTTCCTAACTTGATTTGAAAGTTTAACAGAATTATTCCTTTCTAAACTCAAATAGAGAATTTTAGAATCTTAATTGGAAATACCTTTAAAGTTGAATTTTCTAGATGTACATATTTGTGCGAACGTCTAAAAACATTTTAAAAATATCCAACGATTAAATAATAGTTAATAGTTATTGGAAGAGTTAAATAGCTAATATAAACAAACCATTCTGAGTTTTTCTTTTCTTTTTATAATTGACTACACAGAGTACTCTTTATCTGTTCAACTTTTGATTATTTTGATGCGTAAAATGCATTACTTTTGATGTTTGATTTAGCTCTCACATTCTAATACCGTCACCGGTCGTGGTTTTGCATTAGCTCCAAAAAAATACGTTTTGTTTACGTCTTACGTATAAACGTGAATGAATTCTAGATTAATTTGTTTTTGAAGTTTTCTTAATTTAAATAAATCTTACGAACCATCTAAATATTATCAATTTAGTAAAATTCGGTTTCAGCGTGTGTACTTTTGTTGTTATTATCATAATTCCTAACCGTTCAAGAATAATTATCTTATATGAATGCGATTAGTTTGATAATCTAATTACAATTAGTTGTAAAAAGGAATTACCTAACTTACTTAAATATGCTTCGCACAGAGTAAAAAGGAATGCCGTTAGAACATTATTTTAAAACCTTCCAACATTGATAACGTTTTCACCGAGAGTTGAAACGTATCAATAGCAGTTTGTGAAGCAATAAACGTGTCAGTAAGATTCCGACCACGTCTTTTCTACTGTCGAACTCATCTTGAGATACAGCTATGGTCAGCCACGAATCGCGGATTTTGTGAAAACATAAAAGAAATCTGAAATGAGCTCCAATTTAACTAAATTCCTCGCTGTAGAAGTCATGTTTAGAGATAAGATTGGAAAAGTTGTATAAAGTGAGTTAAAGTTATGCTGCTATAACCATTTATTGGCAATAGGAAGGTCAATAATGTAACTCTGCTACGACCCCCCAAACCTAAAAGAAATAAAATCCGGAGAACTCTTTTAAAGCATTCCGTTCACTTTTATATTGCAATTACTATTCGAAAAAGAACGACGGATACATAAAATATTTATCTGTTTTCTTTAAAGAAACAAGAAATGGAATAGCTAGCGTTCGTCGGGGAGCTTTTATCGAAAACTCTACTAATTACCCTCAAATAAAGAAAAAATATATTACTTCGCTTAATACACTTTTTCGAGTAGCTGAAATAACTGCTGCAGCGTAAACTTTTCCTAATGATAAAGTGGATTTGTTCGGCCAACATCACTAGGGGATGATTTGTTCGCCTTCCCGCGTTTAAGGATAATCTGCAGTCAGTCGTGGCTCTATAAATCAAGTTGACTACGGGGTTTTACATCACGGCGCGAATAAAGTACATAAGGCATCGCTCATGGGAATGCGGAAACTATTTTTCATTTCGAATGGTCACCAAACTGATTTAACGCTGATTTTGCCTCTTTTAAAAGGATTGATGTAATCGATGTCACATTTTATTTATTGATTATCTTAGAGGTTAGGATTGGTTTTGCTTTTGTAAATTAAGAGACATTAATCACTAAACAAAGTACTACAAGTAATTTTGAAATTAATAAAATCGTTGATAAAACAATTATTTCAATTAAATAAACTGACTATAATAATCAAGAGTGCCTTCAAAGAAATAAATAAATTAGGAAATAGCCCAGAAATATTTTAAACGTAGATATACATAGAAAAGGCAAAGGCTCGAGAAATTGAATACCACAAACAGGTAACTTAAATGCAACCGACAACCAAATATTTAGTATTGAATGAACCTAATAAAAGTCGTTCCAGTTTTAAAACATTATTTGTGAAGACATCATGACAAGACCTTTAAAATGATTCACGGGAAAAAGTAATTGCACATTACCTTACCCTGTTCACAATTTGTAGTGACAGTAAGTCATAAGTTTGTATTATTATGAAAAAGTCTCCAGAAAATATACTTTTCTTCATGACATTACGAACAGCTATTTTACCTGCTAAAGGGAATGATCCTAGCTACGCTACAAAATAATTGACCTATCGCCTGTTCGCCGACGCATAAGGCATTCACAAGTTGCATGCAGAAAGAGGGTATAAACACTGGTCTGGACAACAAAAGGATGCAGACTATATATACCGAAGCAGGTTGTCAGAAACACAGAAATGTTTCAGCAGAAAGCTTATTGATGTACTGAAACTCATCATGTGTACCTAAAGCACCAAATTAGTACCAGAAATATCCAAAATACTTCAAAGGAACTTTCATATAATGATTGAGCTTCCAAACAGTCTTAGTCCTATCCTCCAAACTACCTCCTGAAACTTTGCATTGTATCTATCACAGTTTTAAAAGTTGGCAGCTCAGTAACTAAACAGATACTTAACTGACATTTAGTCTAGAGTTTGATAGACATTGGGGTAACGTTATAACTCAACTTGGGATAAGGAAAAAGGTCAATCCTGCATTTTAGACAAACTTGAAACAGTAAAATTCAATATAAAGACTACACGATAGAATCTAACTACTTCGATTACCTACACTTTTTGACATGAACAAGAAATTTGGGTCCTAACTGCATTGAAAACAATCATTTACAATTTGGTTATTGCTACATGCAGTTTGACAAATAATTAAAATGTTGTCAAAAGAAGAAATTTTAAGAAATAAAATTGTTTCCTAACACTTTAATTGATTGCAAAAAAAGCTACGTGTAGCTAAATCAACTGTATATAGTATTTTAAAACGATTTGAAGTAAATCTAACAACTGTAAGAAAACCCAGCAATGGAAAGAATCGGGAACTCGTAAGTAAAGATAAAAAGGTTGTAGAAATATGCAGAAGGAATCCAAACCTGTCAGTACGTAGCGTTGCTAAAAACATTAACATGCCAGCAGCCTACGTCCAAAAAGTCAAAATTGAAATTCCATGAAAAGTTTTCAAAGTGCAAACAGCTCCAAATCGTAAAGATAAACGAAATGGAACTGACAAAACGAGAGCTTGCAAACTTCATGAACAGTTTTAACAAAACGCAGGTGCGTTGTGCTGGACGACAAAACGTATGGTGTTGCCAACTTTTAACAGTTACCTGGCTAGAAATTGTATAAAGCACCAGACAAGACAAGCGTTCCAGATAGATTTAAAAAGAAAACATTTTCAAGATTTCCAAAAAACTTTTAGTCTGGCAAGTTATCTGTTCTTGCGGCCAAATATGTCAAGATTTCATTACAACGGGGACAATAAACCAAGAACTTTATGTGAAGGAGTGTCTTAAAAAACGTCTTCTGCTATTTACAAGAAACCATGCAGTGTCTGCAGCATTCTGGACAGATCTAGCTTCTTGCCATTATGGAAAATCTGGCACGGAATGGTATGAATATCACACTGTGGTAGTTGCACCAAAATGATATTGGACTTCTATTTACGTAGAATTGTTAATTAATTATTAAACAAAAAATTTTGTTTACTCACTAGAGTTGTCGAAAATGTGATAATTGCCTTACAAAATCTTTCTAGTTTCAAACGCCACACCCACAGAAAATTTTCAATGTTGCGCAACGGTCTGTCTAGGTTTTGCTGGTGGACTGAATGATTTTCAGTTTCTTAATCATCCAAAGGTTTTATGATTACATTAATTTTCCCAAGATTTCTTCCTGATAATTTAGTAAATGGATTGACATTCATTTAAGATATTTTGCACTTTTATGGTTGCGGAGAGTCACTCTGTGATAAGAACACCCACATTTAAAATAATCCAAACAGAATAGGTTTCTCCCTGGAAAGATTTAAATGATATTTTAATATCAAGTGATAATGCAATAATAACTTTCAATTTTACCTCACAAGTTGTAAGCAAAGATGATCAGAACATAAACTGTCAATAAAATGTGACTACTCGTTCTGAGGTCTGCTGACTGAATGAACGTCGAACGGTACAATTGACAGAAATTTAAAAACGCAGGGTCGACTTAAACTTCAAAGTGGATTCAAAAAAATTACCGGTCTTGCTTATATTTTCTTAATTCGGATTTTTAGATAATTGTTTAATGAAGATAAAGTTTTTACTTGGGACAACAAGAAATATCTGAAAAAGTCACTGAAATTAAAAGATTTTAAAATAAATCATCACAGGGAGTTACAGAGATGCTGGAACGTTCTAGTTCTGCAAGAAAGGCAATTTAAATAAAAAAAAAACCTAGAATTTAACAATTTTAAATTTAATTAAATGATTGTGGAGACGAGATTTTAAGTTCAATGATGATTTAAGAAAATCTACTTAAGAAGAATCGAACAACCACCGGAGTCGAGATTACGATGAGAATTACTGTACTTAATTGCGTTATGGTGGGCTTTTAAAAATTCAAACATAATCTATTGGGAAATACTCAATATTGCTAAATGAGAAGCCGTAAAAAGCGATTATTAAAAGGGCATCTAAGACCCAGTCTTAAGGGTCTTCCTTGCTAACTTTGGACCACTACATCGTAACAAAAGGAGCATTACAATGATAACTCGGTTTAGATTAATAAACAACCGAGCAGTATTTCTTAATTACAACTCGTTTCAACTTTTTACATAACATTATCAAAAAAGTAGGATTTGGATTTATGCACTATTATGAAATGTCTAAAGAGAGTGATGTCATATTTTCTATGAAATAGTTATTAGAAGTGTTTTTATGGATATAATTCCATATTGGGATTCCAGGGAAAGACAATGTAGTAGGTGACGCCTCCCAAAATGACAATGAGTACACGAATCGAGATATTTCCGTAACTTTGTTAAGTATAAGAAAGAGTTATTAAAAGGCACTGAGACTGTTGACAAAATATAAATGTAATATAGTAAATACCCACAGATGCCGCTAAAAATCCCAGAGATTGAAGTGACAATATATCAAAATAACTACAGGGTTTCTAAGAAAGAACTACACTTCAAACAGTAATTTTACAAAGTCTGCTTTACACACTGGGAAATTTTAGTTTTCAAAGATAAATCGTGGGATGTCAAAGTACACGACTGCTCAAATTAAAGAAAACACCTTGAAGGTGTCCTTTGAGATGTGGTGAATTTCTTGTTCAATATTTTCTTAATTGAGGGAAAACCACAATACAAACTCTTTATATATTCGCACAGAAAAAAAAATTGAACTGTAATAGGCCCTGACTCCTTGGAGGCCAGTTGATATTGCGTTTTCTCAAGATAGTGTAGTCGGAATTGCAAGTACTTGTACTGTATCATTGATGGTGCTGTATTTGTGGATGTGGTTGCTAATCGACTTCAGTCAATG
Source organism: Ignelater luminosus (assembly GCA_011009095.1). Lineage (NCBI taxonomy): Eukaryota > Metazoa > Arthropoda > Insecta > Coleoptera > Elateridae > Ignelater > Ignelater luminosus. The sequence goes on from VTPC01090141.1 coordinate 70,925, forward strand.
AATGGCCTCTAAAGTCTTCAAAAGAATATAGCCTTATTGCAAACCAGACAGTTAATTTTGCACTGTGCAATGACCGTTGTTGTTTTAACCGTGGACTGTTTTCCTTGGAATAACAACAACTGTACTTGCTGATGTGACCATTTAGATGAAAAAAGAGTTTTGATCACTACTAAATAATATTCTGCAATTCTCAAACTTGCCGAACATATCTTTCACAAAATATAACCTCAAATTCCAATAGGGCTCTTCACATCTTGCAACTGTTAAAATTTACTTACTCCTCTCCCCAACTCTGAATACTATTTAACGATTAAATGTTAAATTTTTCTGGGGCATCCTGTATTACATAATTTGAAACAATAAATTTATTTATCTATTATTAGTATTCGATGATTTTAATAGAAAAAGTATCTAACAACTATTAAAAGTGCAATTACCTAGTGATTACTAGTGCAATAGCTCGAATTAAGTTAAAAATGACTTGACCAATGTTCATTGTGGTATTTAAACAAAGTATAAAGAATTAGCGATCTTACCAATTTATGTATCCATTAACTCCATGGACAAAAAACCGAGAATAATTATTAACAAGAGGAGATTTTATTTTTTAAGCGTCCAACTTTTTGAATATTTGAAATTTCGATTGTATAGTTTATCAGTTTCTAATTCAAAACATCGTGGCGAACTCGATTTTCTATCCGCCACGTTTACTAATGCAACAAATTCTAATCATTTTTATTTCACAATGGAAAACTACTGAGGCGTTTCTAAAATTTTTAACATACGGATTTTCTCTGTCGAGTTTCAATTCAAGCCTTATAAAATTTTACAAACTTATTAAAAATGAATTCTATTCTATTAGAGTTCCCTGGAGAAATTCATTTTTAAAGAAGAGCACATCATAATGTGATGTCTGTGTGACTGACCATGATCTATCGTAATAATATTATAAATTAAAACAACAAAAAAAGTCGGAGGTGGTTCGTTTTGGGGCTCTTAATATTTGACAAACTGTAAAACGAGTAATTACGTCTACTAATTTCTTATTAGCAGGATAGTTGTAAGTTTGCTAGTTTTTGCAACTTCAGTGAGTTATTGTGTTTAATCCCGTATCAGTTGTGGTTCGTATACTTTCGGGAGTTAAAGTCAGATGTGTTACGTGAGTGTCCATAGATATTCTCGAAACTGCTCGTATCAGATTAGTAGGTTAAAGTTTGTATCGACCCATTTATTTGGTAAAATATTTCTGTATGCATAAAAGGCTTGTAATAAACATAAATGATGTGCAGGAGGAAGGAGATTTATTGAAAATAAAAAACGCAAGTGTGTCTATTTGTAAAATTTACTAGATGAGATGTAAAAATTACAACGGATTTAGAATAATACGAAGATAGAGAACGCAAAATTTAAAAAACGTCTGGCGATTTATTTAAGATCTTCTTTAATCCACCCCCACTTATTACATATCTTTGAAATATGCTAATATTTTTTATAAAAGCTCTCGCATAAAATGCGGCCGAATCTCATGAGCCAAAAAATACGTGTATGGCCATCTTTTGTTTTCGTTGTCATAAATTCTTTTTATAGCCTTGTTAGCATACTGACCTATTTTCTGTTTCCTATTTCATATTCTAAGATTATTTCAAACGAATCACGTGATTGTAATACACTGACACATTTACACTGAAAAGATTTCCCCTTTTTCATTTTTATATACCGGTAAATAAAACGATTTCCGTGTAGCATGCAGCACGTACATATAAGAAATGAGAAAATTACTGTCTTGTTACAAGAAAGTCAATGGGGCGATCTGTAACGTGTGAGCGATGAGGCGGATGGTGTAGAGCGCCAGGGTGACAGGAGGGTGAGCAGATAAGGCTGGGAAGATGAATTGACGGGGTTACGGGGCAGCGGACACGGCGGCGGAAGAGCAGACAGCACTCTCTTACCCCGGTGGCAGCAGCGATTACTCACTCGGCGACCTGGCGTGTCCCGACGGGAGCTCGGAAGTGGCTCTCCCGGAGATAAGCGCTTTACATTTGTAGCCTTTCAACTAACAAAGCCACGATACAGATAAACGCCTGGGTGGTGCCAGACGCTATTTATTTATTTCTCTTCTGTTAATTATCTTTTCAAATTTTAAATCTAAATAACAAATTATGGAAATCCGCTGCCGGGGCTAGTCCGACTACACAATACCGTGTAAATCAAGTAGAGGATTGGCATGTGGCGAGGCGCGCCCGACAACTCGACGAAGATTGATCTGCCTAACGGCGGGGCACGATATGTACACATTATTCACTGCCAGGGTTGGGCCACTGTATCGACTCACCCTCTTCCTTTCTGGAATATGCTAAACAGGAATATCAGAATATTACCTAATATGGTTCCAATTAATAAACAATAGAAAATAGTTAAGCTAATGATTAATTATAACACAATTAGATGATTGCTAAACTTAATTATACATAATCAAGCGTTGTTTTTTCAAATATCCGTTTCAATGCTACCAGCAGAGATTTTAAGAATACGTTCTTTAGTATTACAATTATTTGAGAGTAAACCTTAAAGGCATTTTCTAAAATAATGAGGTTTTAATTATGTACCTGTTGTACAATAATTGAGCTTAAATATTATTCAGTTGCAAGTTTATCTACTCTAGCATATCTACTTAGAATTATAACAAAGGTCCTGTTTCACAAACTGAAAAGGTTGTTTTCATGTATGGTGTACAAGTATACAATAAAGTCATGTCTGACTTATTCTAAAATAGGCAACCTGTTTACATTTTCTCAACTATTGTTAACAGAAAGAAGTAGATTAAAGCAAAAGTTTGGTTGAAGATGTTCATTTTTGTAACATTTTACTGTTTACTGTTTCACCTGGGGATTTCAATAAATAAGAAATGAAGCTCGAAAGAAACACGATTTGCAAAATAATTAATTTTAGATAGTTTCACAAATAATTATGTTACTTCGTTTAGGACAAATTATTAAAAATGAATTTTAATTTTTGTTTTGTCATACCGTACAGGTACAATAACGTTACAACTGAAATTGAAACAATATTCTGTTCATGACACGTTTAAATTGAAGTTGAGTATGAAAACAACTTCAGGAAATAAGATTTTTTTATTAATTTAAATTTTGCCAAAGCCTAGAGCAATATACATTTTTTTCGATGCATTATTGCATCATCATACTTAATTTGGGGATCAAAGTGAAAAATTCTCATTATTTATAATTTTAATATAAGTACGGCTTGCAAACCTATCCATTAATTATGTTGAAGAATCATACCATAATACTGGACAATGACCGTGCTAACCGAAGATTAACCAACTTGATAATATATGCCCGCATAACACGTTCTGGAAGATATGAATAATCACGACTAGAAAAAAGCTCTTGAAAACATCTACCTTCTACCACAATACGCACACAGATTATAAAGATTGATTAAATGCCCTGCAGAAGTTGACGTACTACTAATCTTCTTTTTATGAAAACGATTATTTAGGACAGGATATTCCGTGTATCCTGCCTGAATGATGAAGTAGTTGTATATTCTCACATTGTCCAGCCGGCGGCGATCCTCGGGCTTTATTCCTAATGTGTGTCAGACACGCTAGAGCGTAATTACTATTGAATTACTCTTTCATACTCTGACAGCATTATTAATATGTGCTACGTTCCGGACTCTTCATGTTTACATTAAATTAACAAACGTCGTTCTTGTGTATATTTTTACGGAACTGACCCGTCTACATTAAGGAAAAACCTAACCTTATCAAAAATAATTATCCACGGCTAATTACAAGTTTTATAGCGGTGGTAACATAATGTTAGATGTAATTATTATTTTACAACTACTGGTTTGGTATGAACATAAAAGAGAAATTATTGTTTGTCACGTCTAGTCTGAGTAACAATCTTCAAGTATCACTAATAGAATTAAGTTAGAAACGCGTTAATTAATTAAATTAATCAATTATTACTAGAGATAAATCTTTCACTTCAACCGTTTGAAAAATATATTGCAGTAACTGTGGTTGCATGTATGTATTTCGAAAGAAGAAGAATGAAAATAGTAAACATAAACTTAAGCAAGTTTTGCTTGTTCTTGTATAATTTTTGTTTCACTTTCCAAGAAAGTTTTTCTGTTGGAGAGAGTGGAGTTTGATTTCTGTTGTATTAAATGAACTTTTTTCTTTTATCGCGAAGAAATTGCAATTCTTCAAAGAACAATCAATCACTAGTAGAATTCAAATCATCTTAAATAGGCTTATGGCTAGTTTCAAAACGAATTTAACAAGGCAAATTTAAATTCCAATCTCATTTAGAGAAAAGCTTAATTTTGACAGCACACAAAGTTATTGTGAACGCGTCTACTAGCTCAAACTACTGTTTTACTAGAAGTTCTTTAATCTATAGTATTGTAATTCTTCTTCCACAGTTGTTCACATCAAAGGTAAGCTCAATAGATTTATCTTGCTTCCACTGTGCTGCTCGTTTTCCGCTTTTATTATTTTGTTCAAAACTCCACAATTTTTTTATTGGAAATGTTAATCAATCTTGGAAACGTTACCAATTTGCAATGGTAGAGAGTTTAGCCCTGATCTACTTCCTTAATTTTGCTTAATCTTCTTTGAGGACAAACAATCCCTTATTTGTTTGGTAAATAGACTTAACTATCGGAGGAAAAACCTCACAGAATAAGAAACATGTTATCTTCTTCAGATTAATTGCTGATCGTATGCTTGATTACGGTCGAGAATGGCAATTAAAATATGATTAAAATTTCCCAATTTTCTCTCGGTTTATGTGTACATATAGGACAACCCTGTCATATCAAAAAGTTGTCCTGGTGGATGTATTCACACCACACGTGGCCGTTCAGCAGGTCTTGTATAGTTTTCTCTTTTATTAGTAAACAGGAGAGCGTGAATATTGCTTGGATTTATTGTTCCATGATTTTTATATTTTGATGCGTGCAGTCTAGACTTGTTCCCTGTAACTAAGGGGTAACTTTACAAAATGATCAACCTATTCCCATCATAGAAATCACTGCGCTATTTCTTAGGTTTATTTAATTTGTAGGGTGACAATAGCTACAAAATTACTTCTTATGGATTATTCTATTCTTTTCTAGTTGCATTTCCTGAATAAGCAGAGCTCTTGTTCAAGCTTGAATAGCAACCGGAACCGTCAATATCTGTACATTTTGTCGTTCTTAAAATTTCTACTTTTTACACTTCCGCAGCTTCCATCTTCTCTAATTACAATTCTTATACTTTATAGTTTTCAAGTTTGTAGCATTATGAATATTAAATCGTACATTTCCTTCTGATATCCAGAGTGGGCGATTATCAACAGCGACTGATCCAGAATGGATGGCTGAAAGAAAAGTTCCGCCAAGAGGGGATTTTGGCGTCAGGATTTAGCGACCGGACACAAGCAAAGCAGAAAAGGGCAATCTGAAGAAATAGCAGAATGAAAAACCACGGAATTATTCCCCTGGTGGCAATCCACACCACCAGAGAAGGCAGCCCCTTGAACCTCAGCCACAAAGGAAAAAGACTAAAGACAACAACAGAAGAATCGGAAAATAATATGTGGATATTCAAGGTTGGAGAACTAAGCACAAGAAGTGATAGAGGAGTTCAAATAGATTAATATAAATATTATGATAATCAGTGAAACAAGGAAAAAAGGAAACGGTATAGAAGACATTGATAGCGTATTTCACAGCTGGAGTGGAGTTGGAAAAGAACAAAGCGCAAAGACAGGAGTAAGTATGAAAGAATCATAAAAATGGAAATGGAATTATGGGAAAGACAACTGATAATTATTGGAGGGTATGTACCAACAGATGCTAGACCCGAAACAGAATAAGAACTCTTCATGATCATGCTGCAAGAACAAACAGATAAAATCAAACAAGGACAAGTACTTAATCTTGGCAGGAGACCTGAACGGTAGAACGGGAAAAGCGACAACAGCAAGACAGTTGGGAGATTTGTAGAAGAAGTCACAAATGGAAACGGAAAGAATAATTGAATTGCTCTTAGCAAATAATTTAAAAACAAGAAACAGCTTCTACCGTCACAAGGAGATCCATAAGTTTACCTGGAAACAAGAAACAAGAAATCTCAGAGCAATAATTGACTGCATAATAGTAAGAATAAAGACAACTATTAAAATAAAAGACGTTATAATGAAGAGAGGGGTAGAATGTTGAGCAGATCACATGTTACTGGTGGCAATTATGGAATTTTCTAAGACGGAAACACATGAATCCAAAAGAACAAAACCAGAGCCAAATCAACCCAAAGAAGAAAGGAAATCTAAACTATGTCGGTTGAAAGAAGAGTCAGTGAGAGATCTATATACAAGAAGGCTGAATCAACAACTAGATGAATTTAGATATGAAAACATAGAACTAATATATGACTATATAAAAACTGGTGTTTAGAAGGCAGCAATAGAAGCGTTAGGGCATGAGGAAAAAGAGCAAAATAGATACAAATTAAAACTAAAAGGAAGTACCGGGGAATGCATCAAAGGAAAGAAAATGTTATGTAACAAATGGCTAAGTACTAAGAAACAGAAAGATCTAGAAAAGTACAGACAGAAGAACAGAGAAGTAAAATGATTAGTGACTACAGAAAAAAATAATAACTGAGAAAGAACATGCATGATTATTGATCAGTATAATATGGGGGCACAAGAAATCC
>VTPC01090141.1:77670-88982 GCA_011009095.1 Ignelater luminosus
CGAATCTTGGAAAGTAATAAAAACAATAACAAAAAGTATACGAGAAAAAACAAATTCTACATATATAAACGAACAGAGATGGGAAGATTACTATTGACAGAGACACGACCACAATTTATAGAAAAAGAAGAAGAAGAAGAAGAAGAAGAAAAAGAAAAAGAAGTAGAATTAGAAACTACACAAGAAGAAATAGAAATAACGGTAGATGAAGTAAATAAATGCATTCAGCAGATAAAAATTAATCAATTGGCCTGCCCTGGAAACGTAGCTCCCAAACTAATAAAATATAGGTCGGAAAAATTATTGCGCATGAGCACCGAATGGTTCAAAGAGCTATAAATAAAGACGCGCCCGCCACCTAATTAATGGACTGAAGCTTACATTGTTTTTATATTTAAAAAGGGAGACCGCAGAAAATGCGAAAATTATAGAAGCATCAGCATCATATCTTTTATGGGAAAGCTGTACTGTAAAATAATAAAAGAAAGCTAGAAAAACCTATAGAAGGCAACATAGGAGACGATCAGGTAGGTTTTAGAGCAGGAAGGTCGATTTGAAATTTCTTAAACAAACACGAAACTAGGATAAACTTGCAATTGAAATAACTCGAGAACGCGTGAAGATAAAAACGAGCCATTCTCACTAAATAATAAAATTTATAGCATCTCAGTTGTCGCATAACTATAGGTAAATTTACACGTTCTTGCATAGCTTCCCCATCGCTGCAAAAATCCTTGCACGAAATGTAAAGCCCCGTGGAAAACCTTTATTTCTTCCGAACCTATAAAAACTATTCGAGCTCAGAAAACACATAAAAGAATATTTGAAGCGTTTCTGTCCGAAACATTAACTTAAACGTCGAACGACTGTAACGTAACCTTGCCTTACATATAATAATGACTCTAGTTTAACTAAGACGCTACTAGTCTTAGGCTGGCTAAACTCAGTGGGTGGCCTTGAATGAGGATAAGAAGATTATACATACAGTAAAACACCAAAAATATATTTAATACTTATATTGAAGAGAGAAAAAACTCAAAATACAACAGCTACAAGGAAGAATTTTAACAATTTCAAGAAAAAACAATAATAATAATTAACGAAATCACCAAAAACAGATAATAAGCGAGTTAAATTCCATAATAAAAATATTTAAATGTACTAAAGTTCAAATCATGCTAAATAAATTTTTAAGAATCACAAAAAGTCTTAATCTAAACCTTCAATAAATTTCCTGGCAAATACATTAATCTTATCACTTAAATCATTTGACTAAGCATACAATAAAATGTAATACTACTTAAATCAAGTTTACAAACAAAAATTTCTTAGTAGAGAAAAATTTATAATTTTACCTTGAAACTTAGAAAACACAAACTGAAGAAACGAATAATTAAGTAAAAGAATCACAGCTTACCACGAGGCCAGAATTACAGAATTTTACAGCGCTGTAAATGTGGAACCCGAGACAAATCTACAACAAACTATGCAAAACGCAAAATACCCCTCTTAACCTACGCTTTCCAAATTCTCTCTTTTTTGTCTTTTATTTATAGACAAAAACACAATAAGAAAAACTTAAGCAACCAGTTAAGCCAGTGACGACTTCATCAGAATACAATTAAGTAAAATAAAATTAATCCAACGGTAATTATATAGAGTAGAATAAATTTAAATGTTGTAAGCAAAATTGTTAAAATTTAAATTTAAAGATGACCTTGTTGAGATAGTAGAACAGGTGTCCCAGATGTGCAACAATTACGCCACTACTGTCCGTCAAGATCAACCAGAGATTCACTTGAACGAAAAAGAAAATCTACCGCGAACGATATGATCGGGAGTGGAACGGATTCTTGAGTTTGTTACCTTCCCCAGCAATTAAACTGGCGTTGTGTCAAAAAATTTCCAGCCACCGATCCTCAAATTTCAGATGCGGGGAACAAGCTAAAAACACTCAAGAAAAATCTACCATGAGACCTAGAAAAGCAAGAACAAAGCCCGCTTACCCTCGATGAGTTGAAGCTTGTCACAAACTCAAAATATAGCCCAGTCACTTTATACATTCACCTTTAAAAAAATTTAGAAGATTTAACTTCGGGATTCTCTTTATTTCGGCGTCGAAAACAGTCTCTCAAAAGTCCCTAAAGCCAACTGGACGGCTACAGAAGTTACAGAAGGTCAAAAGTCACGAAAGTCAGTTTTTCTCAAATATCTTGTAAACTATTGGTATTACGTTAATTTTGGTCATTATAAAATTTGTTCATGAGCTAAATCTACACAAAAAAGGTCCTATACAAAATTCACGTAGAACCAATAGTTTTTGAGATATAGAGCTGAGAAGTTTCGGAGCAAAGCGCATACTCTCCTATACTATATGCATAGTGGTGAATGAATTACAAAATATTTCGAGATGAATAAAATGTCCGAACTCTGCAAAATGTAGCGTTAAACTGAATTTAAGACGTACAAGAAGCGTCATCCAATATTTTCAGTTATACAGTGACCCATGAGCCTACGTTGGAATGTTAGACAGCTGCTACTCAAGGCCCTTACCATTATTATTATAAAGAAGGATCCTGTCCAAGGACAATTCAGACAGAAATGATGCAGGTATATATGCATGAACGATGTTTCTATGCATAAATAGGTCTTATTATTTGTATACACCACTATACGTATAGTATAGGGGGTATGACCTTTGCTTCGAAACTTCTCAGCCCTATATCTCAAAAACTATTGGTTCTACGTGAATTTTGTATAAAACCTTTTTTGGGTAGACTTAGCTTATTAACAAATTTCATAATGGCCAAAATTAACGTAAAACCAATAGTTTACAAGATATTTGAGAAAAACTTATTTTCGTGACCTTTGACCTTCTGTAACTTCTGTAGCCGTCCAGTTGACTTTATGGACTTTTGAGGGATTGTGTTTGACGCCGAAATAAAGAGAATCCCGAAGAAAAATCTTCAGTCGGATTTTTTTAGAGGTTTGGCCTTTTTTTTGTATCAAGTGACTGGGCTAAATATGCAACCTTGTCACAAACACTTACGACGCACTGCAAGGTGAGATCAAATGTGTAATCACGAAACCGTGATAAAATCCATCCCCTACCAATTTACTAACATGATCTATAAAGAAATAAAGTAGAATTACAAGTCACAATTGTTATAGTTCAACATTCAACAATCATAAAAATTTAAATGTAGTATGTGGAATTATATTCTGTGGCCAGCAAGCAAAAATAAATAAATTAAAAAAGTTTGTCGACTCTAATTAATTAAAATAATGTAGAAAAACTACACCAGTTAATCAACCTCTGAGTGTGGACTCATCACTATCAGAAAAACCATCTATAACGAGAGTAAACTATTAATAAAATACAAGAACGCATCAAAAGCACAGATTAAATACAATACATGTAACGGAAGCAAAAAGTAAACGTTACGCGACTTAATTTCGTAGGTTTTGCAGTTAGATTTAAAAAAACGCGAATTTTGAAATTAAACTTGACGACAAGAAACGTTAAAGCGCGTTTTTCGGGATAGAGAAAGCGATTTTTTAAGAAGCATGCATACGCGTATTCGTCCAATTTCAAATCAATGTCAATGAAACATAAAATACTTAATCGCCAAAAAACAAAACGGAAAATTCTAAATTATCCGAACTTATTGCTCCCACGAGGTTGACGGGAAGGACCCGTAGCTACACCTGCTGAATTTAAAACGTAAAAGTTCATAAACAACGGTGATAGAGCAATGTTAGGGGAAGGGGTTCTCGCAAGGAATTTGAGGTCCTCTTTGACAAATGCCGAACGTTTTAGGCACCCAATAGCACGCGTCTCACAATGTCGGTGTCCCTAGCTCCAATCTGTAGATTTTGGTTTCTTACTGTCTTGGCCATAAGGACAACCTTATAGGAAAAAGACGCACACGACTTTCTTTGTGCATTCAAAGATGGTAACATTTGGATGCAAATTTATTTTCTTCCTTTCCAACACGCTCCCTAAGGCGGCACGCCACTGACTGTAACCAGACGTGTTTGCAGGATCGCCCTGTCATTTTAAGAAAAAGTACGTCGTAATAGAAACTTCGGTTTTGAAGTTAGGAATCTTTAAAGTGAACTTTTCCAAAAAATGCGGAAGTTAAATGAATCAAGTCAGTTTTTTTTTTTTGAATAGTCGATCCGAGTTTCCGTGAGGTTTTGAAGGGGGGGATTTGAAAAATCACCGTTTGCCTAAATGGTTTTTTGGAAAAAATTGATTTATATTGGTCGATGAAGGATGAATACGAATAGTTTCCAAGCTAGAAGCCCTTAACAAATTTGCTAGTAAAAACCCTCGTCTACACGCAACCTATTACGTATCGCTTTGTTATCTTTATGCAAATACAAAAGTCTGCATTATTTAAAATAGTTATCGTTAATTAGAAAAGGCCAAAACCTGGATATAAAAACACTTCAAGCTGACTGTACAAAACTCTGATTAACAACTATATGCTTAAGTTATAGATTATAACTAAATGCAGGGGTATGTATAACTATTAGACATAAAAGTTGAGCGTTGTTATTAGGTTACACTGTGGGGCCAGAAACAGTAGCTTTCAACCCTTATCTTACTTGCAGGATAGATGATCAAAGACTCCTGTATGTTGAACTTGCTGGTTTCAATGACGCTTCTTCTTATTAAATGAGTAATAATTGAAACAAGATATTACTTAACTATTTATTTTAACTAAACGGAAAACACAAGTGGACTGTATGATTTACAAAATACAAGTGATGCAACAAACTGCAGGACATATGTGTACCTGCTTCGGACCCTTACGCCCTACCCAGCGGGGTGGCCGGAAAGAGAAGCAACATGCCCCCGTACTTAATTACTGAGGGCGGTGAAAAACAGACCCAACAACTCCTTACAACTTCATTAAACACCTAGACAAATTCAACTAAACTAGAAAGATTATGAAAACCTGTGATATTATTGAAATAGACAGAAACTCAGATTGAAAAGAATACTATTCCAGATTGTTTAGTAACATTCAAGTCAAGACTAACAACATAAATTTTTGGGTAAATTAAAGGTTTTACCCTAATAGTAGCATTACGAAACAAGACATAGGTAAGACAAGGCAAATCGTATCTGTACCAAAAGTCGAGAAGGCTACAGTTCAGCTATAGTGACCTACATATATAGAACGAAATTGGTGAAACCTAAAGTTTCAAGTCTTGGTATAACAGGAGCCCTGTCGACTGATTTCGTTTCTCTAAAGCGTAAAACAGGAAACTGACTGAGAACTTCTATCGATTTTAGAATTATTTAGCTGTAGTGACGTAGGCTTATCAAGCTCTAACTCATTTTTATACATTTTTTTGCATTTACAGATATAATACAGAACTTGGAGCAGTCAATATGTAAAGTATTGTACGGAATAAGTCACTAGTATGGTTATCAGGGAATTGAACGCACCATCCACATTTCTTATTTAATCGTGATGTGAGGGTTTCTTTAAAATTTTGAATCGCAGTAAGTATTTTAGGTTGTAGAGGTATCCTATAGGTCCCATAGCTACAGAATGACAAAAAGAATTGCCGAAAAAAGAGCACTTGGAAAGTGTAGAATCTTTCGATAAGAAGAAACTAATAAAATCGAAACATTAATTGACGATAAGCAAACTAAGGTACCTTATACACAACACACCTGACTTGAACAGAGCATACTACTCGCTGAATTGTTTTCTGCTACCCAAGGTGACGGACTGCTATAAAAGAGTCTTCCCTTCAGTCAATTTGAGTAATTTCTGAGGCGGTAAGTGAACCGAAGGGTGCTTACGATGACATCACGAAGTTGTGGTTTGAGTATGGCTCGATCAAAACAACCAGAGATAAATTTTCGGTGCTGTGTTATTTGATGTTGAATCACAGTGGTATTGAAAAGCGTTGGTGTGTTTACCCAAGTGCATCAGCAACTAAGCAGTTTATACGCAGAGCAATAAATACAAGTCAACAGATTATATCAATGGCAATAACAAACGAGTTTTGTCAATTTTCTGGTGGCAGTGGACTTCCCCTCGATGCGATGAACCTGAAACAATTAAAACAACAGCAACTAAATTAGAGTTAAAATGCGTTGGGCTGTTTGCAGAGAAATGGTAATGCTGGAGGCCCATCAAGAGACTAACTAAAGGCTAATATGGTATTAAATGCTACACTTAGTCCTTCCACCAAAAACTTTTAATTATTTCTTTGTCTTAATATGGTCTTTCCAGGATATCTTCTAGTTTGGAGGGTGGGGTGTATGTCCAATGGATCTTCTTGGATGAGTTTAATGATTTGGTCGGAGGAATTCGATTCGAGCATCTACAGAGAGTACGTCACCTGATCGCACATTTCCTCTGAGTAGCAAAAACGATTCAAATAGAATATCCTCCTGAAAATTCGCGTCGTTGGTTTTGGTACGATTTGAAAGAGGAGAAATGGATGGATGAACGTTTTGAATGTGTAAATAAAAATATGTGGGTGGCTGGATTGTCTCGAAATAGCTGTCTAGCTTCTCTACCCAAATGGAGGTATAAGTTAATGTTATTCCCAGAAACGTGATCGTTGCGGAAAAGCAAAAACGGGTACCTTAAGAATCAAGTTAGTTTCTTCAAATCTCGAGTTTCTGGTTCTACTGCAGTGTCGAAATAAGAAAGCTTGGATTTTGACGAGGATGAGTTTGATTCATCACTGCCAGAACTCGTTCTCGAACTAGCCAGGTGATGGGAGCTTGAAGGGGCTTGAGCATTTAGGAACTTATCAAGAAGCTCATATGTCGAATCATGTTAAAAACACGTACTATATAAAGGGAGACACTGACTCTATGCTTGCTGGTATTAAAGGCTTTGGCTACGTCGGTGTAGAGCTGGAGTAAGGGGCCAAAAGCTGAACTGATGATGTAGCGAAAGTAAATTGGCGTCTTGAAGGAATTCTCAGTCTTTCCGCAAGAACATCTTGTCTAAGATGTTGAAATATAAAACTGAAACTGAGGACGCTTTCAAGGTTTAATGATTATGACGTAAATGATTGTTTTCCATCTGGAAGAAAGTATCCGGCTATTGAAGATGTCGGTTAGGAGTTAGGCGGTCTTTTGAGAAAGGTGGTGAAAGATTCTTCTCGTCAGTATATCCCTATTGAAGATGAAAGTTCTGCCGGAGGAAAAGACTGCCGCTATTTTATCCAACCAAATCGGTTGAAGGGTCTCTGGAGGCGGCGGATCATGGAGACTGTGTGTGTGATCCTTTCAGATCAGCCGATGGATATGGGCTTGGTGGTCGTCAAATTATGAGTCTGTTGGTTGGGCTTTAGATCTTCGTTGGACTTTCCGACTTGCAGCTGAGAATCTGTGACTATTATTAGACCGTTCTGGTGAAGATAAGCTATTTGATTAAACTTTTTTTTGACTGGATATGGCTTTGAGCTTGTTCCAGAATTTAAAACCAAAGCCATTTAAAATGGTTTCCAAAACCTGGTTGTATGCAGGTGAACGAGTGCTCCCTTCGAGCTTTACCAAAACACTGATTTCAAGAATTACTATACCATTCACTATCATGACAGATTTGCCTACGTCTCGTCTTGAAGATAATGAAAATTGTTTTGCACTAATTGCCAAGTGATCCTTTTCTTATATTTTTAATAATCGATAGGTAATCAAAGTTAGTCACTGTGTAACATAGACAGATTTGCAGAAAAGGTATCTGATTCAGGAAATAGAGGTTTTCCTGTTAAATAACTTCTTCTATGATTTTGCTTGTGGTGTCTGCGCTTGTTCACATTTAAATATGGCAAACGCTTTTAAATTCTGGTAGTGTTTGCTACTATCTTGCTCCTCTTATAACTCTTGCAAGCAGCACTTGTAGTCTTTTGTCTGTTTTGATTTTTAAATGGGCAAGAAGAATTATTTGAAAAGAAAGGCAAATTATACAATTCACCCAAGAATATAACTTCGATGGCAAAAAACCTGTAGCAAAACCCACCTTTAATAGTTTATTAACAACATCCTCCTTTCTATCGTATGGTGCTAAATTGCTAAACCGAAGAACTTTTTTTTTATATTTTGATCACAGCAGATGTTTCGGGTACCTATTAATTTTCACTTAAATTATGTTTCCACGTAGATTTGAACATAAAACCTTATTAACTCACACCTACAGTTTTACTTAAAACCTCATTAAAACTAAATTAGCTGGAGCAAATGCATAGAGTAGGTGTAATATAAATAAAGCGAAAAGGCCGACTTGCCCTAAAGGAAAAGGAAGTTTTATTGTTATTATTATCTTAGATCCCATGTACCAACTTAAGTGTAATATGTTTATAAGTATGTTTCTTGTAATATAATAAGAAAAAAATTACAAGTGTGATATGATAGAAGATTAGGAAAAAAGAAGTTAAAGGAAATGCCAATTTTAATCGAAAGTGTTAGTTTGAGTTACGCAACACATTTCAAAGAATTGGAAACAAAACATTTGGTTTTCATAATAGCAAATTCTAACTAACACTTTATAGGATATATTTAGCAAGTTGGCAATTAAGGATGAGAAATGTAAATATTAAGTAAGATAGGGGTTTTCGACAGCTATTTATTATCATGAATTAAAAAAACCTTTTAGCAACATTTCATTGGAACTCTTGATAAACATGTTAAAGGGCAATTTAAATACCTTTGTTAACATTAATTCCTCCAAAAATAATTTAGCATTAATAAATTAATTACAAAGTTATTCTTAAAAAGAGGTCTATGGTTAAATTAATCAAATTAAAAAATTGGAAACGCCTGTTGAATTTTCAACGAATTTAAAAATATTATCGAGCTTTCTGTTGGGTATTAACGGTTGTTGGCTTAGAATACGCTAGCCGCTGTAATCGATATCGCTTTTAACTAATTTCACCTACAGTTTACTTTTAGAAATATAAATTACATATTATTCTAATAAAAGATTAAGTAAAAATAAATAATCCAAGCCGGCTGAGAGGCGTTTCAAATTTATTAAAAAATATTAGTCGTGCGCATGATTACTTAGGACGTGTACTATTGAAATAATAATTTAGCCGGTTACTATCTAAAACAGCGGCGCGTTTTAGGTCATCTAAACTAAGGCCATGTGTTTTTATTATGAATGACCTGTCAAAATGGTGGGCAAAGATGTCAGAGCCCGGCACAGAGTGATTAATAACTTGCCGGCGGCGCGACTTGCCCAGCTAGCCTACATATTAGCCAGCAACTCGGTAATAACCACTCATGTTGGATATCCATCAATCATGTGCAAATTATACAGTCGAGCCTCGCACACAAAAATTATGACTGTCATTCGTGTAATTCCACAGCACGTCATGACCGCTGGTTTATAATCAAAGTTTTTATGAAAACCGCACTAATAATATGCAATTTACCTAATTATATATCAAACAAGCAACAGCTTTAATTTTCAAGCAATAAAAAGTGTCGTTAATGGTAATAATCTTATTCAACAGTCGTTAGGCTCAAAATACCAACATAAAACTTAATTTTTAAATAACTACATACCAATTCACATTCTTTATACGGTATATCATTTTCCATTACATGTATCTTCGCGTTATCTAAATAACGCGACCATAAACAATATTTCCAGGGAATAAAATAAATTACGAAAACGGCGAAATGATTTATATTTGCATGTATACGAGATATTCCATGTATTAGAAACATTAAATACTACAGGCTTTTGGACAACTTTGCGCTAATGGGATAGCAGAACTTCTAAACGATACTGTGGGTGAAAATAGAGTTTCACACCATTACAAGCACTTGCTCCAACATTCCGTGCACGGCGACTTCATCAAAACCCTAAGCCCGCCTTGATAACAACCAGCTAATCCCGGTCTTTGGGAATGCAATCCTGGCTTACAAATTTATGGTAGCTCTGTCCAAGTGCCGACCCCAATAGCACCTTGAAATCTGCTCTGCACTATGTATTAAAGACGTTTTATGGCAAACGAGAGGCAGTTAATTTATGTATACGAATTACTGGTGGAAATTCCATCGTTTCAACATAAACAAAATACATGGAATTATCGTAAATAAACAATTCTAATAAACAAGATAATATTTAGTTGGTGTTGAATTAATTAAGTTGTTCTCATGTAATGAAGTTGTTTAGAAAAATTATTGTGTTTGTCAAATAGGAAATTAATTCAATTGTGGATGAAGAAAAAACTATAAAACTACACAATACATAACTATTTATCATATGGCATATTATTACATGAAAAATCAAGTATTGCATTTCAAGAACTTGTTTCTCTTAAGAAATAATAACAAAAACAAATACATAAAGACTCTTAATTAGGCAAAACCGTTATTTTTAACTTTTACTAAAGTTCTTTTACTGTACCTTGTAATTGATGGTCGCATCTTTATATATTATTATTCATAAAATCTCTTTAGTAATGAAGAAAGCAAAATTTCAGAATGACGGCAACGCAGATTGTTATTGGTTAAAAGATAACCAGAGGAAATTGATTATACTTAAATAATTGATGAGAGGAAACACTCAAAAGACATGAAAATTGAAAATTCCACACCATCTCTCCTTTTGGGGTTTCTTGAAGATTCTGTAGAGTCGAAACTGGAAATTTTAGATAAGCTGAAAAGCTAAAGGTAAGGTTAGGATCAATTGTTTTAAAATTCGTATAAATTACTGTGTCTGATATTTGCTTATACCACCGAGGAAAATCATGAAAAACCTTAATGGAAGCAATATGTTCTGGAAACACATTAACAACACATTAACCGCTGAGCTACTTTTCTCTGTTTGCAGATGCAGAAAAGCCCAAAACAAAAAATATCGAAAATTAAAACAAACTTAAGCGTACTCTTCCCTATAGAGAGCCCAACTACATAAGTGTGGTAGAATTAGCTCTAGAACAGAATTTCATTTTACAAGACTAAACTTACCAGAATTTTTTTTTCCGTTATTAGAAACACAACAGTCAGTTATATTAATGTCGATTAGGGCAAAGATTTAATTTCAGAATATTACCGGATCATACTCGTACTGAAAGGCATAGACAGTGTAATCAGAATATAAAATAGTAATGCTATGCTAACTAACATAAAAACAAAGAACAACTTGCTTCTTCTTTATTCTAATATAAAGTGCAGCTTGAATATGAAACATAAAAATGTTTAGCTATTATCCACTAAACTTCTTTTAGCACACACCACAGGCTCAAAACAAGAACAGCATGTAAGTATTAAGCAAATGAAATAAAAAAATGATCAATAGAAAGAGAAAAAA
>VTPC01090141.1:93982-104400 GCA_011009095.1 Ignelater luminosus
TTTTTCGTTAAGCCTAACATAATGCTTGGCATTTAATAGAGTTCTTTATGATGTGTCACTTTTTCTACGACAGAGAACACTGGGAAGCCAAAGCCAAAATCAACTATAATTCCTACTCAAATAACGTGCGAAACGTCTAATCTCAACATCGACAAGTACCTACAAACAAGGAAAGATTAATTATCGTCGTTTACTTTGAGCGATATACACAGACAGTGGACAGACTGATAATTGAAAAAGGATCAAACAAAATGATGCAGTTTTTAAATGAATGCAGAAACTGTTTTGCTCAGATAACAAGTGAACATGTCAGACTGCCCAGGTCTTCATACATCTGGAAGATGCAATTAGTAATATTATCATCACAATTCTGCTTCCTGTCGAAAGCAGAGACTTTAGAAGTTGCATAGCTTCTCCTCAGCTTGAATTGGGAATGATGAGTTGATGGTGGCTGAACGCAGTTCTCATTGGAGCTAGACATAAAAGATGATGAATCTTCGATGGCCTTCAACGTTGATGGCAAGGTAGTGGGTGGCCCACAAATTTTTCTTATGCGATACAATGTTGGCGTCGTTGGCGGCGCGGCGGTTCTTCTGACTGTGATGGTGTTGGGCGCTGGAGTTGAATGCTGGGTGCTGGAGTTGCTGAATTGGAGAAGGCGGATGGTTGTTGAAACTGCAAGTCGAAATTGGTGGTGAAGGGAGGAGTTGGGTAGGAGTGATTTTATTTTTGGTTTTTTGGGGTGGGAATGAATGAGTAATTCGGTGGTAATTAGGGATTAGGGTATTTGGTAATTGAGTAAACGGTTTTATTCAGAACCACAACCCCGCACAGTTCGCGCTGTGGGAGGATTTGGAAGGATGGTAGGATAGGAAGCGGATAGGGTTATGCATGCGGCAACGGCTAGGAGAGGAATTTCCAGCAATAAGTGGGCACAGGCCTGAGGAGCCCCAAGCTCAGTACCTACGGTGCATGTGAGTGGTGATGGGCCTGAAAAAATGGAGGTTGTGGACTAGGAGCCTTAAACTAGGCCAATACTTCAGTCGATGTACTAGGACTAAAGAGCAAAAATACCATCATTGTGGGTTGGAAACTTTTGCTCCAGGAATTCAAGATTAACTTAATTAGAAAAACTTGTAAAAACTTAGAACGCCTCTAACAAAAAAAACATTTGACAGATAGTTAGATAGTAATTCGCGACCCAATAGTTCAATTTTTCAATAAAATACCGGTCTAAAACGAAAATGAGCTATATTGAAGTCTGGCCGAAGAAAATACAAGGTATGACAAGCTTCAAGTTCTAAACGTTTACGTATAAGAAGATGATTGGATACTTACCAAAACGCCTGAGTTCGAAACAAGTAAGCAACGAGGCTGTCCGTATCCCTTTTTCAAACGCGAAAGATGCAAAAGCTGCATTATGATGAAAGATAAACTAAAAAAACAAGAGTATCAAATCGGTATCTACAAGTGTTAATCCTGAGGCAAAAGTGTCCTAACGATAGAGAAAGAAACTAGAGCTGAAATATCCAGCGCTGTAAATGATCACAAAGGTTGTAAGTAAGGATCAATTTGTTACCGAGGATTTACCGATATCGAGATGAATCCACTTATAAGAGTATCTGTCCATTTGATAAATTAAAACCGCACTGAACTGAAGTAAGTTCCAAATCGTCAAGAACCAAAAGAGTCTAGCAAGATCGAAGTTACGTCTGAACTGTCAGGCAACATCTAATCAAGGCCGACCTCAGACGCTACGGCAGTGAAACGGCTACCTAAACTTGCACAGATATGGAGGCGCCAAAAACAGTAAATAAAGCCTGACCACAAAAAAGAGGGCTCAAAAGCAACCAAAATAAAATTAGCTCTTATGGCATTTATTGTTTTAACAATTCTAAATTCTAAAATGAGGGATATAAATACTGTGTTTCATTTTGTCGTATTCTTGCGACTTGGTTATCTGTTGTCACTCCATCGTGCTGACTCGTTGGATTGAGTGGTTGACCGCAAGTCAACCCTCCCGTGCTCTAGCTTCCACAAGGTTATTAACTTTAAAAAAGAAAGTCAAAGAAAGTCACTTGTATAAGGTGAGATTGTGAATTCCTCTTGTTCAGAGGTCTTCCATTGGCTATTTTATTATTTTCTTTCCAGTTTACAGAAAACAATTTCTGCTTAATTCAGACGGGAACCCTGCGTTTGCTTTCGGCAGTACAGTAGTGCATAAAGTAATCAAAGAGAGAGTCCAGCGTTAATTTCCCGCCTGAGGCGTGGGGCCGTTTTAAGCTTCCTCTGAAGCTTAGGTTGTTGGATAGCGAGGCAGAATACGTCTGTCGTTCCCGTTCATCGACACCGGGCCAGCCGTTGGAAGTGGCAAGGTAGATTTGACTATGTAGGACTCGGAGTGCAGCAGGAGGTAGATCGATGGGCTTTGCAGCATGAATGGTGGTGGTAACAGCGTCTTGTGAAAGCGGTTGATGTTTTGGAGCGAGCGGCGTTGATGTTATAGAGCGAGCGGCGTTTGATGTAAGTACCTGAAGTTAGTATTGGTGGGCGGTTCCTGCGGGCGTGGCATAAGTTGGATGTTTGTTAAAGTTGGTTTATTCGAGATGATTGGCGTGATAGATACACCTGCAGTAAAAACTCTTCAGCTTACATAATACCCTAGGTGCTTGAAGAAAACTTATTCCGGCAGATTTGTAGCTTGTCGGCCCATCAATGGGTATGCTTGCTTAGTTGGGACTGAATTTGGACTGGTTCTGATTTTTGTGCGCACAAAGTGCCTAGTTGAAACGAATTACTTTTGTGTGCGAATAGTACAGATTCCACCAAAAGTTGTCGCGCAAAGGTTTGTTTGCAGAAACTATTCGTTTGTGAAAAAATGCTCAGGCTTTTAAATTTCCTTGCCCTCACTCTCTAAAGAAGTCGTAATGCGTTTCTGTACAAGGGTATAGTCATAGGGTCAGGTTTGGACAGGTAAGACCATACCGTCTTTGCCTGCCCATCGAGCTGTTCGAACTGCTCAGACTTTTCGAATTGCCGAATTGGTTTTCATGAACCTGTTGACTTTTATCAAGTTGTTATTCGAACAGATGAAGTTTTTCTTACTAATGTTATTTTTCTTTAAGTGTTCTAAATCGGAGGATTTCTAATACCGCTTGGAGTGCAAGATCGCAAAGATCTGAAATTGCTTCAGGGTGCACTAAATCATGAGGCCGGCCCTGTATCTGACAAAGAATTACAAATTTAATAAGGTTGCTATTTCCGACGTTTAAATGATACTAGGTTGTGGACATCCTTGGAATTTATTTTATCTGTTTTTTTATATTGTTACATGAAAAACTATTATTACTCATTAGTGATATCACTATTATGCGTTATGTATCGGTAAATCAGATCCTGTTTATGTAATCGAAATATGAATTTGTTTACAATTGAAACAAATGTCAGTTTTCCGCGAGATTTGGTGAAATAGCCTGCGTTTTGTTCTGACTGTTGTTAATTGGTTTTGAATTAATTATTCTCAACATCGGAAAAATCCGGATCTGGCAGCATAGTTTCAATGATAACCTGCAATGAAAATTCCCAAAAGGGTAAAACGTTCTTTAGAAATTTATCAGAATTTAATATTCAATTTTGAAATTAAATGAAAAGGCATTTGCTTAGCCTTTCCTTGCTGCAGTAGTTAGTATCTTTAGAATGAAATAATGTTCACTTAAGACAAAGACGCTATTATCATCGTCACATTATTTTCTAATAATCTTATGTTTTCCGTTGTAAATTGTCTTCAAATATAATGAATCGCCCTGGTATATTTGGTTTTTACTTCTTTACAAAAGTAAAATTTAATATTTAGTCTGTAGAAATTATTATTTTAGGTTTAGGTAGATTTCTTTTACACAAGTAGATCCAGAAATAACAAATGCAGTTTATTACTAGATTCTAATTTTCACGTGTTATTTCAACTTTTATCTTTTGTGAATGAGTTTTTAAACAAAAAGTATTTTATAATGCTGTTTGCACTTGTTTAGATTACATAAATTGTACTCTTCTAAGCTACTACGTTTTTGGCGAGTTACAATGGATATCGCACGTTTTTTGTTAACTAATTTATTGTAGAATAACAATTAAAGCAAAGATAGCAATTTTAATTGCTTTCATATTTTATATTTATGAATAATATTCATTTATCGCGGACAATTGTACACGAAAATTATAATTTTTCAAATCAACCAAATGTAACATTGTATATATGTTCATGTTGGTTAAAACGCAATTTACAGCCACTAAAAAGGCACAGCAGGAACACTTTAACCGCAAAAGGCATTCAATGATTAAACAATTCATATGACAGCTGCTTTTGTTCAAAATTGTGTTGACAGCAAAAATATGAATTTTTGGGGGAGTCGTATATATGTTTTCCGCAATACTCAGAAAAATTAATACGTTTGTGATCCTTGTTGTCTACATGTCGAGCTACATAAAAAAAGATACTCATTTATTATTACAGTTGCAGGTTAAATTATCTCTTTTTTATTTCACTCTTATTTTTTGTTGTTGTTGCAATATAAAATGAGGGGCCCCCGAGTCAAATTATTTCTATATTTGAAATTAAGCAGAATATAGTCTATAATAATTTCATAATAGCAAAGTCTAGTGTGCTTAAAAAACTGACGGGTTCTTTTATCAAAAAAGTCGATTATTTACCACTTAAGTTGCGCAAATTGGATATTTACAGAAATTAAAAATGGATGCTGCTGACCACCTACAGTGTCTATCATTTTTAGGTGATTAACTGCTTGAAGCCGAAACAGAAAACAGCTTTGACGTTTCCTACTATTAATGCATACGTTAACAATATTTTATTTTTGATTTATTGCCGAAGGCATTTACTTTTTTGGCATTTCTTCTAGTTTTATTGCTATTATGAAATCTTCATTTATGTGGTTGCACGTACTAGCAGCCAATTTAAATTGCATTTCTGCTAAAAAGTCTCACATCATCTGATCATAATGAATACATCTGTAATTACCTTTTTTCCCAACAATTATTGTCGTAAGGTTCTGATTTCATACTTGCAGCATTAACACTTGAATAAAATCAGTAAATAGGCAAAAGAGAAGCTAAAACAAATTTAATTTGTTCCAATATTAATGTTTGAAAAATTGTACGGCGTTAATTACTAAATTATACAACCACCATCTTTGATTATCAGTTTGAGTATTAAATTAACCAGCGTCTCTAATTCTTCCTTAGAGAAATTATCAAGTACCAATCAGGGATTTGATTCGTTCAACTTTCGTTGTGGGTCTTCGTTAATATCTTATATCATACATTTTCAAGGGGTTTTCTTTTATATTTAAATTGGCATCAGTGAAGATTGAAGATTCTTAGATCAATGGCAAATAGCAATGTCATTTGAGAAAATAAACTCCTTTTTTGTTTCCCATTCGTTAACATTTCATTTTGTGAAACATCAGTGTATTTCGTGTTTATAGAAAGAGTAGAAACAAGCCTTTTACATTGTTTTGGAGCCCAAGGCAAACGCAGAAGTCTTTATTCTTCTTTCTATCTTTAGTGCACGATGTTTTGTGGGTTCAAAACTTAGAAATCGCTTTTTCGTTGCCAATGATGTGTCCTCATTCCTCTGATTTTTTGTTGCTACAGTCACAACCATTTTGAGCGCCCATGCCCTAATGCTTGCCTTTTCCAATCGTCAATCATATACGTACATATGTAGTATTTACTGACTTAAAGAACTTGAGTAAATGAGACAATAGCGACAACTAGCCCTATGCTTTTGGGCAATTTTGATGACAGCCAAACTTTGGATGCCGCTGTGGCCATACAGAATTATTGTACCTGGTGGAGTGTCATTCTTTCTGGGATGAATGACCGTAGATGGAACAGATGCACTGACGGCATACACTCTTGTTCCACTTTGTCCGCATTTGCAACTTGTGAGCTCCCTCACCTAGTGTTTGCCCTTCTCTTTCATATTAAACATTCTTGGAACTGTAATTTTATATTTAACTTAACTTATTGACTACGACTTAGTTGAATCCAGAAGCCGTAGCTTAAGACGTTAACCCTGGTTGTTTTAAGCTTAGTTGAAGGCGACGCTCCTTTGCGCCTGTGAATTATTCCTTACCAAACCTGCTCAAATGCGTCTTAACTTAATTTCTCTCTGCTATTTTATATATCCAAGTCTTATTACATCTTTTCCTGTCAACCTAAAACGAAACCAGAAGCGTTTACATGTTCCAAGTTATATGTCCACACCTATAATCAGTCTTATTATGAAAGATAGATATGAAATTTATAGAATGTATGTGAACGACCGGGAGGTACAATTCTGCAAAATCAAAAAAGTGTTATTTTTATTGCTAATACTGTTTTCGGTATATTATATCTCTTGGCCAACCACCAACTCTATTCTTTACAGCTGTCAAAACCAATCTCAGATTATTTTTATTCTATACATCATATATCACTTTTCGACGTGGAAATATACTCTTCTGTGATTGAACACAAACAACTTCAAATAAAAAAGACTGACAGTAACAAGTCTTTGAGGTATAAGGTCAGCGCCTCCATCTGACAGATTCTGCCATCTATGATCCCGGATCCATGATAAGTACCGGTCCAAATTACACGCTACATCAAAACACACTTCAATAACCTCTAGACCATAATTTAGTTAAATCAACTAAATTTGGTTAGCTAAAATTATCTTCCCTGGGTAAAGTTTTTCGTGGATGCCCATTACAAAGACTCAATAACTTGGATATGATGATATCACAAAAACTTGATTTTCAAGTTTTAGGAGGATTCTCTTTTCGTAATTCTCAAATTGAGAAGCTTTTCTAAAGCAAACTGTTTAAAAGAAAAACAATTAAAGAATTCATGTTGTGAGAAAGAGTTTTCAAGATACTAGTGCTTTGACTACGTTGTATTAGTAGATAAGAGTTTCCAATGGCAGTGCTAAACTCTAGTTACTAACTTATATCAATGTACAGATATGTACTAGTTACTATAACTAACGACAATGAGTTAAAGAAATGACCTTCTGATCTACATATTTGCTGCAATGGTAGTCATTATGGATGCTAGACTAAGCGTAGTCAAGTATTTGCAAAACCCTTCATCAATTTGGAGTAGAACAAAACATGTTTTCATTGCTTTGAAGAAACTGGAAACTTAAGCTTGGATACTAACCGTTCAGCGGGAAGTTTAATTAGTTAGAACTTTCCTATATTCTAAATGGCAGGTATACTGCACTTTGGCACTCATAGCTCTGCTCTGTAATAATCCTTAAGATATTGATTAAGTCGACGCAGCTTCGGTGTCTTCGGAAACCAGCCTGTTCTTTTCTAAGTGGTCTCCCAATACTTTCCTTTATTCGCTCGAGAATAAAATCTTGACAGTACTTTGCTAGGAGGGTTATTCTTCCCCAGTTATCACATTTTATGGTATCTTCTTTTTTTTGGAAGTTTAACAATAATTCCAGTTTGCCTTGAGTAATTCTGAGCTTATACTGTAATTTCCTGGAGCTTTACCGTTTCTCACCTATCTCATTACTTGCCGTATTTCAGCTAAAGAAGGACAGTGAGCTCTTAGGTATATTCAGTCTTCGGGCTTTCCATTTCCCCTCCTTCCATCTCTGTTGCGCTGCTCGTATTGAACACTTCTAGAAAATGCTCCTTCCATATTTTCAAATGATCCTCTTGCGATGTCAGAAGCCTACCGTCTTTATTCCTGATAGGTCAGTTTTGGCTGAAGCCTTCCTTCGATAGGGTCTTGGTGATCTTATAAAGTTGGTTTACATCGCCTCGACTTACCGCCTCTTCCGCTCTCCGCCTGCTCATCAGTCCACTTGCTCCTATCTTTCCTTCCCTTTTTTCCACTCTTTTGTCTATGGTCGTGTACTTCTTTTGTGCCCTCATTTTTTGATGTTTCGTTCTGCTAGCGTTTAACACTTCTTTTGCCACTTTCCTCAACTCTATCTCCTTCCAGGTATTTTTAGACAACCACTCTCTTCTAAGGAAATTTCTAAACCCCAAGACTGTCGATTCCTCACCTCGACTTGGTATTCAGATCTTACATTTTTATCTTTAAGCCTACCTACATCAAGTCTTCTGCTTCTCCTCTCGAACTTTTTGTCTTTAAATACTATTTTCATTTTAAAATCGCTTAAAATTAAGTGGTGATCACTGACTGTATCAGCTCCGCGTTTGTTTATTACATTCCCTAAAGACCTCCTAAAATTCCTGCTAATACATGTGGTCTATTTCATTTTCGGTAACATGATCTGGTGATCTCCAAGTAATTTTATGGCATATTTTATGTAGAAACACAGTCCCACCTATTATTAAGTTGTGATTAGCAGACAGAGTTACAAGTCTCTCTCCGTTGTTGTTCATTTCCCCAACGCCGCCGTGATGTCCCATCCCGTGTTCTAGTCCACTGTTTTCCGATCTAACTTTAGCATTCAGGGCTCCGATTAAAATAACTACGTCTTTATTGTCTCATCTAATTTATGGTAAAAAGCAACTTTCCCATCTTCCTTAGACAGTTCTGTTGGCGTATAACATTGTATCACAGTGACATTCCTTATTTTTGTTTTAAAACACGCGGTCATTATCCTTTCGGATACCGGTTCCCAGGCTAGTAGGCTCCTCTTAGCTTGTTTAGAAAGAAGTATCTCCACTTCGTCTCTACGCTGTGCCCTGCAAACAGAAATGTGTTTCCCTCCTGAGTTCTAAGCTCCCCAAACTCTGACAACCTCAATTCGCTCAAGCCCAAAGTATCCAATTGATACTTTTCCATTTCCTTTTCAATCACTTTAGGCTTACTGATTTCACTTAAAGTTCGTATATTCCAACAGCGAGTCTTTGTTTTTCTTTTCGCACCGAAGGTCTGTGCCGATTGTTCTGCCCGGTTTCTTTCTGTTTCGGTTTCTGTAATATGCTTGGTTTAAGTAAAACGAGTTATTAGTCTATAGCTCCCAATTGTCCTGGTGGGGCTACCACCTTAAGGCTTGGACACCTACCGGATTTTATTTCAGGGTCTCACTTCTTAGGTAGTTTGTCTTCACCACGACTGGCATTATTTAATTGACTTTAAGAAAGCGTTTGATCCGGTTAACGGGAGGGTTATGTGGAGCACTCTAAAGTTATACAGCTTCCCTAGGAAAATTATAAACGTCATAAAAGTGCTGTATAATGGGTTTAAGTGCCAAGTACTTCACGAAGGGATGCTCTCCGAGTCTATCCCTTTAATCTGCGGGATTTAGAAAGGCTGCATTCTCTCTCCAACCCTTTTCTGCTCGTTCTTGATAGTGTTATGCAGAGGGTGATGGGTGGCAGTAAAAGAGGACTACAATGGGGCCTGACGGGGAGGCTAAAGGCCCTTGATTATGCGGACGATTTCTGTTTTGTGGCACAGAGGCAACTGGACATGCAGCATAAGTTAGAAGCACTACAAAGAGAAGCGGAGACTACATGCCTGCGTATTAATGTAAACAAAAAGGAGATAAGGATTAATGCCAGAGGAAGGAACCAAGAGATCGAGAGAATTGATCAGTTCATATATTTAGGTAGCGTTGTGACCGGTTTTAGAGGCACAGAGAAGAACATTAAAACATGCATCAAGAAGGCATGTGGTGCCTTTTCACAGCTCTACCAAATATAGCAAACAGGAATTTGTCGCGAAGAACCAAGTTGCGCATCTTTAACAGCAACGTCAAGTCCGTGTTGGTATATGGGTGTTAAACGTGGAAGGTGACTTCCGAGATAACCAAGAAAATTGCAGGTCTTTGTATGCTTGCTACGTATTGTAGGAGTAGGATGACCAGACACAGTTAACAATGAAGAGCTCTGGACCATCACTGGCCGAAAACCCATAAGCGTCGAAATTCAGAAGAGGAAATGGGGTTGAATAAGCCACATATTCAGGAATCCAGATATAGCGATGGAAAAGGCAGCGCTAAGCTGGAATCCTCAAGGAGCAAGAAGGCAGGATAGGCCAAGGAGGACTTGGGAGAGGACAGTTGAGCAAGAGGCAGCGAGGACGGCAAAGACATGGAGTGAGGTGAAGAGGTTGGCACGAGATAAAAAAGAATAGCGGCTTTTTGCTTTGTTCCTATGTTCCAACCCTGGGAACGAAAGGGACTAAGTCAAGTAAGTCAAGAATATTCTAAACGTAACTTTAAGCCTGCAGTTTCTCAAATTAAACGCGGTAGAAAACGTTGTTTTACTAGAACAATGGAATTTTGTTTGGTAACCAAAATGGGCAAGTTCAAGAATCAAAAATTGTACAATGCTACTTTCTTTTACTGCGACTTACAGAAGCAGCAAGTCTTTTTAGATTGCTATAATAACAGCATGAATGTCGAACAGAAATGCTGACGGTGTGTTAAT
>VTPC01090141.1:106249-137351 GCA_011009095.1 Ignelater luminosus
CCCTTTTAAGTAAGTAAGTAAAGAAAGAAAAACATTTATTATTAAATAAGATTTTATAATTAACATTTCATTCATAATTTTACTAGATTCTAAATGTAAATTTTCTTAAAGTGTTAATACCTACATTTAAAACATTTATTGTGACAATTTAAAAATAACATTGTTCACAAAAGGTTGAAATTCACCGAGCAGCAAACAGTTTTAAAGAAGTTGTCAATAGTTTCCAATCTGACTCTATTGCCCTGTCAAAATGGCGAGAATTGTTTTAAAAAAACGTGAAATAGAAGCCCAATTACAATTTGCAAAGGCAGATTTCGCATTTTTAAGAAATTCAATAACATATTTAGAAGGTCAAGGCATAGAACTGACAGAATCAATAAAATGCATTGATAATGTTAACACTAGATTAAAAAACATAAATGGTGAATGTGGAAGAGCTATTAAAGACAAGTTAAATCTGTTCTTACAAAAAATCCAGGATACATCTATGAAGGCAATAGCTGGAGTTCTAAAAGAGCAAGAGAAGGATACAGCAGTGCTACTAGAAAATATTATACAATTAATTCCAAAATAAAAAAAGTTTGCACCAATTACATCTACAGACATAGAAAGATCATTTTCCTCATATAATGCAATACTTACAGATCATCGGCAATTAATGGAACCTTTTTTGTTGACCGTTATTTGTTCTTTCTTCAGAATATTTATTTATTTGCTTTTTTAGGAATACTAAATTTTGTTTGAATTTGATATGTGCATTTATACTTATAGTGAAATTTCTTTAACGGTTGAACAAAGGTGCTCACTCTGTGTTTTCTTTAGAATGTTTTATTGTTGTTTTTTAAGTATATATATATTAAGTTTGAATTTAAGATTTATATTTCAATAAAGATGTTTTGCATTAGGAGCGGGTTTTAATTTTTGCAGCTAAAATTAGTAGGTTTATTAGTGCATATTTTCAGCATATGTCAAGGAAGATTATGCATATTTCTTAAGCTTTAAAGAGCATATATGCAGCATATTTTAAAGGTTTTTAGTGCATATAATTCCGGGCCCTACTTATTAGAACTGTAGAAGCAGCTCAAATTCTACCTCTAATAAATTATGCGTGT
Source organism: Ignelater luminosus (assembly GCA_011009095.1). Taxonomy (NCBI): domain Eukaryota; kingdom Metazoa; phylum Arthropoda; class Insecta; order Coleoptera; family Elateridae; genus Ignelater; species Ignelater luminosus. Next base: position 107,362 of record VTPC01090141.1, read on the forward strand.
TTAATGATCTAAGGTGCATTTCCTTAAATCTAAACAATCTAAACAGACCATATCAAATCGAAAACCCATAACTCAATCCGGCTCCCATTATTATTTCATTACCTACCTCAATATGAAAAACTCTCACTTAATTGCAACCTGTTATAATTATTACTTACCATTGTACAGTTACTCTTCTTGAATATCTCTTTTTTGATTTCACATTAATCATTGTACATTCTAATTTATTTGTTTATTATAATAGTTCTCTTGATTTCACTTGATTACAGTTTCTTGTAACGCTTTTATGTCAACCATTTACTTCCACATACTGAAGCTTGATTTATTATCTTGTTTACTGTTTTCAATGATAATCATATCTCTTTATGGTTAGACGTCTTTGTATTAAAATTTTGCAACGTTCGGCATCAAACCTTATTTAGTTTATCCTAATATGGAAAGTAATTTTTCTTAGGAATATGCATCGCTTTCAGTTTCTCTATTTATTATGTTTTTTTTATGAAAAGTTATAAATGCATAGTTACATGCAGATACTTTTTTAGCAACAAACAGTGCTAAAAGCAACTCATTAATAATAATTTTATTAATAATATAGATATCAAATTATTAAAATGTTGGTCCTCGTTAAACGGTAGACATTTATAAATGAAATTCACGTCGAGCATAAAACAGTAAGCAAAATAAGAAAACAAGAATAAAAACATTTCTTATAATAAAAACAGGAACATTTGTTACATTTAATTATAGTCTCGGTATAATTAATAACTCGACGATAAAATGAAGCTCACTCTTGAAAATGAAACAATTAAGCTTCATTATAGCGTCATTAAATAGAAACGGGACTCTTCTATATCAAGCAGTTCATTACTTTTACTGCAGACTCTAATTGAAAACTATTACAGTGATAAATTAATAATTCAATTTAATCAACTGAAATGGACTATAATTAATAGTTCTATATGTTAACCTGTCCTTAATTTGGAAATTGTTTTTGTTATAATTAAAGTTCCAACTTATAGTAGCTCGTATAAATATCTAATAAAGAATTTCAACATGAATTAAAGATTATCGTTGTCAACTTCTTTCAAAATTAATTAATCACTTAGTTTTACTATTAGTAGCTACTTAAAGATAATAAAGCTTGTTCAAGGTTTATTTCATCAAGTCGACATTAATCGTTATTGATTTCACTATAAAAAAGATAACAAGACCTTTCCGTTCGAGACAAACATAATTTTTCTAATGTATAAATTTATGCAGAAACGAATTTTAACAACCTTTCCAAATTATTTAACACTGACAACCTATCGTTCCTGACATATTACAAATAATATATTAATGGATTAACTTCATTAAAAGTTATGGTGAAAAAATAATTCGGATGCTTTATATATAAAAATGTTAATCCGCTCCAAGGATGGAGTAACATAATTTAAATGTTAAAAGAAAGGAATTGGGATATTGGCAAAATCAGATTTATCATTAATTTTTTTTAAGTTTTTCTAATGTCAGTTTGTTGGTTCATTCATTTATTATCTTTGGAAAATTAGCTTTGATCAATTAAGTTTTTAGCCATATAATGGTAGATGCAGAATAAAAATTACAGTCATCTAGGATTATTAAAGCATGAATTGAAGAATTGATGGTTTACTCTTCCCTTATATTATTTGCCCCAAGAAAATTTTCTGATCCAATTCTGCTATTATATAATTTTAAAACTTTATTAAAGCTAATAGTTGTACATTTTTTATAAATATGTTATTCGTAATAATGTTAATCTAGCAATTCCGCGAAGGAATCTAAAATTTAACATAAAGAATCCATACAAATGTAGAATAGATCTTTCTTCACTGCTTCTTTCCATGATTTTATCGACCTCCATTTTCGATTTCTTCCTGCCGGTTCTTCGTCTAACATTTCTCTCGACATTCTTATATTTGGCTTTCTTGAAATATGATCTAGCCATCTAGTCTTGTTTTTTTAATTTGTTAGACTTTATTAATTCCTCTGAAAATGTTCCTTACAATTTTCCATTGTCATGGTAGTAGTGTAAGGTTCCGTTGTGCGTATGCTATAGTAACTAAGAACTAGCATAAGAAATCATCATCATGCCTTTCTACAGTTATTGCCTTTGAATGTCCTCATTCAGCAATAAAAAATCAAATTGCTAAGTTGTAGATTGAATACTAGAATTTCCGCAACGTAACAAAATTGATAATTATTGATAATAGAAAACACACAGTACTCTTGAAATGTTAATTATTCGCGTTTGTTCACTAGATCTTCTCAAGTTATCATCTGGTTTTGAAGTTTGTTTTCGAAAACGGTTTTTATTTGAATTCCGTTTCAATTTTCAAATCTTTCTTTTATTAATCAAATAATTTTCGTTGGGAAACTTCAGTTGAATCTGCGCATTTAATTGCGTTTCTCCCGTTTAAATCGGTTTGCCATACTCTTGTAGTGTCGGTGAGATGATATATCTATAAGCATTTTGTTAATTAGTGTTATTTGGTGATTCTTTCTTAATTTGTGAGGTAAAATTGAAATTTGTTATTGAATTATCATCTGGTATTAATTACTTCTATTATTTAAATCATTTTGCAGGAATTTGCCTGGCGTTCCTTTGCATATACCATAAACGAGGTGGACGTAATTTTGAATTCTAATAGTGGTTATTTTAAAAACAATATCAGTGATCTTTGAAGAAATCGGGAAGTTAGTAAACAATTTTGCAAATCCTTTTTGGAATCTCGGAACATGTGGAATTTTGGTGCTTGGATCTTGACGTTTCTTAAAGGCAAATCTTTAATTGGATTTTAGTAAGAATTTTTGTATTCTGGATACACATAATCTTAGATAACCTGTCAGTCGACAGAATAATTGGACCTTAGATATTACGAGATTCTAAAGATTTATTTGTATATACAATTTTAAGACTTTGTTGAACAACAAGTTAACCGTTATGTCTTAGATTTATCATTATTAAATTTCCAGTAATAATTAATAATTAATAAAATTAAAGTTAAACTAATAGACTTCCAAGTTCTTTTAATTACAACGCAGATTTTGTTATTTAGATGGCGTCATCACTTTGGCTTAGGTTTCATTACTAATACAATCCAGAAATAGAAGTTTACCTTTTGATGCTGTATAGATTTAAAGGATTAAAATATAAAATCCTTGCCTGTTGATTTTTACGTTTTCATTGATTCTTCCATACAATACGACAGAGACTTGTACGGGCTTTCCACTTCCCCCATCTGTTCTGTTTGTTTAATTTGTTTCAAGAAGCGTATGGCGCCCAATTAAATAATTGATATTTGTCGTTTTTGCTTTTAAAACTTGATTTATTGCAGACTTGATATTGATTATTGTCTGAAATTCTCAATTTCATTAAAGTTGTTCTAACACCTGCAACTTAGATCAAAGTAAAAGTTCTCTTAAGGTGGGTGATCTGTTATTGTTATTATTGTTGTTGTTGTTGTTACCAAGAAAACAAATTTAGGATTTTTTTTGTAAAATATAATTAAAAAGTACCTTCTTTTGGTTTATTTGGGTAATTTTTATATCACACCGTTTTCGGCAATTGCCAACATAATGTATACATTGATTAATTGTAAAATAATTTTAACAGAGCTACTTACATATGTCATAATGATAAATCCTCCTTCTTCTTCCTATGTATCTATAATTATTTCTTCATAGTGTTCAGAGCATCTCTCTAAAATTTGCACTTTTCCTTTTATTATTCTTCCTTCTTTACCTCTGCAGTATACCTATATTTTGAGGAAAACTTTTTCTAACACTATCGATTCTATTATAATAGATTTTTCTATCTACTGTAACTTTTGCAACTGATACTGATGGATTTTATTTCTGCATATTGCTTTGATGATCTTCTTAATCTCTTGTACTCTTTATTATCCTGTAAAAACGTTTTAGGGATCATAAAACTCGTTACATAAGTTGTTGTAGGTTGACTCATTTAACCCGTTTATGTTTTCATTGCAGTTTCCGTGATATTTTGCATCCCTTGAGCTTCTGGTAAGTTGTATTTATTCATCGTGTTTGACTTACGTACCCTTATATTTATCTTCCCTTAATTCTGTTTTCTAATATGCTTAAATTTCCATAATATCGTTTACTCTGGAAGTGGTGGTCGGTTTTGAGTCCACCGTTCCCGTCCGAAGACGCACGCACGTTGGTTCTTTTCCTCCTCGGAATGTAAGTTTGACTTTTTCTATCTCCGCTTTGTAGAGTTATCAAGCACTTTCTAACATTTTTATGCGGGTACTTTTTTTTGTATTTGTGACCCACTCTCTTTTCTTTTGATCAATTTATTCTTTTATTCTAAAATTTCTTATTGTACTGTTCATGTTGTTTATACAATTTAACTTTTCTTTTTGACTTTACCTTTGTTACAATAAATTTACTTTACATCACGTTTCAATGTTGAACTATAGTAAATTTTAAGATTTGCATGGTTGTGAATACAACTAAGTATGTGATTTATTGCGTTATCTATTACCTTCCTGAAGCCTCTTACGCTCCTCCAGAACCGTCGACAATAAAAGAACTGATCAATGCGTAACCAATACCACATCACTTACAAGGGATTTCGAGCCTTTATTCTTGCTTCGGTCCTTCTTGCTGAAGCTTCTTGACATTCTTCATCGAACCAGCTCTCTTCATTTTTGTTCATGGTCTATTTTAATGTTTGTTGTTACTCTTAGTATGGAATACTTCACTTTTATTCGCACTGTCAAATAGTCCGAATCAGCTTTTTACATCTAATATATTCTTTGCAATCTTTGTCTCTATATATAGTCAATTTGTTTACGGAACTTCCTCTTTGGGCTTCACTAGTTCGTTTAAGGATGTTTTTGTATGATGTATGTTCCTTTAACAATTAAGTTGTATCCTGCTGCAAAACCAACGAGCTTTTGCCCATTATTATTTGTAAATTCCTATAAACTGTAATCCCCAGCGTATGTTATATTTCTGTCCACCTTTCCTATCTTCGCGTTAGCATCATCTAATACATTGATTCCAATCTCCTAGCTTGTTTGTTGTAATTTTATTCTTATGGTTTCTCTCCACTGTAAATGCATCTACTACACTTACTTCTGCTGTTATGTTTAACTTGTTTTCTCGTTCTTCCACTTATGTTAGTTTCCTTCATCATTATACCATGTTTCCTTTGTTTCTCTCTTTATCTTCTAGGACTTTTTCTAGTTTTCTTATTCTAGCTCTAGTTCCTCTTTCGATTTCACATTTTTTGTTTTTTATCCATCTCTTCCCGTATTTCTGTCATATTTTCTTGATTTTCTTTAAATTCCTGTTCCACTGTCCTTTGAAGGGCTAAGATCATTCTTTAACCGTTTCGTATTCTTGAACTCTTTTGTTTCTCTCGTTGCTTTTTTGTTTGTCTTTTCTCCTGTCTCTCTGCTGGAAAATCTTTGTATATTCTTGCGTCTTGTCTTTCCTTTTTTAAATAGTCCTTTACAGATCTTATGCTCAGTTTCCGATTTATTTGCTTTTTGTATGTTCGATTGGAAATACAAACAAAGTTTACTCCTATTTTCAAGCTTCCTATAAATATTTAAACCTGACATAACCGCACTTCTGGTGGTCTCTACCGCACCGTTACTACTCGTTTATTTTATTATTTGTATTTTATTAATTAATTAATCATTTTGAGTTTGTTCTTTAAAACTGTAACTTGTCTATAGTTTACATATTTTGTTTCAATGGTTTATTACTTCCTCTTTATTTACTCTTACTCTCAATCTGCGCCTAGGGCATTTGGGTTGGAGAGGAAGACTTATAATCCATTGTAACTTAACAAAACTCAGTTACTCTTTTTAATAGAGCTAAGTACAGACACAAATCGGGCTGAGTTATTATGGGCCACAGTCTGAAAGCTACTCCCTTAGCACTACCGATAATCCCTCTTTTTTGTACCACCAACCGTTCCTGGGGTGCAGAATGTCTGCGAAGCAAAAACAAACAACGCAAAATATTTCGAAACATTTCTTGTACAAATCTTTCAATAATCTCCGTTATAAAACTTTTCATATCCTGCTACGTTACACAGCGTCGGAGAGAGGCAGAGAAAGAAAAGAAACATTAGAAGCTCATGGACATCATTTTAACGTCACAGATACGTAACGACGTTGGCCAGAGAGAAAATTCCGCCTGTCGTCCTGTTACTTTGTCGCAAAAAAGGAACGCTCTCCTCGCGTAATCGACCGCCCTGTTGCCAATTAAGTCAGTGGTTCTGAGAAGGTTGTTCACGCTACATTATGAAAGATCGACAGAAAATTTAATTGTTAATAGAGGCTATGTTAATCCATAGTTTTATTGTTAATTGCATGCCTTTATACCGGGGTGTCTCGCAGACAGTTACCAACATTTAGAAACTTGCTTAGAAACTGAAAAGAAAAGAAAAAGTTTCTATAGAAGGTTTTCTGAATCTAGATTGTTTCTGAAATACAGGATGATACAAAATCTTTTGTTGTTTTGGTTTTGGTCTTTACCTTTGGGTGGATTGTTTGAATTTCCATAGCCGATTCTTTCAGTTCATAGGTGGAGATGTACATTTTGAGAAATTCTCGTTATGTGCCTGAAAAGAAAGACTATTACGTTTTGGAAATCTACGAATAATTGAAGAACAAAAATTGCTGTTATGTTTTTCAGTGGTCCTGCAATCAAGATCTGAGATTTCTTGATCTTCCGTTGTATTTGAACAATATGCAAAGGCGAGATGAATTTTGTGTTAAGATAAGTGGCGGTTACGCCCAACATACGCTAGAGAACAATTACAGATATCCAAAAGACCAAAAATTATAACTTACTGTAAAACAATCAAATTGTCCATAGTATCTCAAAAACGATAAAATAACCCTTTATATGTTATTCATTTTGGTGTCCCACAAAACATTTGATATGAAAACGTGACCTGGAAAAATGTGAAAATGGCAAAACCTAGACAGTTTCGCAAATTTTAATAATATAATGCTAATGATGATTTATTCCAGCTGACATGCCAGTTAGAAAGGTTCAACTCGTACTGCACGAAACCAAATTTTAGGTTTTTAGAACTACAGACAAATACTACAACTGCACGTTAGATTACCTCCTGTTGATCTGCATACAATGTGGCTGTGATGATCTATAAGGTAGCGTTTAGAAAGTCCCTGGAAATCTTTTTTCAGCTTGGAAATAAGATGGGAACCATAAAGACGTTCTTCTTAGTGGTTAAAACAAAGTTGTTATAGTAATGATTTTCTTAGGTATTACTCAAAATTGTGTATGTTGAAAATGAACAACTGAATTAAGTTATCTTCTTTGCATTTCATGAGTTTACGTTTTTTCTTTATCCTATAGGAAGTCTAAACCTTGACAAGCGAGAGTCGACAACGTGGATTAAGTTAGCTGCTTATTATATAAAAACTTATTTATGCCTTTGAAAATAATATGTTATTATCGAAACACATCAGGCAAATAAAGTAAGATTAGATCAGTAGAATAGTGTATTTTCTTATTTTAATTTGTATCATGGAGTTCACAAGGTAAATAAACTAAGTAAAGTTATATCAAAGACGGGATCAAAACTTGCTCAAACATCTTAGACACAGCGAAAGTAGAGTTGTCACCCCACCAACGTTTCACAAGGATTCCCTAATGTCTATTTCGGAGTCCGTCTGGTTTAGAGCCTGAAAGGGATCGCACATGCTTAAAGACTCCCTTCCTCCTAAAAGATGCTAAAAGACTTTCGCTTAAGACCGCCCAAAGTTCAGATACAGACCGAGTTTTGGAATAACTTGGGCTTTTTAGACCTGTATTTGTCTTTGTGGCTCATCCAAGCCATTTGAGTCTATGGAACATTTTGAGTCGGTTGGACGTTTCAGATTTTTTTTAGTCCATTTAGATTTTGCGGATCGATCGTTCCTTTCAGACCAGTTGTTTTCTTCCGACCAGTTGGGTCTTGTGGGCAGAATTTTGAACGGCATTCAAACTTGGACCTCTTGTATCTTCGTTACTAAACTTTGTTGACTATCTTTCAATCCATGCAGATTAAAAGACCAAAACCAACGGGTGAGAAGTAGCACAAAACTAGTCGTTATTAGTTATAAATGACAGTCATAAACTTCTTCCTTCTGAAAACTTAAGACCATAAAATTACTGCCTTGCTGCACGAAACCTTATTGGTCTTATTTATACTCACATGCTTCTATTCTAGTCGAGAGAGCTTTCCATTCTGAAGATTCCTTCCATTTCATCCAAACGGACCTAGTTAAATAGTAGGAATGTATTTATCCATTGTGCTGGTTAGGGGCAGCAAGCGTTTGTTTGACTTTATAAAAACAGAAAGAGAACTTTTTGATTTCTGTATGAATTGGTGAAAGAAAACATTTTCTTGGATTTTCCTAAATTTAGAACAGCATTTGATTTTGTTTCTGTTATTAAGTAAGTAGTCATTTTTTAAATTTCTGGAAAAAGGGAAGGCCTAAGAGGATTTTTTTAAGAAGCTCAAAAGTAAGGTTGCCACCTGGCCGGTATCTCGCTATCGATGTGGACTTTCATGTCAATAAATGTTCACATAAAAACATAATTAATTTAATCATTTAGGAGTGAATACATAAAAAACAAGTAATTGATTTGAGTATCTCTATTTGCGTTTTAAATTCTGATGACATTTCTGCATTGATAACTCCTGCATAAATAAAATTTGTTTGATAAACCAAGCAACCAAAAGCGCCAGTTTTCGTACATTAATTCTTAATTGATATTTCATATAAACTTCACGGATAATTTGTATAAACATTCATTTATTAATTATATTATTTGTTTTGGATTGAATATAATTATTTATAACAAAGTGGTTGGTAAATATAAAAAATGTAGTTCTGTTAAGGTTATTATCGTTTTTAGTTGTTAATATTGTTCAAAGGAAATAGAGATTAATGATAGTTCAGATTTGATTGATTTATAGTAACTGTATAGATACACATTTTGATATGTATTTCGATTCCAACAATTCTCCACATTGTTATCACCACACAGATGTTGACTTAAGATAACATTTAGTGTGTAGTATAACTAAAAGGACATGGCCAAATAAACAATGTCAATTTGTATAACATATTATTCATGACTGACAGATTTGCAAACACACAGACAGCCATCAATCATTCTCCCAATACCGCTTTATCAATTAATTTATTATACAAAAATGAAAGGAAAAAGGAGGCAAGATTTAAACGTTTTAGTTCGGTTAATTATCTTTAATTTACGTAACCTGATATTTTGTAATACAAATAATTGGTACACAAATCATTTTTAATGACCATCAGCAATTTATTACAAATAAACATTATGGAAATGAAAATAGACCAACTTTCCTATTTTTCTACATAATATTTATCTGCAGCAGTTTTACGTTGTTTGGTTTTCACAAAGTCGTAATTCTATTTATTTTGGGAAAACATGTAGAAGTTTGTTGTTTTTTAGCAACAGCAGATGTATGAATAACAAATACGTGATTTCTGAAAATTAACATATATGGGATGGATAGAATAAATTATATTAATTCGGGAACTTTTTTAGTTTATGTTCTCTGTTTTGCGTCATTCTATTTTTATAATTTTTTGCAGTACATTTCCATTTAATTATGGAAAACTACAAAGAGTAATTAATTATTCCTGCCAATTCTTAGTTAATAAAACTGTGTTAATAGCCAAACACACATAATTCAATAGGTAAAGTCCACTTTTACATTCTATCCAGTCGTTACAAAATCTAAATCCTTACAAAACTGAGGTTTCCTATTGAACCACAGAATAGTACTAATTCTAACAGAACATGTCGCACCATTAGTTAACTTGAATGCACTCGATTAGGGTCATTTGTATAGCAGGGTTTGTTATCCCTTTGACGGAAGAATTATAGCACCGCTGAAAGTAGCTCTCCTTTGATATTTTTTTCTTTCCCTAATCCTATTGAAGTAATATACTGGGTAGCTATTTCTATAACTCTTATAGTGGATACCCTTCCTTTTGAAAAAACCGTTCCTTAGGTCAAAATCTTTGCAAAGCTAGGAATAATTATTTTAATACCATAAGAATGGAATATTTTAATGTGATTGTTGAATCAATATGAGACCAAAAATTATACGTTCAGGAAATTATATATTTCACAAGCGTATCATCATCAATCCATTATTTATTACATAATTTGAAGTATAACTGGTTTCACATTTTTCTTAACGGTTATCAATGTTATAATAGTGTAGTACTTAAATAATTATTTATAAACTGCTATAGATTTTATTGGAGTTAGAAAATGACGAGGCCTTATAAAGAAAATTATGTAGGTTCTTCGTATTCGAAAATTAAACTGTACTAGAGTATCGTGTCCAAGCTACATACAATAGTAAGTAACGTCTTCAATGTTTACGGCCGTCGGTGATTACGAGCTCTTACATAGTGAAGAGTTCCGTGATTTTTAAATGCAAAAAAGATTTAAACAAGTTTGTATATTGCGCTGAAAATGCTCGTCAGGTAAGATTTCTTCAAGTTGAGATACTTTATCTGTAACCTACAGCCAGTGTGCATCACAAATACTGTACAAGTGATATTCTAACCTCAAAATGTTTGCCACAACAAATAATATCTTTTTGCATTTATTTATGGTTAAGATGACATACCATGACGTTGGTGTAAGATGACATACCATGACGTTGGTGTAAGATGACATACTATGTTATCTTAATCTAAAGTGGTTGCGCACGGAATATAAAAAATTGGATTTCTTCTCCTATGATTACAGGAAGCCTGGCAATTATAAGTGAACCTTGACACGGAAGAGCTGATCACAAGGGGACATGAACCAGACCATTGATGCTGTTAGAGAGAACGCGATGGCTTGGTTTATGGTATCAAAACAAGCACAAGCAACGCTTCGTCACTACTATCAGTATGTTTTAGTAAGTCTTGATCCCTATAAGCCAACCTTTGACCCAGAGATGGAAAAAGAACTAGCGACTCACATTCTCGACTTTGAAGGGAGACTTTTTGGATTGAACACCACCAAGTAAGAAGATTGATTACCTTATGAATTTACAGAAAGGGCGGAATTGGTTCACAGATTTGACAAGACTAATCAAACTGCTGACTGAAAGGATTTAGAGAACACAATCCCAACGTGTTACTAAGAGCTCCTGAACCAAAATCAGCTGTAAAAGCGAAGGAATTTAATAAGCTCAAGTAATGAAATTTCTCGCTCTTTTAGAGAAGACAGTGACTGATGAAAAAATTCCGGCACATACGATTTGCAATATAGACAATTCTGGGTTGAGTACTGTCTAAGAACTCCCAAAGAAATTTGCACGCAAAGGAAAGAAGCAAGTTGGCACTACAACTAGTGCTGAGCGTGGTGAGCATGTCACAGTAGTTGTCTGTGTTAATGCCATTGAAAATTTTGTTCCACCTAATAATACCAAGACAAAATTACAAGGCTGAATATTTTGACGGTGTACCTCCAGGCACTTTGGAACTCTGCTATGTCACTGTCTGTATGGTGAGTGAACTTTATTTGAAGTAAATGCGGCATTTTGTTACTTTTGTTTACGGCCGTGACGGCTATTCCAGCAGCAAAAATCTAGAACCACTCTAATTTGCCAAAGTTAACGGTGTGTTAATGCTCTGTCTCCCGCCCCATTGCACTCGCAGAATGCAACCGGGCCACTTCAGGTACATTACGACCACGAAGTTGCCATCTCGATGAAGAATCATCCTAGTAGAATTGTAGGGCTCTATCACGTTACTGAGATTTTTGAAGAGCCTACGAATATTCTGCTACAGACAGAAATGCAACGAGAAAAGCAGAATTTGTCCGTTCAACCCACACATTTTCCCAAAGAAATTGTATTTATCCAGCGAAGTCACTGAAAATGACATTGAAATGAATGAAGAGAAAGCATTACTCAAAACATTGAAGGACCATCGTCATCTCCAACTGTTTTGACAGAACATGGTGATTTCGCCACAAGCTAGCTCTGATCAGACGCCTAGTTTGGAAGGACCTAGTGACATTCAAACTCTATCTGAAAAGACACTTCTTGAAAAAAAGACACCTTGTACTACGAAGGGGTTGCTACAGGACACATCACGACTACCAAAAACTGCATCTACGGGGAAGGCCCGAGCAACAAGAAAAGTCGCTGGTTTGCAGGTTCTGACGGGCAGTCGTTTTATGAAGGACGTTAAAGCAAAAGTACAGCTGAAAACAGAAAAGAATAATCGCAAATCCGTATGAGTTCGAAAGCAAACAAGACGTGCCATATTTGACGATGACGAGTTCGAGGATCCTTACACACAGAACGATGACGATGAAACTGATCCTGCCTGCATTACTGCAATGAATTGTTTAGTCACTCTAGCCCAAAACAGACTTGGGTGAAGTGCCAATTATGTTCCCGCTGGTGTCACACCATCTGCGCAGACATACCTGCATGAAAAAAGCAATTTTTGTGTTAGTTATGCGTGGATAATTGAGTATGTCGTCTTACACACAACAACCTTTACTTGATTTTTTATTTGTTTAATGTTTATTGAAGTACTTATAGTCCTGAAACTTATTGATGTTGGTTAATTAATAAACCATTATTAACATAAACTTGACTTTAATTCATACGACCTCATGTTTTTTTTAATATTTGTCTTAAAGGGAAAAGTATGTCATCTTAAGGACAATCGCAGAGAGGTGGTTGGTGGCTGCAGTTTTTTGGTTTTTTGGCCTTCTGCGTCCTTGGAAACATTTATAAGTAATCTTGTTTATTAACATCTTTAATAATTGTCCACCATCTTGCATATGATTTAATTATCCTGTAAGTGTCGCCAAGATTGTAATTTTCTTGTGCCTTACTCGAATAGAATGCTAAAACAGTGAATGTGTAAATTAAACATTTTGAGAAAATCGATGACAACGATTTAGCTGGTTCATATTAAATTCCAAAAAATAAATTTTTCCGTCAAATTTGTTATATTCACCGTTTTGCTGTTATGTGTTTGGTTCAATGGTACTATATCCGTTCCTTTCCAACAAAAAATCATCTTCAAGTGTCTGGATAGCTTTACTGGTATTATTTTTCAATAAAGAATTGTAAAAACTATATCAGCAATAAAACAAAATGTCAGTATTTAAAGGATAATAACGACTAATCTTATCCAATTGCTGACTGATTATCTGTGTTGGGTTCGGATAGTCTGTCTTCAACATTCTCATCAAATTCGAGACTATTGTGAAAATTGTGGTAAGCTTTGAGCATGATACCATCCCTACACGTTTACATTAAGTTGTTAAATTTCAATGTCGTATTTCTGCTATGTATGTATAAGCCAGTAAATTCTGGTCTGGTTTACGTGTACACTCACTTCACTAAGGTTTTCACCATCAAAGTTTGTTTCATAGCAAATTTCTGAAGAATTGGTTTTCGTAACGTTGTCAGCATACACTACGGCACGGTATACGCTGAGTTGATGCAGGCTCAAACTTTATATTAGTCTTTGAAATCTTCAAACAACATCGTCTTAACAGTAGACAGTGAAGGATTTACTCTAGTGTCTCTTACAAGCTGAGTCCAAGCTTTTTTTGATTGTGTTTAGGAATTAGTGGGATCGCGATTCACTTTGGTATGTCCTAGTTTAAAAAATCTATGATCTATTGATTCTAGCATAGGGTGAATGGAACTTGAACTTTTTGTTGCCGTCAGACATCATTCGTACATGCTGTACATCGTTATGAGGCAGAATGTAGTTAATCAAAGATGCACAGTGAAGTCTCGTTAGACCCGCGCTTTTCATTACCTTTCATTCCACAAAAACAATGGACTGTTTGTTTACCTAAGTTATATACTCAAATTAAATACAGTTAACTTTATGAGATCAATTATTTGTCCAACAAAACTGTTTGGCGTATATAATACCGTCCGCAAATCTAAATTGAAAGACAGAACGGCCTGATCATTTTTGAAAGCATGTTTATCATCATCTATTGCTTTACGTATTAGGATTTTTTCTTATCTACTTTGTCTTTTTCGTCCAGACTGTCTTAAACCAAACATTGGTTACATTGATCTTTTTTGATTTAAAAATCATATTCATTGAACATGAGACTGTACATTCAGTAAAGAAACCAATTAACGCTTTGTTGATGATTACCTAGAAATGAGACTGGGCTACAGGAAAAGATGAAATGTGGCATCTTCTGTTGACATCTGATTGTGGGGCTTATGCTTGCTCCTTTGTTCTTTTTGGAGTATACCAGTAGGTGTTCGTTTCTTTAAAGCACAGTGTATAAAGACTTCACTCACATTCAGAGTGCTAAAATGAAACTATTAAGTCAAGATTTCTAAATTTTGTATAGATAGGTACTTATTTTAGTTTCTTCAGGTACAAGTGTTTGACATGAAAGTCTTGCCTTGTTAACACAAGGATCTGGAAGGAGTGGAGTAGCAAAACGTTTAGTCGTTCACCCTTTTTAATTGCTTTTTCTTACATAGTTTTCTTCCATGTCTTGGGCGCCCCTATCTCTTTCTTAACAGAAGCAGCTATTTGTCAGGATCAGTAAGAACCGTTTTAAAATTATTTTCTCAATTATCTTCATCTCTGTCAGTTTCATTGTCTGTATTGCATATGTATTCGTCAGAAGATGAAGCTCCGAAGTAATAGTCACTTTGAATATCTTCATTCTGCAGTTTGAAGGTGGAAACTGTTTTAAACTGTTTTGTGTATTGATCAGATACTGCAAGTTACATCTTCATTTTTATTTTCATATTACTATTAATACTATAAAATCGAAAAGATAATGATACACAGCAGGCTGTAGCTAGTAAAATGTCACTGGCAAGAATGATTTCAAAATATGGCAGCAAGTTCTAATCTGCCATTGCATTTTGAAATCAGTCTTGCAAATCACGATGCACTAGTCAGCAGTTGCTCTGAATTATTATTTTCCTGATTTTACTGTACGTACAAATGTTTACCTTTGCGATTTACTCTATACCTTTTCAAGCTTAAATTAGTACACAACAATTTCAAATTGAAGTAATCAAGTTCAAGTTGAGATCAGTCAACTTCAAATTGAGACTGAACTAAACTCAATGTTAAGTTGATTAGTCTCAATCTGAGATTGATTGGTTTCAACTTGAACTTGATTAGTTCAATTTGAAATTGATCGGTCTTAATTCCAGTATTCCTATGCGCTTCTCTGAATTATTGCTATCATAGTTTCTTATTTATATACTTCACACTCTTATTTATAAATGTCTCTTGGCAATTGTACTGGCAATTATATGAACAAACAAATACATTTCATTGATATTTTTTGTTTCAGCTTCATCATTCCTTCTTACGTAGCCTCATTTCCAGTGCAGTTCTTCTCTGGTTTTCTGTGTGCGACTCGTCGACTACATCAGGTAAGTCTCCTTTTGTTCTTTGGTCTCTTCAATTTGTAGAGTTGTTAGGTATATGTTTGACTGAATGAGATACAATTGACTTGTAAGTTGTACTTGGCTCTGTTCAAATCCTTTCTTAAGTAAACACTCATAACATTTCGCTGGACCGGTACATTACTATTTTGAACAAAATCAACCTGCCGTTTTGCTCCATTGATTAATATCTTTGTTCTCTTCTCATCATAATCTTTTGGTTGTTATTCCACGAGTAGCAAAGGATATTAAGATATTGTCGCTCTCTACAGAGCTTTGCATGCAGTGTGAAGGCTACTTTCCTCTGGAGGTCGCCCAATTCCTGAAGCATCTGTCACTTGTGACACTGTCTCGTCTTAACTGTGAGCTTTTCAACCTTAAACTTGAGATTTTTTTGTGATCGAGGATTAATTCCTCTATGCTATTATTATATTGTTGTTAATTTACAGCTAAATATGATAAACTAGAATCTATACAAAAAATATCTCATCACACATCTTCTGCAGCATTAGTGATTGCTGTGGGTAGATACTATTTAAAAGCTCAGTTTAAAGCAGTCTATAATAAGTAATTTTACATGCGAAACATACGCAAAAGTTATAATGAAGGTACAATTGTAGTAGTAAATATGCTTTACATGTTGAAGCTTGAGCTTAGACTGAATCTAATTGGTCGATAGGGGTTCTCATATACTTCGTAGTGTGGTAATCTGCTGATACCTGAAAAACAGAGAAACAGTAATTGGTATTAGTTATGTGACTCTAGACGACGCTCCTGAGCAAATCTCCATATTAGATGAAAACACTCACTATCTTGATGATACCAACTCTTGAGTATGTCCTGCACAATTTGATAGGTACTAGTTAGAGTCATGTCCAGTTTTTCCAAAAGTTGGTTATTAGAGTGATACCAGATATTTCTCGCTCTCATGATAAGTGGAATAACAAACATTAGGCGGTTTGCATGACGTCTTTTTAAAGACCCAATCCAAATAGTACCAATTTTAAGAAAATGGAAGATTATTTAATTCCTCTGTTGTGAATCAACTTGTCTTTCTAAGTGTGGAATTTTGCTAAAATACGGGGTATCAGGTACAGCCGATAAGATCTTAATGGTGCCTTGAATAAGGGTCTCAAGGACGTCCCCATTGATTCCTGTGAAACAATAGTTAGCGACCAGGTACGAAAAGGTAGCTGCAACTGAGATTTATGAAAGTCCTGTTAATATAGAAGAGATTAGTGTGAGAATACAATTTCTTCTTCTTGGGCATCACTTTGACTGATAACGCAGTGCATTTGAAAGTGTCTCTAGACATAATACCACTCTCCTCTCCATTCATAATTCAACGTTTAAGTTTGAGTCCCAAGACAAGAAACTTTTGGTTGTAAAATTGTCAATAGCTGTAAATTATGTACAATAATGAACCTTGAAACGTTTGAGCTCGGAGGATCGTACTATAAGGGATTGAATTAAACGCTTTTCGAAGATCAATGATAATGATATTGTGTGGTTCAATGTGGTCACGACAATGTTTCACATTACATATTCTGTTATTGGTTAAATAGCTGTATAATCTTACGAAACCACTATGTATGAAGTTCTCGATCCAAAAGCTGGTGATGTTACGTCATTCAACTTGTTAAATAAGATCGAATAAGATCAGAAGCTACACATAACTAGAACGATGTTACAAAATCTTATTATAGGCAATCGAAGATTTCGGAAATAGCAGAAAGCTGTATAATAAACTGAAAGAATATATTATAATAAAACATGGGACAAATGGACCAAGCTCTCTTAGAAGTATTTTTTCTCATGAGCACTTTGCAAATAATCTAAAAAGAATGATAGAATTCATGACACATTTTTATTGTTCAAAATGTGTTTTGGTAGGAAGTGAAAGGAAAGAAGAAAGGAAATGCAGTGTCTTGTATAATCGATGAATTACCAAATGAATGCCAAGAGACAGCAAACTCTGGAAATTAGAAACCCTGAAACCAAACTTCCCGACATAAACCTTGAAAGTTGCAATAAGAAAAAGACAAAGATGTTGTATTTGTTCAAAATAAGAACACACATAAATTTTTTTCACCGCGAAATATCGATATTCAACATTCTTCGAGGACCACCTGGAAATCAACCGAAGCGTTGTGCAAAGATGGACACCTGAAAAAGCAATGCTGGCATTTCCGTCCGGCAAAAATCAGGTTTTGCTAGCCAGGCAGTATTAGTAAGACGAAAAATGGGATTACCGCTTATGTGTTAATTATAGAAAGTTAAACTCAATCATAGTTAAAAATCAATAGAATTCTTCTGAAGTTTAGATATGACTCGGAGCTATCACCAAATTTCAGTTTCACTTAATTCTGTAAGACAGGGTGACATGCGTTTCTGAGAAAGCCATTTAGACTACTACTGGATGCCCCTTCTACTTTCGAAAGAGTGCTAAACAATTTGTTTCCCAACTTGTGTCATGATAAGATGAAGGGTTACACACCTTGAGCATTTAATAAAAAGTAGATTTAAAATTGAATACTGCAAAGTGTCTCTTTTTGAGATATGGATCATAATAAAATATCTGATGCAATTTTCAACTATCCTGTACAGGAAGATCAACATCAATTAAAGCAATCTCTTGAATTGAACTCCTGTTTTAGGGAATTCGTTCAAAACCAATACTTTATAGTTAAACCTCTAAATGATTCACTAAAGAAGAACCAACCCTGGTTTTAGTAAAATAAAACTGCTTCTTACTGTAAGACATATCTCACGTAATGCATCATCAATTATAGTACGAACTTTATTATGTTTATATCTTCAGCAACTGTCTGTCCCATTGCTTTGGGAAGAAGCCAAATAAGGTGTCATTACTCCTGCCAGGATGTCTTTAAATAGGACGCTATATTATATGTCCATTCGAAAGAGAATAATCCTTATTTTTCAGCCATCTCGTTATTGTATATGGGACATTCTAATTTCTGAGTTAAAACCTCTAGTAATCCAATGATAGAGATCATTTGTGTTAGAAAGTTTCCATGCTTAAATACGCTTTCGTCAATCCCAATTCTCTAAATCTTCTTGAAGAATAAGATAAAATTACAAACGTCGCTTGGATGTAATAAAGTTTCTTTCGATGAAGGGAATCTTAGAAATTTATTCCTATCGTTAAAAAAGGTTGTAGAAATTCTATTTAATGCGTTGTTACTTACACAGCGCGCTGTATGGAAATCATGAATATTACGCATAAAATGAATTATTAGACTTAATTCTCTGCATTTTACTATTTATAAAGGTCTTTCAGGCCTAGGATGCACAGAATTCCAGATATTAACAAAATACCTCTCATGTAGTAAGTAACGAAATACTTTGACTGACCTTTACTGTAAATTATGTAAATAAACATTAGAACTGACCTTTGAAGTACTGTGATAAAGATGTATTCCGATCAAGTTTTAGTAAATTTAATCTTAATTAATGTAAAACCTTTTTTTCTGAAATTTTGCAACCATGCTAAAAAGAAAAGGTTAAGAGATAAAAAAATCAGAGAAAATAAAAGCATTTTAAGTAATTCTTAAATTAGAAATGTAAATTAAAATCTGCCAACGGTTTTTTTTACATATCATTCATTCTTATCACGTCTGCACGAAAATGTTTAATTTTAAAAAGCTAAAAACATTTTAAATAAACCCTCAAACAAGTTTCTATTTTTGTCATTGTATATCACATTTGCTGCGGAATAATATCACAAAGACAGTGACAATAGTTTCGTTTTAAAAAAAATGGTAACTTGAGAAATTATCAAAGAAGGAGCAAGCTTTCAATAGAGCTATGGTTTGTTTAGTTTGGCGGACAGCGTGTCCTGTCACCAGGTAACACGAGTCGACTTGAAACCCCACGGCCCGACCTAATTGACAGGGACAAGTCAACCATCCGGATGTAATCCCAAGTTGGTTGTCATCTCGGGAACTCTTCTGCTACTCACCGCATTCCAGACAGATGAAGAGGGTTCGTCAAGCTGTCACACGGTAGCACATAATAATAGTGATCTGACGCCAGGCAGATTATACTACTATGTATGCTTTACCGGCTCTCGTATTAAATCTTCATCTGAAAGGAGTAAGATTGACATGTTAGAGCAGCCCAACGATTGCTTTGATCAGGGAGTGGCTGCCGATGCTTTGTTGCCGGTGTAAAGTGGGTTGATCCCGTAGGCCTTGTTTACCCGTTCGAATGGAATGAACAGACGCTCGGTAAACAGCGCCTGTTAAGTGTTTGACCAGGGCACTTGGAATCTTTCAGCACTGTTTTGTAATCTGGTGACAAGCGCCGACAAAGGATCCTTTTTGCTTGTATCAATAAGAGGTTAGTGCTTCTGGTCTTACAGCAATTAGCGCTTGTTATTCTGGGACCGGTTGGTATGCGAGGCTTGCCAACATTCCAGCCTTCTCAAATTTAAACATACACGGTTTAACGATTAAATAAAGAAATAAAAAAGAAAGTAAATGTGTACGTTTTTCGCTGCATACGGGTACATTCGTGTGTGTGTGTATTATACTACGTGCAGGGCTATAAAATTAAACAGAAGCAGGCGCCGATTACAAGTACAAATGTACTTCCCACCACAATAATAAAGCAGTAAACTGCGTTATTTAGTAAATGTAGCGGGTATAATCAATCAGTATGTCAGCAGGGAGTGACGCCTCGTCGCCCGGGCAAACCCAGGGCGAGCCGTCCCGACGCGCCTGTCGTGAAATGAATAAGTGCATACACCATACATCACTGTCACGCTGAATATAGATATAAAATAACGATGAATGAACAGCTCTGTTGAATGCAGATAAACTTTCCTATTACACACATGTCGGATAATTTATCATGTAACTTGACAGTGGCCTTCGATAAATACCATTTCAATATTGTTATGAATTTACAGTGGTTCTATAGTACTAACCTTTTAGATATAAAACCCTACAGCACAGTCCTGCTGTTTATGTACGAGATTAATATAAATTTTCATCGGTTTGTTTGACTTAAGTGAATGTTGTAAAATATTATCTTTGAAATAGTAAATGAATTGTGATGTAATTACTGTAACGCCTAGAGGCAGTAATAGGTCACTACTCGGCAAACTTTACATCTCACAATGAATGATCGCATTGTAATTTGAAAGACAGGAAGGAAAAATGATAAAAGTTTCTTTCTAATATTTTATTTTGTCAGGCCTATTATCTAACAGTTCAAGTCATTAAGCATGTTTAAATAATTAAATTAATTAAAACTTAAAGTAGGTTAGTGGATAAACATGAGACCATTATTTTCATTTATATCTTTTAAAGATTAAACTATTCGCGCTTCTAACTACTCTGTAAAAATAAAAAATTCTTTTATTTCCCTCAAAGGTTTGAAACAACTCTTTCGGAAAGTTAGATAGATTTTTAATTAAAATGAGTCTCACCCTCCAGTTGCATGAAGCGTTCTTCTTAACTATGTTGTCAAATTAAGAACACCATTAACCAATCAGAAGTGGTAGAATTTCATGTCAACTAAAGATTCGCCAATCAAATCGCTAGATTTTAAAGTTAGTATCGCATTACCTAACAACTTTAAAAACGTTTCTGATTCATTCAAACTTGAACTTGCAGGCTTAACTTTTTAATTAGGGTCCCTCAAAAACACTTAAAGACACTGCTAGACATCGTGAGTATACGGTTTCATTATAAGCTCACAGATCAAAGACGCCTGCCACAGTTAAATTTGTTAAACTAGTACAATTCCTTTAAAGTAGTTTAAAACTACTACGTATGTATTATATTTTTAGATTACCCTACTTGCGTGAACTTTACAAAACAAAGTTGTTTTTTATAGGCGAACACTCGATCTGATACCCTGACACGTGACGCCAAAAAAATCGTCGCATCCAAGGCTCAGGAATAAGAGATCTCATCGGTATGACGGGCCTGAGGATTTGTTCTTACAGGAAGTTATTAGTAGGCGTATTATCATCTGTGCTGAACGACTTGTCATAGCCAGAGATGAATAGGACAGAAAATTAGAAATTATGACCCCCTCCCTCCTTGATTTCGTTGTAAAGCTAAATCATAAGATCTCAATTTCAAAAGGAGATTACAAGTTTTACTGATAAAAAGATAGAAGGATTTTATTCCAGTTTCATTGGAAAGAATTGCAAGGCTCACCGAGAAAATGCCCTGTTTCTCCCCAGCCTCATTTATCTGTGGTCATAGATTAGATCAGTACTACAGCAATATCTGTTGATAATTAAATGTAAATATCAAAATGTGATGAATCATAGTATAATCCTTTCTATTTCTAGATTGTCGTCCTAGCTTGCACATACACTCCAATAGCATTTGAGAATCTGCAAACTCACCTAAATCAACCACAAGATTGGTTGAAACCATGGAAAATCAAAGTTAACCACACAAAGTCAGCATAAATCACATTCACGAACCTGAACATCATCTGTCCCAGAATCACACTAAAAGGTATATTATTACTAGTGACCAACCAAGTAAAATACCTAAGATAACCACTTGATCAGAAACTCACATGGAATGCACATACCTCAGCAAAGAACCCCCAAATATATATGAAAATACGTCAAATGAGCTGGCTAATAAGTCGCTCTCCACAGAATAAATTGCTTCTCTACAAATGCATTATCAAGCCTATTTGGACGTACGGCGTACAACTGTGGGACTGTGTTAAGCCATCAAACACAAAAATTTTACAACGGATTTAATCCAAAATACTTCGAAAGGTCTTCAATGCACTGTGGTACATTAGTAGCAAAACCTTGCCTGAAGACTCAAGTATACCGTTCGTTGAAGAAGAAATCAACAGATTAACAGAAAGCTACCTTGCAAACCTCCTTGCACATCCCAATGAAGAAGCAAGACAACTGTGCCTCCAGCCTGAAGTCAGAGTAAGCCTAAAAAGACAGTGGCGTACAGATATATTAATTCAGTGATGGATCTTAAGTAACCATTAATGTATTACTTGTAGTGTTATTGCTGGATAACTTCTCCCCCTCATGTATTCTCAGTTCAACACATCTACTTATAGCTTGTAGTAGCAGACTGAAAATTTGCAAATCAACTAAAAAAAGGTATGTTAACAAAACCATCAGTATTTTGAGCGAAAAAAACGACCAGAAGGAGTTCTGTGTTATATAACACATCCAAACAGAGAAATGAATCATAGTATAATGCTTTTGAAATAAGCACAACTCGTTCTGAACCATTGAAAACTATCCAAACATAAAATTCGTATCGCAGCTACTAAAAAGCAATCACAGTGGATTATGGCAGTTCATATTCGCCACAACGTGTTATGGATTTTCTCTTATTGGTCACTCATAGCACAGACGGTCAGTGCTATAGCTTGCAGGTTGTGCAACCTCCGACATCCTCTCACAAATACACATTACCAGCGTAATATT
Organism: Ignelater luminosus; assembly: GCA_011009095.1. Classification (NCBI taxonomy): domain Eukaryota; kingdom Metazoa; phylum Arthropoda; class Insecta; order Coleoptera; family Elateridae; genus Ignelater; species Ignelater luminosus. The sequence goes on from VTPC01090141.1 coordinate 130,314, forward strand.
TGAATTTGCATTTATAAGTTGTAGATTTCCATTCAACCTCAAAAGACGCCTCAGTTGAGTAGTCTCACGCTATGTGGACGGACTGTTTGTGATTTTGTTGTCTTAGAAACCGAGACTAACGACTCGCATTGGCTCGTGAGCTTGTCGTGCTCTATTGGCCAGAAATCTTGAGATAAGAATGCTCTAAAGCAACCTTGCTATATATCTTCGCACCATAAGCCACTTATGGTTTGCAAATCGAATGCAAATACTGCGCCCCACATTTTTGCATCTTTCATAGTCTTGCAAAAGAAGCTTAGATTGTTATCACTATTCTCACCTACGCCACTTTCGATTAGCTTTTCTGAGTTTCCAATTTTCACAACATGTCTTTTCAAACGCTACTAATGCTTTGAAGATAATGGCTGATTGTTCTTCCTTAGTTGTTGCCTTGCTGGGTATTAGAACAGACACTATTAAGGAACGAGCTCCACTTTTCTCTTCACAAATCTGACCACGTGGCTACAAACTTTTCTTGCAGTCACTCACTCACTCACTAAGTTCAACCTGTCATGTCGTCGGTGTTTCAACGTTTAGATAAAACTCAAAGGTCACAACGAATTGAGGCAAATAATGAACTACAAGAACGCGTTCTGGGTGTTTCTTAAATAACCACGACACGACACCCCAAACGCGTTCTGCTCGGTTTGTTTGCTCAATGAGCGATTTCGAGGTTTGTGACTTTCCCCATAATCACATCCCCTCTGTTTCTGAAGTACTAACTATTCTCTGGCAACAAGAGAAACTGGGTGGCTTTGATTTGGATTCCAAAAACGGAAAGGTTGATTGCTCAGACCTTGATAAAGGTATTCCTTCCCTGTACCTGCGTCAGCTTTTCATTTTCCACTATGCAGTACGACAATGGATTCATTACAAATTGAATTTTTCAGAGAATCTATAGTGAATCGATACATACTAATAATAGCTTTATTATGATTACTACGAGTATACATTAGTATTTACAAGCTTTTCGGCTAGGGACATCTTACGGACATTTTATTAAATTTAAACGTATTAGACGTAGTAATGCTATTTATAAATGGTGACTAATATAAAGATTTATTACTGCTATTATTAATTTATAATTGATTTATGTAAGCTTGCTGAAGTTTAATACGTGATTGTCCTTCCAGAAAGATGGCTTCTAATCCACATCTATTCCTTGATCACATCTGCATGGTATCGGCTGAGTACCTGGAAAAAAAAGAAGTATTAGTGAAAACCTCACAAATGAACATTATTTGATAATGGTGGAATTCTCAATGACGTAGTTTATTAAAAATAGTGAATATTAATGGGTTCTTATCTTCTTTCAAATTAGGTAAGTAGACCAGCAGTGGAACTGCAAAACTTCCTTTTTCTAGTTGTAAATCTTTTGCATAGTTATTTTCGGTATAGAAACATGTGCAAATGGCAGCTTCCGAGTTGGTTCTGCCCGATCTCTCCGTCACTACCTCTAATATCTGTTGCGGTTGTTCTAGTTACAAACTTTCAAGATATCTAAAAGAAACAAGCATTGCCAAACCTCTAAGTGTTTTAATCGAGTTTTTCAGATCTCTCTCTTTCAATCTTTGCCCCCTGTCTAAATATTGTTTTCATACCCCGAACATATATCACCTCAATTTCCAGTTCTTTCACATGCTATGGTTATACTTCATTGAGTTATCATTTTGTTTGACTCTGCCTTTGTCTTGTAGAACTGACTTTCGTGCCAGTATCTTCATTCTTATCAACCTATTGTGTAATTTGTTTTTCTATGCTATATTGTAGCATATTTCTCCCCCATTTCTGGTAAGTTACGCAAACTGCTAGCTATTTCTTCTCAATCTTCTTCACAGAAAGATCTACTAACAAAATGATCTGGTCGTCAGAAACAGAAAGTTGTAAAATCGTCAGATCTGAAAGTCTCTCATCAGTTCCCGTAACGCTTTTCCTCCGTGTTTATAAAATTTAGCGTCATCTGTTGGTTTAAGAGTTTTGCCAATAAAGTTGATGGAACGAGTAAATAGTGTTGCGGCGTTGTCAAGATGTGCAAACTTTTCCACGATTTAGTAATTTAGCGAACTTTGTAACAAAAATGACTGGAGAACAATTTTCCCTTAAGTAAGCGTGTTATACTTAACATAAATATGGTATAATGTGTAGCACTGTCCAACTGATAATTAGTTAAGGCGAGCGTAGCTTTATCTAGATCAGAAAAGTGGGACGTATATGGAAAACGTTTGAGAACCAATGAGCTAGACAAATACTTGTCACTTCATGATTGTATATGGTTCTTACAGTGGTGGGGAGAGTGTTGCTTCTTAGTTGTGCAGTTTTAATATACCCACTGCTCGACGAAGATATGGGCGGGTTTACCAACCAGCTACTGCTTATCAAGAAGTAGGCCCTTTACCTGTCTGTTGCCAGGCAAAGATAGTTGTAGAATTGTGACCTAGAACCTTCTTATTTTCGCTAGAGTGCTCATTCTTTAGTAAACAGTTATCGAAATTCGAAAGTATGGTGCGACCCCAATGAGATGAAAAGACCGCATTTAAAAGAAGATGCGTTGTAGGAAACGACAGGAAAGTAGAGAAAAGGCTCATTACGTTTATCCCTCCTTCTCTAGTTATGGGGATGCTGGCTGGCAGATGTAATATTTTTCTAACGTATGACGTACCCATATAAAAGTTAGAAGTTAGAATCGCGATATCATTTTGAGTATGAGGCATTGTTTGATGATGACGAGTTTTTGGTTTAGTTTGAATTCTCGAAAAAAGGATTTTTCCACCTCCAGAAGTATAGACGGAGCTCTTTTCTTTGTGGTCAATTCTTCTGATAATAATGCAAAACATTTGCTAGCATTTGTGAAGAAACAGCATCGTGTAAAGAGATATCAATTAGTTAGGGCTTGAGTTTCACCAATGAAAAAACAAATATGACCAGATCGTCAACATACGCTAGTGCTTGTAGTTTTTGACCATCACAAACTCTAGGCCTGCATGCAAGAGAGACAAGGAGGCGAGAAATTCATTCAAAATAAAATCAAATAAAAGAAGGGAAGTACGGTCTTCTTACTTCACATCCCCAGCTATATGGTCGTTGATCGTTGTGATATCATCATACGAAGTTGCAAAACAATAGATATTTATACCTTACAGGCAAACTATATGTAGGCATATTCAGTAAATAAAGCGGTTATCGTTACTGTTACTTCGATTGCTCTGTAACATTAATGCTGTTAATCGACGAAAGTGCGATGTAGCCGTTGGTAAGCGTATCATCGGAACTTTACACGGCCAGTTGCTAACTGTTGAGTTTGCTGAATCTTTCTCAAAAATTGAGTTATTAGCGACCATATTGTGGAGTTTAATGTGACAATGTATTGGTAGGGGTAAATTTGAGAGACGTTTTTGTCAAATTCGTATGAAATGCTCTGGTATCACCGTAACAGGACTCCTATTGTGTTGTTTGTACTTATCACCTCTTCGCATTATAAATAGCGCTGATTCTTGCAGTCTATTCGTTATAGTTGCAGTAGTTAGAAATTTTGTTTTCTTGAAAATAGTTACCATGGTACTTTTAACTATCAGATTCTTTCTAAAAGCCTTTCATCAGTACATTGGTAGCTTCTGTGTTCCCTTGCTAAACCTGTTTGGCGATAGAACGAAAGTCAGGATGCCTATTTGCATCAATGAATATACTCACCTTTTCTAAACGTTCTAAGCCTTCGTATCATGTGTTTTTAAAAATTTTCTAAGAGGTGAAACATTGTTGTATTTGGATTTGTTTTTCTGTTCCCTTTTCATTGCCATGATGTAGCTACTGTTTTCTCTACAATGTATGTCTTTCAAGCAAATGTATGGTGTTTGTTCAAGTACGAAACTGTCTTGGTGTGATATGGAAAAATCGATGTCTCGGTGCAACAAAGTTGTTTAATTACTATTACTTGTTAGGAAATCCAAAAAGAAACAATGATAGATGACGTTTTTCAGAAAAGCATAATTATTTCACTTGTAAAAGTAAATTAAACAACAGCACTCTTTCTGCTGCAAGTAAAACCATAAACCATAATGTAGTATAGTCAAAGATGGATATATTTTACCTCCCAAAGAAAAATATTTTGTCGACTTATAGATCTTATGGTATCTAAAATATTGAAAACTATTTATTATCGATGTAAGCAATGGAAAAAGAAAGTGAGAAGAATAAATCTTCTTAGGATATTTAGCAGCAGAAAAGAATTTTACAAAAACTTCCGCATTCTCTTCTTTGGACTGAAATAGTAGTAATGCACGATTTAATAAAACTAGAAATAAAGTTTGCCACAAAAGCAATAACTTGCAAGCTTAGCATGTTATGACAACGGTCAAAGTAATTGTATTGAAGATTACCAAGCACTTTTCAATTTCCACCCTTGTTCGACCAACTTAACCTGGCAGAATATGTATAAATCACGTTTATTGTAACTCAGGACAGTAATCCAATAGATGGAACTTTAAGCAAGTTAAGACGCTGTTTTATGTGACGCCTACATCCAAATAGCTTGGCGCTGCAGAAGTAAAGTACACATATACATGTCACCGAAGGCCTCTGCGTATCTTGATACGACTGTTCGTGCTTGCATTCGGTAGTTCTAAACATGACCGTTAAAACCGTTTGTACGCTGTTTACGTTTCTCTTGATTTTTAATCTTAAGAAATAAATTTTCTAGTCGCATTTACATATGTAACATAGCAGCAGCGCCAGTGAATCCCGCCTACGCTTTGTCGTGAATGATATTACAAATAACATTAAAGTTAAGTACCAGAAAATTTATCTAGGGGGTCTACCATTCTATCCCGACTATTTTCCTTTACATTAGCGGCGTAGATTCTTTTAATGGAAACAAGAAAACTAGATGAGTTAACAAATTTTATGTTTATGTGGTTTTTACTATCTCATATGAGGCGTAATTGGTTTTTATGTCTTTGTATACAATCATAAGTTAAAATGTTAGCTTAGAATGGATAAAAACGGTCTTTTAACATCAAAAATTACTAGACTGTTGATGGTTTTATGATTAACAGCTTTCATTAAACGAAAATTTCGTTTATAGCCGGAATTCACTAGAAAGTACGTACATTTGAGTAAGGACGCATTAGTTAGTAAAAATTCTTACAAAGAATTTGCTAATGGATTTAATGATGAATGTGCTCCGTTCATTCTTTTGCGAAAGAAGCAAGGTGCGCTGAGTGTAGATGATGGATGACAGAAATGGAAGTCCCTAATGACCGAGATATCTGGCTCACATTCGTTCCTCACTTTGCTTCTTGCCAGCAACTTTCAGGACGTTTATCATCCGCGCGGCATGTGCAGCCGGTTATTGATGGCCAAATCAGAAATGACAGCGTTGTTCATCTTCGTCAGTCAACGTCGACCTTCAAACAGACTCGCACTAATGAATCTGATGACGCAGTTGCACTCCATTTCACCCTTCCTTAATTGCTTAAAAATGTGGATTTGAAGCGTTTCAAAAACTCGTAAAATGAGTTAGTTAAGATGTCTTTTAAATACATTCTAATAGACCTTAGGAAATAAGTTAGTTCTCGTACTGTGTTTTGGTTAATTTAATTTTCTTATGCAGATGGGTAATTTTGCATAATTGCTAGTAGAATTGCCCAAGAAATAAAAGCATTCTTTTATTGTGATTACGATCTCTCTTGTCTACTAGGTAACAAACACTAAACAGTATTATCCAAATTGTTATACTATTTAAATCATTTAGTAAATGTCAGATTTACGAGTTTTTAAAAGATGTGGAGACTCCAAAAACTTGTAGACCTGTATAAATGTATTAAAACCCAGGAACTTCTCATATTAATTATTTTAAAAAGATATAAGAAGGTTCAAATTAGCTGTAATTTTAGCACAACGTTTTTTCTATTGAGGATAGAAGAAACAGCAGGTCGTTGAAGTATTCGTTATGTCATCTGCCCATTGCGTGATTATATACTATGCCAAAAAAGTATATAACACCCCAAAATTACACTTGTAAGACTTCAAGCATAATTCTTAGCAGTAACTTATAAAGGAATATTTATAACGTAATACTTTCTAGAAAACACTATAACAGTTTGTACAAATCCTAAATAATATACTAAGTTCATAATATATCACCTGAACACTCCATTGTAAACAGTCAAAGAAATGTAGAGGTGTCTTAAGTTTGGTTGATTTATGTATGTTATGAATGACATCCTCCCAGTTATTTCATTGCCAAGAAAATTATAATTATTTACAGAAACATAACACTTAAAATATTAATATAAAACCCTGAAAGTAAAATACCAGGAAAATACGTACAGAGGCCAAAACGCATTTCTGCCACAGAACTGTCAGAAAAACCTAAAACCTTGAACATTCTTTAAAAAATAACAACAAACAGAAAATTTTGTATATTTTCAAGTTTCGCGTTACTTGTATATAGCTTTTTTTTCCACTTAACGTAAATATACATCTTAAATATGTACTACACCTTGTTTTTCTCAACTTCATTGACATCTTTATTTATTTTCATACATATTGATACCCGTCGCCTGCCAACACTTGCTGTTTAATGTCGTTTTCTAAAAATCCAGCCAAGAAGAGAATGGATGTAGAAAAATGTGTGCTTTCATCAAATGAAGCTTGTTACGCTTTTTCTTAGTAATAAAACTTCTGAGAATTTAAAAATTTTGTCAACGGTTTTTTCAAGTTTTCGTACATCAAAGTTTCACTACTTTATGTTCAATACTAACTCCGCCTGCGGTGCAAGCTGGATGGATCAACTAACCCAGTAAGCACCACTGCCGATCCCAAACCCGGGTAAAGGGGGAGGGTTGACAGTACGGACCAGGAACCCACCTGTCGTAAAAACAAAATCATAGATCACTCACCTAGACATGCCTCGGAACAAGGACGGACCACAAACAAAACGACACACACGGATGGATGGATGGATGGATGGATGGATGGATGGATGGATGGATGGATGGATGG
>VTPC01090141.1:137451-152926 GCA_011009095.1 Ignelater luminosus
ACTCACTACCACCTGCGCACCTTGCGATACCCTGCAGGTTGTGTAGTCCAGTCTTACCGAAGTACCTAGCCTAAACAATCCCTATGTAGATCACTTGGGAAGAAGCCTTTACTGTGAATTATGTGATGTATGTAAATAGTTGTATGTAAAAGAAAAGTTGCGCAAAACACAAACTAAAAGAAACGAAGGAACGAACGAAATGACAGGAATGCAATCGTTAGGGGTAGTTAGGAGGTTGATGTTGTCAAATCATTTTCTGATTTGTGCTTTTCCCACACGGTGGAGTTAATAATTGAATTATTTTAATTTTTAAATTTGTTCTTCCTTCGCTACTTTTGATGTTTTTCGGTCTTAGTATTGAGGTTCAATTTCTATCGCTTAGGGAGCTTGACTCAAATCTGCGCCCTGTCGATTTTCTTTGTATTCAGTGAAATAATTTGGTTAGCCCTTACAATGTTTCCATAATTTTAAGCCCTGAAGTAACTGCAGAAATTTGCTTTGGCGGGTTTCTTAATTTATGAGACCTACAATTAATGGACTTTACGTTTGTTAGGTATGTAAATCTTGTTATAAATCGCGTATTATACATTAGATAAGGATTTCTGTTCTGTATTTATAAAAGCTATTTTTGTTTTCATTTTTAAATAGCATTAAATAAAACTGCAATTAAATTAAAATTTTGTACTCAAAATCTCCAATCAGATTATTTCTGTTTCTTCGTTCTACATCAACTTGTGAAGAATTGTACAGATTCGCTCTTAATAAATTCTACTTTTGTTTTTAAATGTCATGGTTAGAATAATAATAATGAAAAGATGGGAGAAAGACGCAAAACACACTTATACAAGGAACATAAAATGATTTGCAGTAATTTGAAGGTTTATGGTAGGTTAGGTTACAAACAGATTAAAATACCGGCAATTCGGCCGACGCTGTGGCTTTTTAGTGGCTACAGCTGCAATGGTGGATGACATCAGCTGCCATCAAAAATTTAAACTTTATTAAGCAATTTGTCTGTGTTTTTCTGGTTTAAATAAAATGAAAAACATAATTTAGATTCAACTGATAATGAACTTTTATATGTACGTAACTTTATTTTCACAATAATTATGCTTCTAGTAGAAATTAAAAAAAGAACACACACATCACTGTAATGTTTACATTTATTTTTTATACAAATTTATTTGCAGTAAACGACCCTTTACCCAGGTAGATAAGTGATAACAATAGAGTGATAAGGTTTTCAAAATAAATAATTCATTTCATCAGAAGAATGTCAAAGCTATGAACGTTTGGTTTAGAGAAGTTCACTATCTTAATCTCTGAATCAAAAGTTCCTAATTAATTATACTTTCTCCTTTTGCTTATTTTAATCCTTCGCATGCTTCCCGTTCCCTTTCCTTCTTTTATGCGAGTTGCTTCCACACAGACTAATAAGAAGAAATAATGACACAATAGTAATTACATAGAAGAATATTTCACATACCTTACCGTTGTAAGCTTTTATTTTTAATATCCCTCAATTTCTTCTACTCGTTTATTTTATGTTGGGTAGAACTTTGCTAAAGAATTTTGGACCATATATGGAGAATGAAAGCAAAGTGAACAAACGCACTGAAATAAAAATTAAAATCACTACTATCATCTCCACAACCTTTTCTGTTCGTAACTGTTGTGACCTTTCTCTGTAGGTTCCATGCCCCATCCACGCAGAAGAATCACGCCAATTAATCATACCATAGATCATAACAGAGGTAATTAAAGTATGATAAATAAATAGCAAGGTCTACTAATTAGTTAGGTATAACAAAAATATGTTGGATAATTAGTTAGAGATGTAAATGAGCTCCAATGTAAATGGGGGAGTTAACGTACCTTCATACTTAGGATTAGGGCTGGGCAGTTATTGATTTTAATAATGGATTGTATCAGCTAATCGGGTATTTTCCGATTAATCGATTATTATGCACATCCTCATCCAGGAATTCTACGTTATTAGGATGATCAAAATTATCACTAGTCTATGAGAGAAAATCATATTTACCGTCGTTCTTGTATTTCATTTATTTGCAGTAAACCAGGTCAGGTCACGCGGCATTTTTTCGAGAACTTATTATTATTTTGTTGTGCTTGGTAATAATTATTATAATTTTTGTGTAAAGATAATCGAGTTGTCCGCAAATGCGACTAAATCTGTTTGGGGAAGTCCAGTTTGAAAATTATTTATAGGTATGTTAATTAAGTTGATTATCTATACTAGTTCTCTAGAACTGCCCTTGAATCAGACAAAAATAACGTAAAATATACACAGAATTATTATAAGAAATAATTTTCGTTTTTTCCTAGCTACATCACATTGTAACATGTTAAACTGTCACAACCGACAGCTGTTAAAAAAATATTGTTTCCACACAAATGGGAATCGTTTAAATTTAGATTATCTTTCCAAGTTACATAACATTTTAACAATTAACAACTTCCTAGTAAGTATAACATATTTTTGTACAATGAATATATTTATTTATTTAGTTGTTTCGGTATAAGGAGCTTCTGTCTTGCCTCAACCGAATGGCTCCCGTTGCACATTATATAAACTATAATTAATTGTTTCTTTGTTATTATTATAGCCGCCAAATAATTTATCAAATTTTATTACAAAATATTTTGGTTTCGTACTTCATGGCAACGTATTTATTTTCTCTCATATATGTAAGAGATACAGTAATAAATGACCGCCTTTCTACCAGTCAGAAGTGATTGATCGCTGCAGATAAACAAGGATACGTTTGATCCTTGGAGCGAGAGGGATGTGCTGAGGTAGAGAAGAGTGATGAATCGCACTGGGTCGTCATTAATACGTGTCAGAGTGTGTATTGGAGCTGCCAGTCAACCGCACTTCCCGCACTCTAGGATGTTGCCATGCTAGGATGTCTCAAAGATCTGGGATCCGGAACGTCTCCACGGTTTACTTGTCACTTTGTGTTACTGCTTGTGACCGCTAACTTATAGCTAGACAGATTTCGTTGGCCACAACGTCCGAGCGATTCATACGCTTCATCAATACTTGTCCACTTGAGTTTACTTATGGAAGTGTGTTAGATATTAATTTCCGCTGTTATATTACATAATACAATTTTCAACAGTAGCACTTATAATTAGTCAACTTTCTTTGATCAGGCATTAAGAAAGGGGAATTCGAGAATGTAACGTATTATAATCAATAATTCAGAAGGGTGCATTAAATATTCGTTCATGTGGAACATCACAGAAGCAAGCAAATACCTTCTCGGTTACATAAATTTCAACAGAATCATCACTGTACGGATGAATTAAAAGTGAGTCGAGTTTTTATCCTACAAGCAAGTTGAAAATTCACATTTTGTGAGAAAAACTTCTTAATAATATTGAGATATTAAGTTGAGAACTGAACACGTAATTAGAACTCGATTATACATATGGGAAAATATAGTATAAACGAGAAGACTTAAAACTTGATTATCCTTTCATTGAAAATAAAATTTTAATAACAGAAAATCAAAACAGTTCTGAAAAACAGCAGTCATATGCACGTTTATGTTAACAAACCTCAACCAATAAATTTTCTGAAAATTGGTTGTTTATGACTTTTTATCGTTTGCCATTCTTATACGGAACGTATCCTCACATTTTAATTCTACGTTTCAAAATGGGTGTGTTCAACGTTCTGATATAGAACTGACCATTCACAAGTACCTACCATTAGAGTTTTTGAAAAACTGTGTTCAGTATAGCACGGGCAGTAGATTTTAGACTGAAGAGAAGATATTATTCTAAATTATTATATTTTATTAGAAAAATTAGAGGAAACGAAAAGGAGAAAGTGGACATTTAAAGCAAGTACTACCCAGTTAATTGAGCAATACTCATCATAACAAACTGACTTAATATTTTGTCATATTCTTACACTGGATAACGTGTTTCCTTTTTGTTCTTTATGTGGTTCTAGATAATTCAGAAACCAAGATTTACAAAGTTTAATTAATTAGCACATCAGGTATTTGTAAAACCAAATCATTCTGATGCGCCTCGTAATAGTTACGACTTCACCGTGTATTAGTTATTATTTTTAAGCAATTAATGCTTTTGAGTAAGAACAGAACCTTTTCAGTATTTACAAACAACGTAAGTATTATAAATGCCCATAATCTTCTGCAATAATGACTTTGAAGGCATTTCCTCTCCTATGCACATGAAGATTCTCACTTCAAAATAAGTTTGTTTAGGTTAACTTGGGATGAGTAATATAAACTGTTAACAAAATTAGTGGCTGCTCTCACGCGGTTTGCCTAACTGTTAATCTACACAACAGCTCTATTTGTTAAGCCTGACGCCTCGTCAACTAACTCTACACAATAAATTACTAGTAGTTGATTATGGAGATAACATCTGTTTTACAGAAGAAACACCACATTAATATACTCCAACGTAATTGCAAAAACATTCAGTAGTACTTACGTATACATACGTAAGTGATGTAAAGGCATCTAATTTTATTTATAGTTATTCCGGGTAATACTAGCTAAGTAATTCGCTAGTAAACCAGCATGCTCCTTTAATGGCAAGTTTTTAATCGAATAAAACTGCAGGATAACCGTCACTTCTTGGCAGCCATTGACCACACTTGCCAGACTAAATATGAAAACAGGTCGTCATGCAATTCATAGCACACGTCAAACCTGCGGTGATAAAATGTTAACTTGCTGCCGTATTTCAATCAAATACACATGAGCTGTAACATAAAGATGTCACATAAGTTACTCAGATTAACGACTGCATTGCACAAAGCCGACGCATTTACCTTTACAGAAAATTTACAGGCATGCAACTTTCCAAACGAGTTTATCAAACCATAAGTTCCTCGATTTATTGTATTTCTTACAGCTAACCATAAACTGTTACGATAGTAAAGTTATACCTTTTTCAGTGTTTTACACGAACTTTCCCTATTGCATAGTTAGTTTTAAACTTTTTTTCCTGCGATAATGAACCGCAGATGTTCTGCAATTATCTGCGAGTCGTCGCTACAGAAATTTTAACACTCGCAATGATTTTATAACGTAAATTACAGGCTTTATTTCTAAGAATGCTGTTAATAGTAAAAGTCATAAACGTTTTTATGTAACAGTAAATTGATACAATTCTCTTTAAAATGCCAGAAAAGGCATTTAATAACGTTGTTACATAAAAATAACAATTTTATATGAAGCTCAACTGCAAAAAGTAAATAGAGACATTTAATACGGCTATAATGTGGTACATAATGCTGAAGATAATAATGCAGCATTAAATGTATGTATGATATTCCTTTCTTGTGTTATAAGAATGCAATAAACATAAATTAAAGATTTCGAGGATAGTATCAAAGTTCTTCACAAAGAAACTAATAACTAATAAATGAAATAGTTTAGTGAAATAAACCAAACAGTAGAAAATGGTATGGTACGTTAAAGAAGAAAGAACATCGCACCAAATAAAATCCAACAGACTCAGTCAACAGAAGGTGATAACTATTCTACCACTAATTCTCTTTCAAGAACAAATTTAAAGACAATTGATGGATACCATTTGCTACGTTAAACCTGTAAACCAATGTCTAACTAACTGAAAGTAATTCCAAAGTCTCGATCCGGCTGTGCTCAAGCGACCACAAATTATTCATCTTACAGAAAATATCAAATAGGAAAAAAAAAGAAAACGATTTGAGTTCGACAAGCATCTACTGCCTAGAAGATGTAAGACTAAACCTGTTCATTAGCTAGTATCCTTTCAGTCAAAGTTGGAAGGATTAGTTGAGTGCTTGCAAAATGTAAAACACCAGTCTCTTCTAGCATGGAGAATTTAGAGAAAGAAATTTCTTTTTACTGCCGTTTAATATTAAAACTGAAATAGCCACTGGCTAACTTAAAAAACAATTAGAACACAAAAGAATGTAGTTTGTACGGTTTATTCTTAACTAACGGTACCATTTGCCCTCCAAGATGAATTAAAAGTGAAGCTGAATGAACTCGAGGAAAGTAGAATTATAGCTAAAATTAATGAACTTACAGATTGGATCAATCCATTGGTTATAATACCTAAATAAAATTTAAATTTAAGAATTTTCCTAGACTAAGAAATCATAACCAAGTGATTAAAAAAGGACATCGCTGTATTCCTTCTCATAATTAGTAAACCAAAAGGAGCCAGTGTATTTAGCACTTTTGATTGCTCCCATGGATTTTGGCAAAATAAATTAAGAGAACAAAGCAGCAAATTATGTACATCCATTTGGGAGAGTTAGGTATAGATTTTCAAGACTCTTTGGTATTTCCTCGCCACTAGAAGTTTTTTCCAAAAAAAATTAATAATTTTATAATAATATACCGAGTGTGAAGTTTCAAACCCGTACATACGACAATGCATGGGGATTCAGATTTTTGTAACTTCTGCTTCCCAAATGAACCTACAGGGGAGGTAATGGTACCAATCGATAGGGTAGAAGTTCTCTCTCAATGTGGCAGCAATAAATTAACCAAAAAAAGTTCGGACACTTGAGATATATACATAATAAATATATTATAAAATGAGTAAATAACGATGTTTAGGGCATGAAGTCATTTCCTGTGTTTAGTATTGCTGAGTGGTAGGTCTTTAACACATTTTATACTACAGTATTCCGAAGTATCCTAAAAAATCAATTTTTATAAATCTTCCAGGTGAATTGTTGAAAAAGCAATTGTATTTAAAAAGAATTATTCTTGCTTAAACTATCACTCAATAAACGCAGGCGTTTTAACTTTTAGGAATTACTTAAAACGCGTTTACAAGTGTCAAGTGTAGGTGCAATCAGTTTTAGAAGTGTTCAGTTTAGATTGTCATTTGCGTAAAATAAAGTTTATGAAATTCAGAATATGGCGCGAGGAAAATTTGTGGATGCTCAGAAAAGGGCGATACGCACAAGACCATTGAGAGTGACAACAGAGGCAGGAGATAATAGAATAAGATTAATTAGTAAGCGCAACATGAGATTAACAGCACCAAAAGTCACAGCAGAATTAAATAAAACTCGCTCGGAAAAGGTATCAGGTAGTACCGTAAAACGGAGGTTGCAAGAAGCTTTATACTCCGGCGTGGAAATAAACAAAAAAGACTTGAGTGGGCAAGAACACATAAGAATTGGGCGGAAGAAGACTGAAGAAATGCTTTGTCGTCGAATGAATGAAATTCGAGGTACATATTCGGTCAACGGCATCGGATACTCGTGCGGAGATCTGCGAAAGAAAAAATGCTTCCGGAGTGCATAACGTCGACAATAAAGCATGGTGGAGGTTCAGAGTTAGTCCGGGATTGCTTCTCATATCCTTGAAGATTTGTTTAAGATCGATGGCATCATAAGAGAAGAACATTAGTGCGACATTCTCGAAACAGACTATACCATCTGGCCTTCGCTTAATTGGCCAAAACTTCACACTAATGCAGGATAACAACCCCAAATACACTTCTGCCCTGTGTACAAGATTTCTTCGAGAAAAATCAGTCAAAGGGATATTGCAATTGATGACATGGCCTCCGCAATGACTCGATCTGAATCCTGTCGAGTTACTGTGTGAAGAATTCGATAGGAGAATCAGAAGAAAATGTCCCACGTCACAGCAGGCACTTCAACCCGAGGTGCTACAAAAACTAGTAAAGAGGATGCCACATCCGGTTAGGAATCCCAGAGAGAGGTTCCATATCTAGTATGAAGTTCGAGAGAGACCAGCACAAGCGCCCCCTTATCTGACCTGAGGGGGGTAGGCTTAATAAATTGTTCCGCAATTGTTTGTAATTATTTTAAATTATTTAAGTAAATTTTCTTGTAGAATTCTGTAATAAAAAAAAGTATTGGTTTTAATAATTTCTCTTAATGGTTCAGCAATTGACGAAAAATTAGGACTATATCTACTCAAATAACTATTTTGTACAACACCAGCGATTGCGATTCTTCTGGTGAAGGGTGCGAAGCAGTTTTGATGCAAAATAATGTATCGGTAAGTTTTTACATCTACCTATTCAAAGACAGATTTTCCGAAACTGATCAACTACTGAAACTGAAGAATCTTTTTCTCCAACCACATACGTTTAAATTAATTAATAAAAAGATTAAAAGTTGTTATTAACTGATCCCTTATCGACAACTCATAAAGAAGAGGTAGATGAAAAATCTGAGAAGAAATGTAAAAAAATAGTATCTGAAGAAAAAAATAAATTAATACAAAAAGAAACATTAGCTGACAAACATTTTATCTACACCTAGATGAAATGTCAGATTAAATTAAAATGCGTTTTCCAGAAAATAAAAATAAATTCGAAAACAAATTTAAGTTATACTGGACATATCGTAGTGATTTATCTACAGCTAATACGTAATATTATGGGCCCACACACATAATCTATCCGAGTTAAATCTTTCATTCGAACTGTACACAGACAATTTTCGGCGGTACACGAATTACACACAATAAACTAAGGAAGGAATAAAATGTGACTATACATTTAATGACCGCCTTGTAACTTTTTGAAAGCCAATATCACGATTTAGATTGTTTAGCTTTATTGAAACCATGCTGTTAGATACAGCGTATATCTTTTTGTCATCATATAACGCCACATTGCTTTGATGCAAGTAAAATCTACAACCTTAGCAAAAGTGTTCTACCAGTTCACTAATAACCCCGACTGCATTTTTAAAGAGAACCAAGGATTATATTGTGGAAATTCATATGCAATGTAATTTTTTAAAGTTTTAGATATACAGTCTGTCTAAGGGAAAACGTTCCAGGCATCCTTTTCTATGTACAGTTTGCTAACAAATAAATATTCTGTGAATTCAGCATCGGCACATATCACTAGTCTAAAAATATGACAGCTACACTATGAACAAGTACGCGAGTTGAACAAGAAATGAAAGAATGCCTGTTTTATGTTTTGAGTCATTCCAAATACACAGACAACACCATTGGGTGCAGTAAACGAATGCCTTCAGAATATATTTTGGAACATATCGGATTAGCTATAATTACTTATTTGCAATTCGAGTGCAACCAATATTATATTTAATAGAATATTTGTATCATTAGACTAGAAATATTATAAAATAGAGAAAAGATGAACCGTAGAGCAAAAGAGGTATCATTTTAGTCGGGAAAAGTCAATTCTGCAACCAGTGGTATACAGTGGGTTCCTTTCAGCCCTGGCTTGTAAATCTTATAGGTCAGAAGTATCGAGACCTTATATAATAGACTTGTTTTCTAATTTCTAGATTGATGGCAAATGACCTAAGTCTTGAAACCTTGGCACTTTAAAATCACGATACTCCTGCTTAAAGATGGTTTTCTCAATATCAGCTTCTTTTTTTTGTTATACCTAACAACAAAGCAGTTCACTTAAATTCCTTAATAGCTCTGTCGACCAAACTTATCAGTTTTAGAAATTATCTAGCGCGAGAGTTATTGTCAAGTCTCCAGTCCCATCTTTACAATTTGAGCGTCCCAAGATCTATTGTATGTACTAAACACCCCCAATTATCTTTCGTAGTCTTATTCCTAACAACAACACAACAAAATAACAATTACAACATACATATAAACGTCAATGTAACAAATCAAATAGAAATTCAAATGAGGGCCTATTATTTTTTTAGTGATACGTAAATCAAATAAGCTTGGTGGCAATAACAGTTCGAGATGATTTATTTTTTATGGCTCATTCAAGCTTGCAAGTGGACCTTTAACTTCTTAAATAGGGTTTCTCAGAATCTTACAAAACAGTGCTAGATACCGCAAGTATACGATTTCATTAAGCCGAGTCCAGATTACTAGATCACGTGACTCGTCTTGCCTTCGGGAGCATTATAATGTAGTTTCTGGTATGACTTTATTTGGATCGGCATGTTTTTGACAAATCCACTCCATTTATTAATAATGTGAACTACACGGTCCTTACAAATCAACTAAAATTTTGTCCACAGGTTAGCGAGTTACAATAAGTTTCATTTTGATGTACCGACAAGTACTGAAAGCCTGCCTCACCTGGCTACACAGCTCATATTGAAGACATGCCATAGTTAAACTTCTTGAATTACTACAATTTGTCTAAGAGTCTAAGTTTGTTACATTTAATTGTTTATTTGCATGGCATATTTTGTCTGAAATATTTGCTTGTCTTATGACTTGTATTTATTTTATGTATCAAGTGTAAACTTTACTTTTGGTCTGATTTCAATATATCTCGTCAACTATATTTGTGTTCTTTTATTGTGTACATAACCTTTTTACCTACACTCAAGACTACTGCTGGGCTTAGTTGGGCTAAGATTAAAAAGGGTTTTATTGTAGAATAAATATATTATAATACAAGGCTACGTTACACCTTCTAGTTCCCTTGAGCCTGGGCTCCCAACTACCTTTGGGCCCTGATTGACAACACCTTAGCTTAACAACTCTAAAGCTACAAGTATTATACATAAATAGCGGTTTGAATTAGAAGAAAGTAAACAATTGAGTAAAGTTGCGTAATCGACAGTCTTATGTACCGCCCATAATTCCCTACTTGAGAACTAAAATAAGACTAAAGTTGTTAGTAAATTTGAATTTATTATTAGATAATTTCTTGTGTAATGAAATTGAAGTTTTGCCAAGTTATATAAAATCTAACTTATCCATTTTAGGACAGAAACATAACGAAGACGCATCGTAACCATCAGTTACAGTCGTGGTCGAAGTCGATTTTGGATTTAAATACTGTGGAGATTACCATGGATGACGTCTGTTTTTCCGAACATGACATCTTTTCCAGGACAGTTTGTTTAAGTGCAACCGAGGTTTTGTACCCTAACGGAAAATTAGTTAGAGCTCGGTTTGAGGAAACCCCCCTTCCCCATGACCGGTTTAAGGTTCCAAGAGGACCTCTTGTGTTTGCTTTGAAGTTCGAGGGAGACTACCTATGAGCAAATTTGATGTCATAGAAATGTCACAATTGTTAAAAGAAGTTGTCCTGGTTACGTCCAGAAAATTCTAGTAACCCTAAGTAGCATCCGCGGAATATTTCATTCAGGATGAAATGTGACCAACAGAATGCTAACCACCACAATGTCTTGTTTTCTACAGCAATGAAAAAAACATACTTTTTGTTTCAGTCTTGAGATCACGCCACAACTCAATGTAAACGACGAGGCTGAGCGTGTATTCATAAGTGAAAACGAAATTTGACGATCTTGCTTTGTTTTTCTTTTATAAGCAAAAATAGAAAACTTGTAACTTTCTCTAAAGTTTTGCCGTTCCCTGCCTATCAAAACAGTGAAAACGATGGTCCTGGATTTCTCACCACGATTCTTCGAATTAGAAGATTTTTTTAATGTAAGCCATAATTGGCCTAGTTGTCATCAGAAAAACAAATCCAAGGGTTTTTCAACAATAATAAGTTTGGTATCATTGAATTTGAAAGATGCCAAGATTATTTCTCAAAAATAGATCTAACTGAAAACACATCGAAGAGAAAATCAGAAACGGTCACAGAGGCCAAATTGGCCTAATCTAAGGTGACCAGATTTTTCTGAACCTAATGCGGTACAAATGTTCCAAATGGTAGAGGGGAGAGAATCAGTTCCAGAACAAAGACAAAAGTAACACTGCTTCACTGTTCAGGAGCAGTCATCATGGTTACGGTGCTATCAGCATCTATGGTTATGTGCTGCTAGTAATCATTTGCTTCCCCCTGGGCGACTATATTGATAATTATATCCCACTTTTTAATATTGCACCCATTCCAGATTTGAAAAACCACTTGCTGATTACTCCTAAACACTAGCACTTTAAAAGCGTTCTTTTCGATGCTGGTTGCGCGTAAGTCTGATTACCATCAGGGATGGTATTAGAGTATTTGGTGTATATGTCAAAGTTTTTTAAAGTGCCTTCGTGTGGAAAGCAGGATTGTGCGTGGTGCGTTTAATCTCAGTTGCGATGGCTACGACATATGGCCTTATTTATGTTGGCCCTGCTTTAGATTGAAATTACGAATTACGTCATGCCAGTCGAAACGCAGAAGGATCTTTAGATAATCCGTCATGCTACGCACTACGCTGGATATACAAAAAGTACGCATAGAATCTACGGAATTATAAACTTGTAAATCGATTCTTACACAGATATTAGGTTTCGTAATATCATTAAAGTCTCAATATTTTGAAAATAACGGGAAACATTCTGGAATAAAACACTGGAAATGTACTCCAAACACTTGTAGATACTAAATAACCAAAACGATATTAACTCAAAAGTGCCGATTACACCATAATTAAAGGGGGTCCTATAGTTAAGATAAAGGAATCAATTTAAGGTAAGTATTAGAGCTGCTCCTCCTTACTGCTCCTGAACACAAGCATATAGTTGCTCTATTCAAGATGTCTTGCGGCATAATAAGGGTTAGTTACGATTAATAATGTATTTTTCTATACCAATAAGTCGGTTTTCGATCCGAACACACATACGTAGTTTCATTGTTTGTGTTCACAAGCTGTAATCTGAGTCACGCGATAATTAGGCGTTGTCAGTAATTACTTGTTTGCAAAAGAGTACTACCAACCATCCAGGAATTCTATGCTCCCATTGCAACTACTTGCTGCTTACTCGTGGACACAAGTTTTATTCTTCAGAAAATGTAGCGTACTGTGTGGTAAGAACGTCATTCAAATGCAATTACAAACAAACAACTGTAATTTATAAATTTATAACATACCAATATGAATTAGTTATCCAAAATTATGTGATGCTGTACATTTTTCTGGACTGACCTGCATGTTGGATGCTTTCTAAAAGCTCCGTACAGCAAAATTCCATACGTATGATCACCCTAAGTAATTTGAGTCGTATAACTCGCGGTGCGGATCAAAACTAGCAAGTAGCATCTGACCCAGAGTGGGCGGCTGCAACAGCGCCTGTTCTCCAGGTTAGGGACGGCTGGATGG
The DNA here is from genome assembly GCA_011009095.1 of Ignelater luminosus. Lineage (NCBI taxonomy): Eukaryota > Metazoa > Arthropoda > Insecta > Coleoptera > Elateridae > Ignelater > Ignelater luminosus. Next base: position 150,473 of record VTPC01090141.1, read on the forward strand.
CAAACTCGCCAACACGTCTGGCAAGCGTGGCGTTTTAATGCCCAACTACCCTTCATAATAGTAACGTCAACTTCCAAAACTGATATAACCCAGGTAGGTAGAGCATAGTACTCACAATGCTACACTGCCAAGCCAGTTTGTCCCGTAGATTCTGGGGAGGATAAGAAATTGAGAAATCTGTCCAAATGCAAAAGACTACACATTGCCACATATAATGTACAATGCAGGAGAGGAACTCGGAAACGCTCTCAGCCGGATTAAATGAGATGTTATTGGACTGAGCGAGACGAGGATTTGATAACACTCAAAAGTGAAAGCATGATGTTTTACAAAGGAAACAGCGATAATAGCAACCACGGCGTAGCCTTTCTGATAAATATGAAATGGATAACTAATATATGTAAATTAGAATCAATCTATGAAAGAGTAATGTATACCATCATCCGCCTAAATAGAAGATATAAAATAAAGATCATTCAAGCTTATGCCCCAACGGCGACGAACGACGATGGGTCCGCAGATTTTTTATGATGACATTGAACAGCAATGAAGACCGACAAAACGCATTATACTATGATAATTGGTGACTTCAATGCTAAAATAGGCAGAAATCAAAATGGTGAAATGAGTGTTGATCGATTTAGAATAGGAGACAGAAATGACAGAGGTAAAATGCTGGGTAACTTTCTTGAAAAAGAACACTTATACTGCATGAGCACTTTTTTTCGAAAAGAAAGAAAATAGGCAGTGAACATGACGGAATCCAGATAGGAAAACGAGAAATCAAATTGATCTCCAATAACCGCGGGATCGTACAGAACGTAACAATAATCAATCATCTAGCAATGAGCAGCGACCACAGAATGATGAGAGCTGAAATAAGAATTGATACCAAGCTAGAAAGAATGAAACTCTGTCACCAAAAACCAACCAGTTTTAATACTTGGAAACTAGGGGACCCTACGATGAGAGCAGCATATGTAGGGGAAAGAAGGCGGCAAATGCAGGAATGTATAAACTTTGATACATATACGGAGGGCGACCTAAACAAACACATAGAATGCAGTATCACCACAGCAGCTGAAAAGATTCTAGGTAAATGTAAAAGAGAACAAACAAACAAACGAACTCAAAACACAAAAAACCTCATAAAGAAAAGAGAGGAATTAAGAAGGAAGAAAACTGCAGAAGCAGATAAGAAGAGAAATCAGGAAAGACATTAGAAGATATAACGCGAAAAATATCAAGAAAACCATAGAGAAGAATAAGAGAGGCAAAGTGCTTAGAAAGCAAATTGCAGCAGAAAATGACATATATTTAGAATTACAATAGGTGGAAGAATAGTTACTGAACGAGATGAAATTTGAAGGTGGTTAAGAATTTTCATCAAACGCTTTACAATCCTCAAAAGCCTAGAACCGAACTCCCTATCGATAGAAGAGTGAAATTGTCAAAACATTTCACAGAGGACCTGACAGAAATAAGCAAGCACGAAATAAAGCAAGCGATAAGGCATATGAAGAACCATAAAACACCTGGAAAAGATGAAGTCGTTATAAAGCTATTAAAAGACGAGGACGACACATTACTGGAAGCTCTGCAGATATTATTTAACAGATGCTTAGATCAAGGAATAATTCCGGAAACCTCGAAGAGAGCGAAGGTCATCATCTTATATAAAAAAGGCGATAAGACAAACTTATCGTTGTTATCACATGTACATAAGCTGTTCTTCGCTATAATAACCAATGGATTAAACAGTAAACTAGACTCCTCTCAACCAAATGAACAAGCAGGGTTTCAAAAAGGGCACGGAACAATAGAGCATATACATACAGTAAAAGAACTAATACAAAAATCGATAGAACATAATCTCTCATTCGCTATAGCGTTCGTGGACTACGAGAAAGCTTTTGATACCGTGGAACATAGGGCTGAAACGATTAAAAATAGACCATAGATATATCATGCTCTTGGAAGATCTATACAAGAATTGCACTTTTAAAGTTGAGCTGCATGCACAAGCAGAAGAAATATAGGCGTTAAGAGCAGTAAGGGGACAATCTCTCACCGAAGTTATTCACGGCAATCTTGGAAGGTGTCTGCAAAATACTAGAGTGGGAGAACAGAAGCATTAGAATCGATGAAGTACAACTTTCACACCTCAGATATGCCGATGATATAGCCGTAATAACAAATACGTCAGAAGAACTGCAGGAGATGCTAAGTGAACTTAATGATGCTTCGCAAAGAATAAGGTTAAAAATAAATATCTCCAAGACTAAGATAATGACTAACCTAAAAGTACCTCGACCTATTGAATTGGTCAACTTTCCGTTAGAATAAGTGGACGAATATGTATACCTTGGTCAGCTTCAATCAAGAAACAAAGAACACCAGAAAAACGAAATCGATAGAAGAATACAAGTAGCATGGAGTGCATTTGGAAAGCTC
>VTPC01090141.1:157949-362395 GCA_011009095.1 Ignelater luminosus
CACTCTGTGCTTCTTTCTGCTGCCACTTTCCTCACTTCGATCTGCCATCTGTTTCTCGGTCTTCCTCTTTTATTTTTGCCTGTAGGTCTCGCTTCATACACTTGTCTCGCGAGTCGATCTTTCTCCATTCTGTGAATATGACCTAGCCATCTTAATCTTCTTTTCCCTATCTTCAGCTCTACTGGTTCCATTTTAAACTTTCTTCTAAATATTTTGTTTCTAATTCTATGTCTTCTAGTTTTGCCTTCAATCTTTCTGAGGACTCACATCCATATACAAGTGTAGGTGTATTCTTTCTTCAGTATTCTTCCCATCATACACGTTCTTTTGCTAATTTCTTTGTCTAACTTTCCTTTACTTTCGATCATTGTTCCCAGATATTTAAATTGGTTCACTTGTTCTTTCTGATATTTTCTATTGTGATGTGTATTTTATTTTCAGCTGTTATTTTCATGGACTTTTTGTTAATATTTATTTTCATATTTTTCTTTACCATTTCTTCAATGAAGATATTCAAGTTATATTGTAGAATTTGTTTCGACTCTGCTAATAACACGATATCATCAGCAAAAAACATTTCTGATACATTTATTTTTATTTCCAGTTTCCTATCTGTACAGTTTTTATTCTTTGCTCAGCTTTCTTTACTACTTCATCCATCACTACTGCCAACAGTATTGGGCTCAATATACATCCCTGTTGTGGTCCCTCTCTATTTATAAACTCCCACGATTCTGAGTTTCGAGTTCTAATAATATTTTTGGTGTTTTCATACATTGCTCTGTTTATTTCTGTCAGTTCCCCACTTACTCCTTTTGTTCTTAAACCTTACCAAACATCTTTGCGTTTTATTAAGTTAAAGGCTTTTTCTAAGTCAATGAAACAGCAGTGTAAGTCTTTGTTCTTATTTATGTTCTTTTCTATTGCTTGTTTTAAGATAAATATTAAGTCCTGTGTTGCTCTTCCTTTTCTGAAACCGTATTGTGTCTCTTCTAAAGTACTTTCTATTGTGTCTTTTATTCTTTTCTCGATTATTCTGGCTAATACCTTTTCCACAACGCTCGTCAGTGTGATGCCTCTATAGTTTGGACAGTCTCTTTGGTCGCTTTTTTTTTTGTATATCAGTGGAATAATTCCGGTACTCCATTCTTGCAGTACTTTTTTTTGTCTCATGATTTTGCAAAACAGGTTTTTTAGCGTTTCTTTTTCTCCTTCTTCCATATATTTAATCATTTCTGGGGTTATCCCGTAAATTTCTGCGGTTTTTCCTGTTTTCACTTTGTTAATAGCTTTCTTCTCGGGTAATTTCGGTATTTTTTCTTTCTTCTATCATCCTTACTTGTCTGTCCTCCTCTGGTTGGCTTCTAATCATTGATATATCTGCTAATTCCTTAAAGTATTGTCTCCATCTTTCTTCTTCTTTATCCTTTATGTTCTTCAGTCCGTGCTGTTTTTTTCTTTTGTAATTGCTTTACAATTTCATAAAATAGTTTTTGGTTGTCTCTAAAATTATCCTTCATGTTTTGTCCAAATCTTATTCATGATATTCTCTTTGCCTGTTTTACTGCCTCTTTTACTAATTTTTTGTTTTTCGTATAGTTATCTTAATGCTCCTGTTTGTGCGAGTTTAGCTACTTCCTCCACAGCTCTTCTTTCTCTTTTATTAACTTCTGTTATTCTTCTGTCCACCATTCTGTCCACCATTCTGTTCTTCATACATATTTATTAAAGTTTTTGTGATTCTGCAACACTCCTTTGCTGCTTGCAGGATAATTGTGTTAAACTGTTTCCACCTGTCTTCTATCTCTATCGGCTCCTCTTGTTCTATGAATTTCTTTCTAAGTAGCTCTTGGAATTTTTCTTTACAAATGTCTTCTTTAAGTTGGTGGATTTTTATTTTTTCCTTTATTTTCGTTTTCCTGCCTTCCTTTATTTCTTCTATTACGTTTTTCAGATCTAATCTTAGTAGGTAATGGTCACTACCTATTTCTGCTTGCCTTGTCACCTTTGCATCGCATATATCTTTCCATTTATATTTACAGACTAGAGAATAATCTATTATTGATTTTGGTCCCATTTCCGAATTCACTCTCGTATTTTATGTATATCTTTATATGTAAATTAAGTATTGGCAATTATAAGATCATTTTCCATGCTTAAGTTTATAATTCGTTCCCTATTGTTGTTTTTACTGGCTTCTCCTTCCTTTCTCATTATTTTTTTAATATTGATACTTTTGATTCTAAAAGATTAACAGCCAGCTATTAATTTTAGCGCGTGTTGGTGTTTGCCAAGATTTCTTCACCACTGATATTTGAAATGAAACTGCAATAAAATGTTTCAAGTTTAGATATCATCCACAAAAGTTCATAGAGTGCTAACTGTAAATTTTGTTTTGCATTTTCACTATTTTCTTTCTTTCTGGAATCATTAAAACCGTCTGTAACACAAACTAATGATTAAGTACGAAGAAAAAAATTGTTTTGGTCACTGGAAGATAAAAACTTGTTAGAACTTCATGAAGCAAGATGCAGTTTTAATCTAGACCATAAGTAACAGAAAGTTGAAACTAGTTTATCTTATAATTTTCCTTCAACGTCAACGCAATTAGGAAATGAAGTTGTCACTTTTCATGACTACCATATTAGTTTCTGTAATTTGAAACGTCAGAATCTCTAAGATCTTTTACATAATTCATCCTAGCTTGCACGTAAGAAGATATAAAAATGATGATTATAGCAATTCTGTGTGATTACTTTAGAAACTCGGTGGAAACTCGACAGGTAAGAGTCTGTGATAGAGTTATTTCAGGTTTCCTGTACCAAATATAGAAGACTAACTATTTCCCATCCTTATTGCACCTAGTCTAGATTGACTTTTCCTTAACTGGAAATAACAATTTCCACAAACTTTGAGAGTGTCGTAAGATGAAAGAAAATCGTTACATCCGGAATTTGCACAGGCTAAGAAATTGAAAAATAACCCCCAACAAATTTTTTCAGTAAGTAACAGAATAACTTTGCTTGCAGATTTATAAAACACGAAAACAAACTTAGTAAATTTATTGTTTTGGGTTTGCTATTTAGAAACATAAATAAAGTGATGGATGGAGGAGTTGGTTTTCCAGTAAAGTAAAAGTAATCCTCTAAAGGTCATTGCTTCTATGCCTTACAAGCTCCCAAAGTTTTTCCCATGAGCAATACCTAAGGCTTCATAGCGAGTCAAAAGTGAAAAGTCGCAATTTATAAGCTTTGACCTTCCAGAAAAAAATCTGCTATTGATTGGAAGTCAAGAATATCTTCAATTTGCTGATGTTAAATTACTTAGTTAGATTTCTGCTCTAAAGTTACATTTTGCTGATGAATTTGCCTTTATACGATCAAATTTGGCTTTGGAGTCACGCTTGTACATCCCTGATCTAAATCATTATCTCTCATAATTCTTCTAACCGTCTACAAGTGTATGCAAAAATGAAGAATGATATCATAACTCTTAGAATTCTCCAGTGATCTTTATGAAGAAGAGTTAAAACGAATATTTTTTGCTTTGACGTATGAGCCCTTAACACGATCAGTAGACATGATGCTTACCCACTACTCAGAATAGTCACAGTCTTAAATGCGTTGCATAATGTATGGTTTTATTTCTTCTATAGATTTGCGAAAAGCAATCTGTCAAATTCCACAAGAACAAAGAGAAAACTGCATTTTCAGCAGCCATTTGAGGTTTGTTCCTTTTGAACTTAACAATTCTGTTCAGTGCTAAGAATGTCTCATGAAACTAGTTTTGACTCCTACGTTTCTAACGATTACTTTTTACGCCCGTTACATGAATTTGTTGGTTAACCTTTCTGTCTGTGTGACCTAGTATTTTTGGTAGTCTTTTTTCGTGTTGGGGAGGATTTTTTTGTCGTTGTGAGATCGCATGGAAAGATATGGTTATTTTTTAATCAATTTCTTTAGTTATTGATGTCAGTTAGAAGGTAAGTAAAATCTTTAATTATTTATTATTGCAAGCGGGACACAGGGTATAACTATTTTTAATTTTATTTATTTTCCTATTGTAGAGAGAAATGAACTTGTTACAGCTGTTGCTGGTATTTCTAATTATGTACTTTCAATTTAGATCCGGTTGGCATGTAAGGAAATAGGGCTAATCTGTCACTTGCTATCTTCACTGACCATTATTCTCTTTTATGGCTTAGTAACATAAAGGAACCCCGTTAGACTGCCTACTTACAGCAGTGTAATTAGTCCATAAGCAGGGCTCTCTTAATGTTGTTCAACATGAGACAAGTTTACCTGCGAGCCCTCTATGGATCACATATCAATCATGAACTAACAGAAGAATGCAACAGAAACTTAAACGGCACTTGCTTTTCCCCCACAATTACAAAACTGATATCATTTTATTCATATTTGCCTGAGAATGGATACAAGCTGCTTTTGGGTAAGGAGCAATTAACGACGTGCATGACCGAAAAAAAGACACAACTTAATAGCGCGAACAGTACAACATGTAGCGAAAGTGCAAGTGTTTTGCTAGTAGTGGGTTTGAAAAGCTAATCATTTTTTCCTGCATCCTCAAACTACAAACTATATAGAAAAGGCACCGTTGGGTCTGCAGCAAACAAGAAAATGAGATCGATCGAATGAACTGGCCACCACAGAGGTCCCGACACAAATCCAATAGAGAATGCTTGGGCATATATGAAACACTAACTCGAAGGGAAAAAACTTACGTCCGTGAAGCAGCTTGTATCTATCCTAAGGAGCATTTTGTCTAGTTTCTCGCCAGAATATTCCGCAAAATTAGCTGATAGTTGTCCCCGTAGATGCCAGAGGATCACAGACAACGGAAGAGTTTGTCGCCTTAGTAATAGCGCTCCACAACTCGCAACATATTGTGTATTTATATTTATGTATTGGTTTGTCAATTAAATAAATACTTTTTTGTTAATCCTCAACACGTTTTTATTGAATAGAGTGTAATTCGTTCATCTAACAGTAACCGCATCATCTCGGCTTCTGCTTAGTTAACCATTCCACCTCAAGAAGAAGGAGGCCTCCATATAAAAAGAAGTAACAAAAAAGAAAACGAAGAAACCAACAATCCACTGTCAGACAAACCTACAAATTAATCGAGAACAAAAAATCTAAAATTAAAAGAAGCAACGTTGATTAACATTTACAAGAAAAAATTCTCTTAGTTGCTTACAATTTGAAAATTTTCGAAAGCAGCAAGATTTTTTTCAATATAGAAGCGAAAGTTACATGACCCGTTCGCCACCGCGCTAGAAGAGATGATATCGCTGTACACAACAGCAATTGTTTGATTGAATAACGGAGAGTTCTCTCTTTGTCTAAATTCAATAAAAGAACTCTGCATTACATTTAGATTCACTCCTTATGCTTTCTTCTTGCTTTTATTTTAGTCTTCTGCCTCTCCTTCCCAATGTTACCTATATGAAATCTTTTCATTTTTCTGAGTTTTTCCAATATCTCTCTGATCTCTAGGGACGTTGTCTCTTGTTAATTTTATTACTATTTATTCGCATGCGCGTCCTATTCCTTTCGTTTCCTTTGCTCCTACTTTATTAATCGTATCAAGTATCTATCTAGTGCAAATGATACCATTGAGAGCTACAGCAGTGTAATTAAGAACCAATTACAATGTTAATGTCAAGATAGCTGTTTCTTGTTCGATTACATTTCCTTCGGTTTCTAGTTTACATGGCAGATTATTTTTGTTTTCCGCAATATGGACGTCACCATACTATTTACACGTCCTTGTTGTCTATTCTGTGATTCTTTTCTCGTGTCGCTTGTTTGATTATCTCATACATGATCAAAATGAAAAGCAACAGGCTTAAAGACCCTCCTTGTCTAACATCACAGTTGATAGTAATGTTTATTAGTTGTTTTAAAGAAAACACAGTAAGTATATTAAAAATCAACACAAATATTTGACGTACCTACTACTGATGAATTCATAAATAAACCTTCACCAAAATTACAGTGTCATCAGAAGAAGATGTACTTAGATTAGACTAGGCTATGTCCTTGAGTTGGCTGTCCTGTCTAGGATTTTCCACTTCTTTTGGTTATCTTTTTCATTCATTTTCAGAAATTTCTGTTTTTGACTAAATAGGGGCTCTGAAATCCTACAGCCGCTTGCCTCCAAAAAGCTATAGAAAGATTGAAAGAAAGACCTCTTGTTGATGCCATTATCATGAAGTCAACTACTCGTATTTCGTAAACGATTTTGAGTTCCTTTTTTGATGACGCATAATCAAGCATCTTTCTTCTTAAGCTCTCGCCAATTCCTACACTGATTCGTGCAGTATATTGTGATACTCGGTACTATGGTGCTTCATCGCCGTTTCCTCCACACTATTATTGTTACTAATATCTTTTTCAGCAAGCAACTTCAATAATTATTTGATCGACCCTTGCAGAAATCGTCAAGTAAGTATCTTTGCTTCGCGTTGAAACTTACTAAATCATACTTCCTAAACTTTAATAATCGTTTCATTATATCTCTCATTAACGAAATTTGCCAAAGAAACTGAAGAATAAGCAGGAGGTAAACAAAATGTTCCAAACCGCAAGGTCTGTTTGTCGCTGCAAGCTCTCCCAAAGTTTGTTTTAATACCTTCATGGAAAAAATTCAAATAAGAACTGTACTATAGACTATTGCCATGAAGAGATCCAGTGAGAAACCAAAAAAGTCTTTAAGTCTTCGCTTCTTAGAGTACGCTAAATTGATTTGTTTCAGCAAAAATAAAATGATGGATTTAGTACATAAAAAAAGCAAGACAGAAATCACAACAGGAGCATTCATTATATGCGAAAATCAGTGATGGTGTGATTGTTAGAAGTTCTGGAAGCAAAGTAGGAAAAACAAGAATCTTGGAAACTTCACTAGGTACTGCTAGAAAAAAAAGATGCTTTTGGATTCTAAATTTCGTAAATAGTACACATCTCAAACCTTAAAATAGAAGTTGCGACGAACGGGAAATTTGGTTGAATGAGGATGAGAAGAAGACTTAGAGATGTGAATGAAGAAAAATCAAAAGGCCAAGACTGAAGCGCAACAACAATGAAAGGTTCAGAAATGAGGTTGCAACAAGAGAAAAAAAGACAAGTCTTTGGTAGAGAGCTCTTTGCAGAAAAGATGCTCTGAATCAGCTTGCTATTATACTATAAATTGGTAGTCCTGTCGGTGTGCCCTCTCCAGCATGAGTGAAACCTATGAAAACTGTAATGACCAGACAGCAGGTCATTGGATGCCGGTTCTAATATATTTTCAAAATAGGCTTAGATTTGTAAAGATATAATTCATACACACTTAATAAACAGCAGAAAAAGTTGCTTTACATGGTCCGGATTTGAACAACGAATCTCAGGAATTTAATGAAACGCCACATGATGGTCTTTAACTGAAATTCTCAAGATGTCTAATAAAATAGAAAACAGAGAATGACTGCTTTTAATAATTTTGAACATTTTCTAATACTTTTTGTTTTTACAGATAAAGGATTAAAGTTAACCTTGTTAGCAAGCATTTTTTGTTTCACATTGAAATTCTGTTTTCAACAAATTAGTTACCCTACTAAGAAAAATGCATGTTAAATTAATGATCATTAGTTTTTCTTTTCATGCCATTTGATTAATTTGCATCATTAAGATACCAGGCACTATACTGACGTTTAATTAATAAAGAACATTAGGAAATTGTAACATGTGTACTGCACATTGTTTGTAAAACATGCAATCCGTCTTTGCAAATTAATGAATAAGCTGATTATGTTTAATTTCCTGAAAAAATAGCTTGACGTTTCAGATCAATATTATTAATATTAAATTGCATTATTTACGTCATACCTACTAGATCGTGTTTTAACTTTTTCGTACATGAATTTTTCCCTTAAACCTTTTTCTTCATTTGATTCGCAGCCGTGCTCTGGAAAAATTGATTTTTGATTTACATTTGCCTTGCGTCGCTGATTTGTTATTTTGATAGCAAAGCTTACAACAATGAGCAATTCCAGACTCGCCATATTATATATAGACTAACTATTTACTTCCAAGACTTTTCTTTTTTGTAAATGTCAAGATACTTTTGAGTTTGTTAAAAACAAGAAGATGTGGAGTTTGGAAGACAGGATTTAGCTTCAGAAGATAAATCAGAACTAGACCAAAAATGACTGTCTGATTTTTAGTCAACAATGAGGTATTCAATCTCTTACCAACTTACAGGCCAGCGTTTGTAGAATGGCATTTGGCTTGACGATGCGCACTGGACAGCGTAGGCGTAGTAGTGGGGAGCTCATTTGCTTTGGCTCCTTCGTGGTGTTTACATCGGTACAGTCACAGTAAAAAGCATTTTTGCCAAGTTTGTTTTGATTTTGTTTAATTCATAGACTAGGTGTTGTTGTATTTGTTTTATAGTATTGTTAATTTAGTGTATTTATTTAAGACTGTTTTAATTAGTGCTTAGTGTATTGTTTAAGTTTAAATATGGTTTTGGACAGTAAAAGCCGGAAAATTATAAACTCTGCTACAGTTTATGAAGAGGGATGATACCACTCTCAAAGGTAAGTAAAACAAGTACTTTTCAGTTAAATATTTATTATATCAAAATGAGTTTTATTGTAGTAATTAATGTATCTTACGCTCCAATAATATCGCTGAAATAATGCTAACACAACCATAATTGTTTTGCATATTTAACAACATAACTCATACGTTTTTATGTAAAGGGTTTTCCAATAAGAGGTGTTATTTTGAATAGCCCGCTATTTCGGTAGATGTCACTTTTGAAGCTATCATTTTTTGACATTTGACAAGTAGAAACTACGCCATTAATAAATATGGAACGATACACGCTCCAACAACGCATTGAAATTATTAAAATTCACTATAAAAATGGTGAAAATTTGGCAGAAACGGTTCGTAAAACTCGAACATTTTTGGGTCACCGTGAAGCACCTTGTCGGACCGCAATACAGAAATTGGTGAAAAAATTCGAGCTCTTGGGACAAGTTAGTGATGTGAAGAATAAAACCCGTGCACGTCGCTCAAGAACAGCCGAGAATATTGCTGTTGTAGCCGAAAGTGTTAAAGAAAACCCAGGTTTGTCCATTCCTCGTCGTTCTTTGGAATTAGCCATTCCACAAACGTCATTACACCGTATTTGGCATAAAGATTTGGGTCTTAAGGCTTATAAAGTCCAGTTAACACAAGAACTCAAGCCGGCCGATCATCAACAACGTCGTGTCTTTGCTGATTGGGTCGTTGAAATGCATGAAAATGATCCAGAATTCCATCGAAAAATCATCTTGAGTGATGAGGCCCATTTCCACCTCGGTGGCTTCGTCAACAAGCAAAATTGTCGGATCTGGGGCTCAGAAAATCCAAGAGTTATTGTTGAAAAGTCTCTCTATCCTCAATCCTCATCCCCCTGTGACTGTTTGGTGCGGTTTATGGTCCGGCGGAGTCATTGGACCTTACTTTTTCGAAAATGAGGCTGGAGCAACAGTTACGGTGACTGGATTGCGCTATCGAGAGATGATTAACGATTTTTTATGGCCGGAATTGGATGGTATTGATCTGGACAACGTTTACTTTCAACAAGACGGCGCTACGTGCCACACAAGCAACGAAACCATTGATCTTTTACGGAAAAAGTTTCCGGACCGTGTTATCTCTCGAAGAGGTGATCACAATTGGCCACCGAGATCTTGTGATTTAACACCTTGCGACTTCTTTCTTTGGGGCCACGTGAAAGAGAAGGTCTACGCCAACAGCCCAGCGTCGATTCAAGACATCAAAGATGGAATTCGTGAGGCTATCGAGGACATAGGGCAGCCACTTTACGATTTGGCTATGGAAAATTTCATGAAAAGGATATTGTCCTATAAGCGTGGTCGTGGTGGTCATTTGCCTGATGTTATTTTCCACTATTAACGGCATACCTTCCTCTTTATAATGAAATAAACATCCGATCATTTATATTAAAAAATGGCACTTTTTTTTGAATATCAAAATAACACCTCTTATTGGAAAACCCTTTACTTACAAGATAGTAATGATTGCTTCTTTTGTAGCTTATAGCAATTCCCTATTCAACTAGATATTACGTTCTTTCTACAGGTACAGCAACGAGTTTCTGCTGCTACTGGCATAAGTTTGCGGACCATAAATCGTATTGCTAAGGAGGGTAGAGAAATCGAAAAGGGTGAAAAACCATCATTTTCTACACCTAACAAAATTAGAAAGAACAGAAAATCAAAGGTAGCTCTGGATGATTTTGACAAGGGTGTGCTGCGTCGAATGATTATTAATTTTCATGCTACCGAAGGTGTAATACCAACGCTTACAAGGGTACATAAAAAGTTTTGTGCAGATAATGACTATAAAGGGTGTAAAGACAAATTAAGGAAAGAAATAAGACAGATAGGGTTCAAGTGGAAAAAGTTTGAGAACAACAGAAAACTTCTAATGGAAAATCGTGAAGTAAGGCATCTTAGAATTAATTTTTTAAGAAAGATGAAGAAATACCGAGAAGAACGACGACCTATCATTTATATGGATGAAACTTATATACATTCTTCCCATACTCAAGAGAAAGCATGGAGCGACACATCTAATGAAGGCATAAAAAAACCAATTTCTAAGGGATCTCGACTAATTATTCTTAATGCTGGAGGTGAAGATGGATTTATACCGGAATGTTATGTTAGATGGAAATCGAATTGCAGCACAGGGGATTATCATAATGAGATGAACTATGATAATTATGAAAAATGGATTAAGGAAAAGCTTTTGCCAAATTTACCACCAAACAGCGTGTTAGTTATTGATAATGCCCCTTATCATAACAAACAAGTTGATAAGTGTCCGACTTCATCCTCCACAAAGGATGTCATGAAAAAGTGGCTAAAAGAGCGGCAGATCTCGTTTGATGAAAACATGTTGAAACCGGAACTGTACAACATCATCAAACTGTATAAACCAAGATATAAACAATTTAAAATTGACAAGCTACTAAATGATGCAGGTCATGATGTACTAAGATTGCCGCCCTACCATCCAGATCTAAATCCCATTGAGTTAGTGTGGGCGGCAATGAAGTCATATGTGGCTTCCAGAAATGTAAAATTTAGTATGAACGAAGTGACAAAATTATGTGACGAGTTTTTCGAGCAGTTTACAGTAGAAAACTGGAAGTCAAAATGTGAGCACTCAAAGCGAATTGAAAAAGAGTTTATGGCAAAGGAACCTATGGTTGATATAGTGGTGGACAAATTAATAATTAATTTAACTGAGAATAGTGATGATAGTGACTTGGATACATCTGATGAAAGTGACGAAATGGAAGTAGAAGACGATAATCTTTCGGGGGTAGAAGAATTGCCAGATGACATTCATCAAAAGGTTTCATCTCCACAACCTGGAACTTCTAGCAAAAAAGTGTACACAGTCTTATAATTAGTATTGGGTAAGATCTAGATTCAAGTAATTATATTTAACTTTCGAAAAATTTTCTTTTTAATACTCAGTTTCCGATCTATCCCACAATGGACGTTAATACTCGAAACCATAAAAAACACTCAAGCTTACGCATTCAAAAATAAAATTTTGTTAAGCAAAATAAAAACTTTATTCTGCTGTTTTGCATCAGAATTATCAAACGAAAACAAAAACAAACTTTATAAACGTAATGATCTTTATTAAGTATTATGCTACTAAAAATATATTTAAGAAACCCGTAGCCACTTCGCAGTTCCTAAATGTTCTAGGTTTATAAGAAAAGACAACAACGAAAAAATTCAGGAATTTCTGCATTTTCAGATAGTTAATTAGGAGTCTTGTGGTCTCTCAAATTGCTTCTAATATGTTAATGTCCTTAGTGCAGCATGTTTCTCTAATTGTCAGGTACAGAAGCTTTCGGCATCTTTTAAAGGTAATTTAACAAATTTACAATTTCCAGTATTTAAATTCTCTCGACCTTTCTCACAAAATACAACAATAAGTAAAAGAATTCATTCAGACACGATACCCTCTTAAATCATAAATTTTGTCATCAACCATTAAAGGATTAGCAAAACTGTTCATTTTGACAATGGTTCTTTACAACTAGAACTCTTTCATTTATTCATCTTAATATATGTATTTTATGAAATGTCCACAAAACCTGTGTTAGCAACTAAAAGAAAACAAGAGCATTAACAGTTTCTACGTATTTCAAAAGCGCATTTAAGTAAAAAGTGCTTTTTCTTGTCACGTTTTGAATTTTCTGCGGTATTATTTCCGAACAGACCGTAATAGGATGCACTATACGTTTTATTTGATTTCTTTATTACTAAATTGACACAAAACTGAACATAATCCAAGTTATTCCTCTGTAATGATATGTAATTGTAAAAAAAAAGTAAAGAGATTAATTTTATTCTTTTATAACTTAAGTTGAGTGCTATTTATATTTTTATTTGATTTTAACATAAAGTTGAATTTTGTTTATTATTTACCTGTAGAACAAATTAAAATACAGCTAAAGCGTTCAAAAAGATTGGAAAATCTGAAGGTAATGTGTAAACAATTTACAACATGCATTCTATAAAATAATAAAAGTTGTATGCAAATTGAGTAGTTTTAGTTTTGAAATATTTTTTTACCCCGAGTGTACTTTCGCTATTTGCAATACCTCTATCTCTACCGCACACAGACTTGCTTTGTCTGTCTTCTGCGCATACCCAAATGCCTTTTTACAAAAGTTGGCCTGTACTAACTTAGACAGAACAGATTTGCACATATTCAGTAAATTTTCTGTAGGCTGTTCATTATTGAATAACAAAACGAAGCTACATATCTTTAGTACATCACTTGAACTTAGTTGGTTAACAAGATAGAAAAACAAAAAGATAATTGGTGACATTAAGCTACATAATGTACACCGTCAGTATTACCGTTGAATGTAAGAATAAAATTCCTTGTAACTTGTAAGACCTATAATTTACTTTTCTAATTGCTCAATTATTTTTATTGTAGATTAGATAAAAGGAATCTAATGTACTTGCAATTCTTCTCTTTTAAAAATGGCCAATCTTGATACAATAATGACGCGAGTCTTTTTAAAGAACAACTCACACGTTGATAGCTAGCTGTCACAGTTAAGTAGTTCCCTCAATTATAATACATGTCAGACACGTACATTAGTGTTGCTAAATATACACCGTAACGCATTGAATTTATTACAATCTTATACAACGACACTAACTTATTAACATTATGTTGTTGTTATTGACCATTAACTGATAAATAATTTATGTAGGAGATATAAAGTTAGTTGAGTTTATTGTTATGGTTGTCAAGTGTCACAAGGAAATGTGATAGTGTCCGAACAGTCGAACAGCTGCATTTTAAGATGGTTATCTGTTCATGTAGTGTATCTGACACGGATTGTTATATGAATCATGTGAAAATTTATTTAGACATTTAGCAAGAATATTGTCGACCACACGTCATTAAGAAGAATTCTGCAAATAATTAATTTTATAGCTCTCACGCTCACACACAAATGCGCAAATTAAGAAATTCTTATTTTGCACGTGTGTAAGTAATTTGAAACTGTTAAGAAATGCAGAAACTATTTAGAATAGTTTCTTATAGATTAAACCGCCAGATTCATTTCATTCACGCAATAATGACGTTCATTTTACTTCTACAGTAAATAATTAAGCAATTCTCTCAAATGAATTACGCTCTTCTTAAGTACAGTTGCATGTAATACGTCAATCAATGATCCATTACATTAAAAAAGTAATCTTATCTTTAGAATGTGAAATAATTGCATTGACACCAAAAATATAAATACCTACCTATAATTATCTTCAGTAACGTTTCATCGAATCTTAATTGAATTGGAAATTGCACTTAACAGAATAATTCTACACTAAATATATTTTATTCTTGTATCATTATCCGGTGTATTTTTATAACAGTAAAGTTTCTGTAACTCAAATATGTTTCTCTAATTCAACCGCAAAATTACATGTAGGTAATTTATATTTATTTCTTAGATATACCTAAAGGTGAATTGCTTTTGAGGTTTAAAAGATTAAAACGATATTTACGTAAAAAATCTGTTACATCAAAACGATATGGGCGATTACGTAACAACTACTGTTAGAAAAATCAAAGGATTTAATGAAATTATTAAATCGTTTTATTTTGAACCCAGGAATCTGGTTCAACCATGTCCAAGCATTTTATAATAACATTTTGTAAAAGGGGTTTTCCCCTCTGTGAAAAGTATCATACGGGTTGCCTATATTTAGAGATTCCATTTCCAAGTTTCACGAAAAGTTGTTGGATTGTTATCTAAAAGAACCTAATCTAGAAGACGATATGGTTTTGGAAAATCTGGTAAGGCACCGGGAGATGAAATTGGTGAATTAAACTGTCTTGCCTGGTTTTACAATCTCATTTCAATTTGGTTCAATAGTAACTCACTAATACTTCAGTTATCAGTGAAACTTTATTTGAATTTCTTATTATTATCTTTGTAACACTATTTAGGGTAATAATCTTAGTCTATGTGACGCGAATTAATTGTAAACTTCCAAAGATTCCTAAAAACAATTTGCTGTTATGGGAGTGTCCCATCCTTTCGTTTAAGTGGAATCTGTGGTGAGCGATTTATCAAAAGTAATTTACTACCAGCGTACCTTTCAATTTAACTAACAATAGAAATATTTGGTCGACCCCAAAGGCTCTGAGGTTCATCGACACCGACACCGCGACAGCAGTTACATCAGATCAGAAGATCAAATATCACTTAGAAAGAGACTTCTTATTATGATGTTTTTGGCATAATTAAGAGATCGAGTTGCACTGAGTTTTTAAATATTCTAGCAAGCATAATTAACTAGATTAAGGGTTAGGGAAGTTAAACTATTGGAATTTAGCATATTTCTCCTGAATGCTGAAAGAACATAGTTATTCTTCTTGCCAAAATCACTCCTACACGCCAACTTATAGGACTATAACACCATTTTCTGTTCGAAGCAAGAATTTTTCAAATATCAAAGAAACATTAAATGGCACAGATTCTCACAATATTCTCACACACCAATTTGAGTTCAGATTCCAGTGCTCAATCATTCATCTCCTGATGGTATTAGCTTCTAATACACAAGACACGGTTCTCACAGAAAAAAAAACCGATGGATACAAACAAACCATTTGATAATGTGTGGCATAAAGATTTGTTATGCAGGCTATGCAACTTGACTGGAACTCACCAATGACACATATCTTCAAAATAAAACTTACTATCAAAATTAATACTTCTAATAGATATTCAGACAACTTCATTTTATATTATTGTATTAATATATTTAACATTAATGTTTTTCTACATTTAGGTTGCATTCAAACAAAGAATACTACAGCAACAAAGAGCTATATAGAAATATAAACTAATAACTACAACAAGGCGTTCCACAAGGATCGCCGCTTGCTTCTCCTCTGGTTCAGAATATATTCTCACGATATCTATAAGTGACGATAAGGACTTTTTAAGCAAAAGATTGTTGTTCTCCAATTACGCACAGTTGTGAGACTCCTAATAAGTCTCAGTTAATATTGTTTAACTTTAGGCTCAAAAATAATTCACTTTGTATAACACAGTCATTACACCTACGCGCAATAAGTATCTAGCCATCATGATTGACACTAAGCTTAATTTCAACACATATACGATCAAGACAAAAGCTATTACAAAAACTCGACGCTTCCAAAGTTTCACTTACAAAAATTAGGGCATAAGCAAATGGGGTGCCATTCTGTAATGCATTCTACGCTTCCCTGCTATACCTTATTGTCAAGAAACCAGCAAAAAAGAATATCGCAACTGAGGAAACCATCTGTCTGCGAAGATCAACTAAACTGCGCAATACCAGAAGTCCCTTGTTGGGTTAAACGGGGAAAGCTAAATAAAAAGAAGATTATTGAAAAATATGACACTCTGAATATATTAATTGCTAGTAGAAATACATAAAAATACGAAATCAAACTGAGAAGTCTCTTAAAATAGTTCAACAATATTTAAATTAGTAAAACTATCTATCTCCACCTTAGGTGGGTTAGATGGCGCACAATATGCAATCATAAATTATTCATTTGAAAATGTGTAGCCATTTGTGACAATTTACACATTGTGTACAGTCTACTTTGCGTTTCGTTCCATTATAATTTTCTTCGCAACCTGCACAAAGATATTCCATTTGATCCTCATCACCACTGTCTGAATCGCTGTCGAAGATGATATCGTCTTCACTTTCTGATGAAGAGGAGTTCCATTTCTGTTTTTTTTTTGTTTCCTTTTGCTGTTTTTGCCTGTCCCCTTTAAGGTTTGCTTGTTTTTCTTTTCTAATCTAACCCTTTTTTGCAATATCGTCGAGTGAGGTTAAAATTTCTGCCAGTTGTTTACTTCGTTTTCTTACTGCTAAAGTTTTTAACATACTAGGTACAGGGCAAATGCTTTCCAACATTTTTCCTGGAGTTTCTTCTTTAGCAGTATTTGAATCTGTCTTATTTCAATGTTATGTTCATAATGTCTTGAAAGGCATTTTCTGGGGCGCCTGAGACTTCTACACCAGCGTCTTCGAGAGTGACTTCAAGGCTAATTTCGGAACTGACCTCAGGAATATTAGGTGAATTCTCCTCATAATTGTTAAGGTAAGCATAATCTGATTAAGTGTCGTCGTACAAAAACCTGATGCCCCGTTATTCACAGTTGCAGGTTTATACCATGCTTGGGCCAAAAGTGTACCAAACTGCAGCCTTTTGATTTGTCTATTTGGATTTGCTCATATGAATGAATTGCAGGCATCGTAATAGTGGTACTTTAAAGATTTAACTGGGTGGTATGGCTAGTAAGTAGTTACTCTCAGCAGATTCTAAGTCTTCTATGGAGTTAGTTTTCCTGTGATCAAAATGATTTTACAACCAATCCAAAAAATTGCAAAATTGATGTATACTGATTTTTCAGACATGTAGTTGACAGATTCAGATGACATATCATCTTCTCAATCTTCTTTTTTCATTTTTGCTGGAGGAAGAAACGAACCTTCACTATTGCAACATGAAATTATTGTAATTGTTTCTCCTTTTTTTCCAGACGTTACTGCCGCTACATTTTTAGAATCTCTTTTAGCAATGACTTCTTCTGGTTTATTGTTTAAGTGCAATCCACTCTCATCCTTATAATAAATACTTGCAGGGTTGTTCAAAAGATTGTTTTCTATCAAGATGTCTTCTAACAACTTAAAATAATCACTTACAATTTTTCTGTTCATATTCTGGATGCGAGCCAATGATACACCTTCAGGTTCTAGAACAAATAAGTCGCGATTACGTTCTAGAAACAAGTTTAGCCAGTCAGTGCCAGATATTCCCATTGTTCTATTAAACCTGTGGGGAATACCTAATTGATTTGCTAGTTTGAAAGCTATTTCCCGAACTGCTTTTCTTGTAGGTGAAAAACCTTTTTTAATGTGGAGAACCAACTTTCGTTCATTTTCTTTTCCCTACAAACATGGTGGACCCAAACTGCCTTTGAAAATGTTCCCAGTTTTCAGTCTTCTTCTTATGGTAGTGCAAGGTATGTCAGAGTTTCTGGAAGCTTCGTTTACACCACTAGTTCCTTTCCTTACTGACTCTAGAGCATTCTCTAAATCTTGTTGTGTACAATTACCTCTAGTTTTGTTTACCTTGCGTTTGTAGTGGGTCGGCATCTCTAAAAGTCAGCATATAAATAATTTTTATTTGTAACTGAAATAAGCCATCTCTGCAGTTCAGGTATTGCGCCAACCCTACCCACCATGCGGCTAAGATGGAGCACGCTAGGAGAAAATCAAGATGTTAAAATATGTATCAAATTTGGATTTAGGACGATGCAATGGATCCTTTACTTTGTACATATGCAAAATTATTGTAAAATATTATTCAACTGCGTGTGTAATTGAGAGATCTATCAAACGCTTAGAAGAATTTTGAGGGTCATCAAACATAAATTAACAAATTACTTACTTGAAGTTACACTAAACACAATTCCGCCGATGTGGTAGTAATAACGACCGGGCATTAATGCCTGTGTAGGCACAATAGCGCCACATATTGACTAGTAGCAAAACTAGACAAATACGCTATCTCAACCTTTGCGCCTTAATCCTAGTACGTCAAACTTCTATATTATACTACAGAGAATTTATGTTTGCAGGCAATAAGGGATTGGTGTTACCTTAGTTACATCTAAGTTAAAATAATGTTATAGGAGCAACGAAAAGTCAGATATTGCCTAAATAATAGATTATGAGTGTAATACCTTTACTACTATTAAAAACCTAGCAATTGCGGCCGTCGAGTATCTTCTTAATTATCATACCTGTATTGATATATTAGGTATCTAAACATCAGGGATCCACTGCCTAGCCAAGTAGCCGAAGCTTGCTACTCACCTCATCAAGTGAGCACTATGCCGCTCCAATTAAAGTTAGAAATTGGAGTTGGTACAGTAAGTATCAAGAAAAAATGATTCTAAAAAGGGATAGAAGAAAAAAAGAATAGAAAGAGAGAAAAGAACGATCTACAAAAAATAACGATGGAATTGACAACACATTTATAGAGAAATATTGCCCAAGGTATAGTTTTACATGAATTTTGAGAACCCAAAACTAGAAATAACTGATATTTAGCGTAAATTGTCTGAATGTGGTGGTCAGAAGTATTTGAAAGTCAAAACGTGTTGTGTTTTGAATTCTTGAAGAAAACCGATAACTCTGCTTGCTGCTCATCTGCAGAATTCTGAAGACGTTGGAACATAAAGTTGAATTGTGCTTTTAAACAAACTTTCAGCTAAATCTCAATCATTTGCACTACCACTATTTAATTATTTTCAGGTCTTTTTCTCCGTTTTTTTCTTAATTATTATTATTGATTTTCTGGTATGAAAGGCTAAAATCTATCTGATGATTTTTCGACAAATTTTTGTAGACATCTAATTTTTCTGTTAATGTACAGATAATCTTCCCTGGAGAAGGACGACATTCCACACGGAACCAACTTAATTAATTGAGAAGAAAAAATTTAATAATTTAGACGTATACCTTCATGCCACATGGTGACAGCTCTTCAAGAATCATCTTGAATTATCTCGACATCTGAAGTAATCTGGAGCAACAACTGTGCAAGCTTACATATTCTCTTCATCGACTTTGTGGCAGCTGTTTACTCTCTTTTTTGGGTTAAAACCCAAGTTATGGGGTACGTTCCTGGTATGCTGGCGTGAGAAGCAGTGGTGTATTGGAGGGGGAACGCAGGGGAACGGCGTTCCCCTAGCTACCAATAAATACCAGATATTCTTTTAGAAATTTAACTATTTTTATATAATAAATGTGTAATATGACAATCAGCGTTCCCCCACTATTTTTTTAAGCTATACATCACTGGTGAGAAGTACATACAGTAGGTAAAAAATTAAGAAAACGCTAACTTACCTGGTCTCGCAAGGTTTGTGTTTATGTTAATTACAAATAATTCTATCTAGGTCATAGTTATAAAAATCAAAGGAACGTTATGTGAAGCTTATACATGCCCAGGTTCCTCCCTGCTTAATTGGTTAATTACCCTTACCTATACCGTGAGACCCTCTTGTACGGGTTTGGTTTTCTACCTCTAAGGGTTCAGAGGCTTCTCGGAAGCCCCTTCATTTTTTCCAGGCGCTAAGATATTTAACTAACAGCCCAGGAGGTTCATCTTCGACTTCCAATACGGTGTAATTTGTTAAAATTAAATAAAATTAGTTATTTAGAATAGTATAGATTGGGAGGTTAATTTTGCATGTTTGTTTTTCATATCTTTTTGTACGATAAATTAGGGATATTATCCTAAGTTAGAGAATTATTGTAGATTAGGTTAAGTAAGTTTTTATTTAATAATAAATCTAATTTCTAAATAGTGGATTGACTTACCATGTTCAAGATTTCATCTATACTAATTACTTTTCTGATCTTTTTGTTTAAAATATTTTTATATTATGTCAATTATTGTTGACGAGCAAACCACTAGATATACGGAATGTTTTTTATACAGCGAAGCAGTTCGGTACAGCTATCCCTAGGATTAAACTTGCACAGAAAGAATTTAACTTCACCATTGCATGTATATCCATTCAGAGAATCAAAAAACACTTGCGGAAGACCTCCCCGGCGCCAAACACTTGGGAAATTTTTAACAAATCTTTGAAAATCGACGATCTTGACAGTTTACTAGTAGAACAACAGTCATGATACTATAATATCGCGGTTACGTTCGTGCTACTCTCCGACAGCGTACCAACCGACAGTACCACAACCCAATTTCCTCATCATCTGGAGAACATTGACCCAGCGCAAGCATGGATGAATTCATTTAAAAAATGAACTTTTAACTATTTACTAACCAACAACACCCTCACTACGGCCCCGCGCAAGATTGGGGTAAGATTCATTAAAGAAATTAACGTTTAATTCCTTCTAACCTAGCAACACCATTGCTTGGGGTGAAATCCATTAAAAAAATTAACGAAAATCGCAGCCAGTACACACAACCGCCGTTTTGCGAGTGAAAGTAAGCTGCCCATAACATCCGTACGTGGTTCATGCTGCAGTGTGTGCAGCAGCTGATTTAGTTGCCAACGTCATTGTTTCTATCGTGCAACATAATCTCAGATGCGCTTAAAAATCGTGTTCGTTTTTCGTCGGTTTCACCAAGATTGAATTAATTTTCTTTACCTTTGGCCACCTAATTGTGTTCTGTAAGTAATTCTTTACCTGCTAATACCAAAAACTTGCCCTCAAAACGGCATTTTTCTAGGGGTAACTATATCGAACAATTACCCTTTCTTTTTGTTTAAAATATTTCTATATTATGTCAATTATTGTTGACGATCAGACCATTAGTTATATGGGATGTTTTTTATACAGCAAAACCGTTTTTATACAGGCTAACTTGAACTTTCTTATTGTTGTAAGACGGCCGTTTTTAAGCGAAATTGAACCTTACTTTATTATTATGCTTGTGATATTCAGCCTAGCGACTCTGACTCTCTATGTTAGCTCAAGCGGATCCGACCGCTTAGCTATAATTTTCGTTTATTATTGTTTATATTCTTTACAGTCTCTTTGTTTGTTAATTGTTCCTATTTCTATTTTTTTAATTTATATATTTGTATTTTCTTTGTTTACTTTGACACTCCGTTGATCCCAATATAAAGTTGTAAAATATTTGGCAAGTTTTATTCCTATTAGTAGCGTTGAATATAAGTTTCAGTTTGCTTTAGTGGTATCCCAACCTATAATTGTTCCTGTTGAGGATATTGTTTTATTCCAATATTTCAGGATCCTCAACATCTCACAGGACTACAATCCAGCCAACAAGTTAGTTTCCACCAATCCTGCTGGAGGGTGATATAGTGCAATAGTATTATTAGTAGTGTAACAGACATTCAGTCAGGCCCGTGTCGAACTCTGGTTGCCCATCCCTGATCGAGATTTATGTATGTTGCCGTAAATGGGATCGAATCACGTTCAAAACTGTATATGGAAAAGCTACATCGGTTTATTTTGCAACAGATGAGACATCTTTCAGATGTAATGACAATTGACAATCTGGATACCAATATAATGAACTAGATATGCTTGTGATTATTTGAATGAAAGCCTACCAACAAGGCCTAGCCAGACCTTTACGATTTAAAGAAAAAGAAAAGTATTTGCATCTAATTCTTGCTGCAGTAGTAACATATTATGTTATTGATTTTTATAAAGACGTTAACAGGAATCTTAAAAACTGTCAGAACAGAGAAAAAACATGCTTAGAAATCAGAATTACGGATAAAGTGTAGTGGAATTTACAAACAGTTTTGGTATGTAACACGCGATATGAATGCCATGCATGTTAATAGGTTGCATTTTCACCTCGTGTTAGCCGAAATTATTCGGTGATAGGTTTACTCAGTAACAGGTTGAAGTTTGTTACTAGAACCATAAATTTACACAGATAAGTGCAGATTATTTTTTGACAACTTGAAATACAATATCTTGACCAGTTTACATGTTGCTATACTTTGACATTTGATAATAAGCATGCACAACTTTTAGCAAATTGGATAGTCAAAGTTTTTTAATCTAATATTAAATGCAAGCAAAATGAATAAAGAATATCCAAAATGCTCAATATTTCTCAATAAAAATAGACAAGTAAAATTGAAGATAAAATCAATAGCCATTAAAGGAAGATTTAAGATAGGCTTTACGGCTGATTATATTTTTCCTTAACATTTTATGCGTGTTTTTAGTATACCATTAAGTTTCGTGATAAATCAACATGTAAGTCACATATATCATTCTATTTTCAACACAACATGGCAATTATTTATTTTGTTTTTAAACGTGTAAATAAATTTACATGTAAAGCTTCGCCGACAGACACTACTGCCTATTAAAAATTAAGGCGCTAACTTAAATTGACAAGTTGCATATGGTGGTTATGTTTAGCTATACTGTCAGTTGGTTTGCATCAAGATATGCGCGGGGAGAGTAGTACGCCCCACACATCTAGCGGTTCCCTTTGATCTCGTCAAATGAGGCGCTCTCATGTCATGTTGTGTTAATGTTATGTCTTCCTCGTGCTGAGACTGAATCTGACCGCTCCTGAACCCGACCCTCTTTACTCCCGCTTGCCGCATTTACCTAACATCCTGATAGCAGCATCGTCGTTATTATTATTATGTTTTAATTTTCGGTTAATTTCCCACAACCGGTAAATACGTAATTAAGAAATCTCGTCTGATATTTATTACATTTAGTGGCATTTTGCGGCTAACATGCGTGAATTTTATAACGATGACCGAAAGCCATGCACTTAATTAACAGTACTTGACTAAAAACGTTAAGTTTGAGAAAATATAGAAAATCAGTGAATATAAAAAACTAACAAAATAGTTTGATTTATAGTTCAAGAGAATAAATAACAGAAAATAGTAATGTTTGAAATTTCTTATTTATTACAATATACTGTAAAATTTAAAGTCAACTAATATTGTGATTTGTAACTATGACTAAGTATTTTGCAGAAACGTTTATTTACACAATATAATTACCATGAGGCATGAAATTAAAATTCTTAAAAACTATTAATTTATTATGCAAAGTAAATGTGAAACGTCGGTGGTAATGACAAACATAATTTTGAATCTTATTGCAAACATTAACTTTTAAAGAAGAAAGAAGAACTTAGAATTCTTGTGGATAATAATTAAGGCCTTAAAAGGGTTCTGTTAGTGTACAGACTCTTCGTTAGTTAACACTAATGATGATCGAGATTATTTGATACTAATCCTTTTTTTATAAGAGCCCTCAATGCTGACAAATAAAACGAACTAGTTTTAAGGTTAACGCAGAAGATTAATGAAGAGAGAACATTGCAACAGATTTGAAATTAAGTTCCATCTGCTCTCAACAGTTGCATTACTTTTTTTCAGTGGAATATTATGTGCTTTATTGATGTTGTTGTTCAATAACTTCTGTACACGTGATTTCTCTAAGTTCAACCAATAAGTTCCTATCCACCATAACGAATTCGAAAGAAACTCAGTTGATAACTATCCCGGCGATGCGTGAACAGCTGGATTCTCCGAAGAAAACACATGATTCCACTAGCTATGTAAAGAACTACAGCGCAGGTTTCTTTAAACACATGGGAGAATGCCTAAATTCAGAATGATAAATAATCAGGAAGGATCACATTGCGAAGTATGGACAAGCGATTTAATTCAGGTATCTGCGATTCAAGTTCAGACCAAGATTGGGAAATATATCGAGGAAAAGGAAAGCCCCAATCAGTACCGAAGGTCCATAATGTTTGGATGAGAAGGTTTAAAATATCAGTTGAAGGAGCAAGAAAGTCCAGGGGGACAAATACGCGAACTAACTCAGAGTAAAGCTACGTTTAGTAGGTACAAAGTTTTTTGAGAGGAAAGATATTATAACAAAACACATTTACGAAAAGGATTCGAAAAAAGTCCTAAAATTCTAGGAGTTGATTTACTATCATCCAAGTCCAGAGAAGACGAAGTAGATTGTAGAAACGATGGTGGGAAACAAATCAATGAGTTCAGACTCACCTTTATCACGATGTTCTATTAAATCATATCGAAGTTTAAACACCTTCAAGAAAGCACCACTACCTGTTGCTATATCATCTAAATACGTGTATGGTGCTATAGCTATGGTAGCGCCATCGCCAGGACGGAACAAATACCTAAAAAGGGTAAGAACTGATGCCATAAGTCACAGTGTTGAGAAAATAATTTTTAATTTTGCTCCTATTTGGAAATATTAACGAATATTGGCAGTGCGGAACGTAGGCGAGTTCTTAACAGAATAGATATCTTGTAGAGATAAATTATTTGAATATCTTGAGAATGGAATAAGCACAACACAGAATTTGGCAATTTCTCGATGTAATGGTGAGGAATACAGTATGAAGTGAAAGTCATACTATTCGCAGTAGCAAGTTTCATGTTACCTACGTCAAGGAAACCTTGCATAAGACACAATACTGAGGATATACATTTGGATTTCGAATAAATTCCAACTAAAAGAATCGCCTAAGTACGAGATTCCATAAATTTTCAAATATAGATTGAGAATCTCGAAAAGGCAATAAGACTGCTATTCGACCTGCACGAATTCGATGAACAGAGCTTTGAAAACTTTCTTCCGCTAATGGATTTTCTCGGAAAACAGAAGAACTAGGTGTTTGATTCAATTGTTAAAGTAAAAATGCCAAATAGAGCAAAATCCTACTCTTTTACAGGGAAATGTGGATTTTGAAGAGCTGAAAGCTTTTCGTTGAGAATGTCCAACAAACTGACCCTTTTCGTAGATTCAATTACATAAACGCCAGTGAGTTGTAGCAATAAACCTTTTATTTTCATTGCATGAAGAAGAATCAGAATCCCAAGGAATTTCCAAAGACACCAATGTTTGGAAGTTTAGGACAACCAATTACTCATTTAGCGGTTTTAGTTCAGTCATTTATTTACTCCCCAATTTTCAGATTTGATTGAATGCGTCTTAAAATTTTAGACAATCGATATTTTGTACTTCGATCGAGATACTATTTAGAAATTCTGGGAAACTAAAGTTTTTGGAATTTTTTATGATGACTTTGATCAGGTGTGCACAGCATATTTATTAATAAATTTCTAAAAGTCTTTTAAATCCTGATGCTTCACCTAAATCTTAGAATTTTTCAAGAAATTTTCCAATATTTCAAGGAGTTACAATGTTGCTAATTTGGTGGTTCAAATACTCTACATCTACATCATGCCTCAAGAGCTGTAGTGGGTGAAAATAATATGCCACGCTACTCATGTGACCAATAAAAAAACAGTGAAAACACAAAGCAAGTAGATACTAACTAATGGTACAAAGTGACAGGCTGATTATTCTAAGCAATAATGGCCAGTCTGTCCTGGAAGAGGACTGACCTAATGAACTGTAACAGTTCTTTCGAGATGTATGCAGACGCCAAAAGTGGATAAACCTAATTGAAATGGCACGCGTGCCAACTATAACTCACATGTTGGTTTTATTCCATTAGTTCTAACAGCCTTATAACATACTTAGAAGTTAAAGAGATCAAAGAGAAAGAAAAGAGTTACCTTATGTAGCCAACGAGTCACATAGAGATGAATAGGAGAGAAACAACAGGAAAACTGAAATCTCGCACGATGAGGCTGAAACAAGAAATGGACGTTATTAATGATTGAAAGAAACTTCAAAGAAAATATAACGTAGACTATGGTGGTACTGATCCAGAGAAACAGCTGAATACACAGAATAGGTCAAAAGACAAATCTAAAAAAAAACTAGAAACAGTTTATTAAAAGTGACCCCTATGGTAGTCAGTATGGAAGATCTAATAAGAACACGGACATGAATGGTTATTATGTCGTTCCTCACTGACAACTTGTCATATTCTTTTCGTCGGTTTTGCTTACTTGAGTTTAAAATAAAAGAATAAACGAATTGTTATGCAAAATTAACTATAATAAACGGTTTGTTAAATTTGGGATTCATTACACCCCCTTTTTTCTTGGTGGTAGAATATTTTGATATAATCGAGATTTTCTGCCTTGTAGCCTTAACGGAATGGGTACGGAAAAACAAGGCTTGAAAATAATGACACAAAAGGAACTGAAACAGTTTTTATACTCAGTCTTTGTATTCAGCCTTTTTGTGTTTTCAACTCCGCTGACTCTGCCACAGCCCGAGCACACGATTAAGCTTTTACATTCAGCTAGATGGTATCCCATATGCCCATAATTCCAACAACAATGACCAGCATTGTAGACGGGAAGCCGAAATGACGGTTTTCTCGCTCGCAATGTATAAGAGCAATCTTTTGTTTTTGTGTCCGCACCGTGAACAAATTAATATATCTTCCTATGTCGACACTTGGCACGCGAATGTTCAGTTTTTCGCATGGCCAGGCCCTTTTAATTGCATTCAGCTGTTGGACCATGAAAGTTTTGATGTTTTTCTGGGCGTACGACAAGGGAAGACTTATTGAGCAACCAATTTTGTCTTTGTGGTTGGTGGGCAGGGTGTGAGTCTTTTGGAATTCATGGACTGCTGCATCGTTTTCTTTTCCAATTTCTTGCAAATCTCAGGTTGCCAAACCATTTTTGGTAAACAGCTCCTGTAGCGAACCCGGATTGATGTTTGAAGAATCAGACAAGCTATGATCGTAGAGGAATTCACTCAGGAGAGTTCATCTTTCATCTTGCAAATTTCGGACAGAACGTACTGGAAGAGAAAAAGGAAGTTTTTATCTGCTGGAGACAGTAAAAAATGGAAAGATGTTGGTGTGGATTAACTAGGTCTTCGCACAGCACAATTTCTCATTGAATGGACGGCATCAGCAGGAGTGGATTTTGGATTTCATGACTATTATTCGAACGCGGTGGCGGATTTGTGTTACTAGACGGATTTTGATGGACGGTATCAGGAGGATTTGATGCAACGAACGAGGCTAGCATTATACAATGCGATGTCTGCAGATGCAAAGGGTTAGTTAGTCGATTATGGATTTCCAAATCTTTGTTTCAGTCTTCAAGCTCTCTAAGTATATTCAACAATTCATATACGGTTTGAAAATCTCATCTAGAGATTAATTGACCGCATTCGGGTTACAGGTTACGGCAGCGACAACAGTGACATAGTGATTACCAATTTCATATGGCTTCTGTTGCTTGCGGTTAATTCCTAATGCAATAATTCGGCGGTAGATAGGAGTGCTTGGACACTGTTCGATTAATTCAATTTCTACGGTACCATAGTAGGGCATTATCCCTTAACAGAATGAAACTTCCCGATAGTAATTCGTCTTCGGAGATGTCATTTAACAATATGAATACTCTCTCCAAAAACGTTAATGGATTTATTTTCCACTCCTGTGTTAGACATGCTGGAACAGACATTATTTGTTATACGGGCGGTAGTGGTTGTACGGATCCCAATTGTCGTACGGACGGTAGTTGTAAGGTTGGTAGGTACCGGCCGGACAGACGGGATGCTTATAGAAATAGATGAATAACAGACGGAACCAACAGCTTGCTGAGTTAGAAGTCGGTGTTGTAATGGTAGTAATGACTATAATAAATAACAGACTGCGTAGTTATGGTAATTTCCCAGAATTCCAATATCCCGCGTGAACAAGTAGTGGTACGAAATTCTGACGCTAGGTGCCTCTTGGCGTATGTTTCAACCATTAGTCTGCCAATTGACGTCTTCTCAAGTACACGTAATTTGAGTTTCGGTTCGATTCTTTACACCGCGCCCTTGTGCTTCTGCGAATGTCGAAATGGCTGATGACAAAGAGCAAAGAATTAGCATTAAAGTTTGCTTCAAGCTCAAGGATATTGCATCTGAAACCCATGGAATGCTAAAAAAGAGGCTTTTTGACCAAGTTTTAAACCAAGTAACAATTGAGTGGGGTAGGCGGAAATTTTGGGTATCACCTCGTACATCGAACTTCTTTCTTCTGGAATGGTCAGCGAAACGGTTCTACCAGACGTAGACGGAAGAACGAATTCGACCACTAGTGAATTCCATCAATGTTTTAAATTTTTTAATCTTAGAATTCTGTAAGCGAAGACGGTCTCTGTTCTTCTTAATTAATAATCCCTGGAATATAGCAGTTCCTGCTCTTTTTACCCCACGAAGTCTTTTCGGAAGAAGACGGTCTCTACTCTAATTATAATTTTTCGAAACAAGAAAAATTTTACAGTTTTACAATTTTTATAAAGGTACTTTTTGTCAACTTTGCTTATTAGAGTCTAAAAATAAGAATAAACGAATTTTTATGCAGAATTAACTCTCTTAAACGTCTGCTAAATTTAGGATTCATTACAAACTTCTCAGTACGTCAAGGTTAGCATGAGAAAAAGAAGGACGAAGTCGATAACATTTTGGTGTCAGTGCAGTTAAACTTTTTAGTGCTTCTAAAAGTTGACAGTGAAAACACAATCAAGTTATCTTTAAGTACAAAATAGGCAATTAATTTTTTGTATTGTACTTAACTAGCTAATTATAATTCAACAAAATATTTGGAGTCTATGCTGGGCAAGTTTATTGCATTAACAGTTTAGAAAATTATATGTAACAGAAGTGGCAGCAGACAAATAAGTGATTTAAAAGATTAAGATGATACATAAAACTAAATAAATCAAGAAGTAATGAAAAGCATAAATAATTAATACAAAAAGCAAAGTCCATATTTACATTTTTCTTCCATTTCTAGCATAAAATTGATAATATCTAGAAATGTGACACCAAAAACATTTTTTCTTCACTATTCGCTGCTTCAGAATTAATTATAATTATGAGCAGCGCAGGTGAAACCTTATCCATATAATAAATATTAAAGTACTGATATTATGGTTTTTCATGTTCTAAAGATGTCACCAAGTTTCTTGTTATATGCTATTTTTTTAAACCGTTATTATAACCTTACCATAGAAATATCCATAAATTTTTAATTTATTGCAGATAAACTTTCACATTCTCTTATTCAAATTAAATTAAATATTAAAAGGCTTCTGGTCTCACCTACATATGATATAAACTTGAACAAGTATTAATTTGTCAAGTATCTCATAACTTTTAACCATTGACCTCCTATTCTTTTAATAATATTCCGTTGCTGGGGTTAATCATTTTGCCCTTAGTAAAAAACCGTTTGAATATGAATGAATCTTGCTAGTTACAATCTTTTCGTTGTATAAAATAACATTTTTTGTAAAGCTAAAGATAAAACAAAATAAAGTTATTAAAATTAATGTTTAGTATATTGTTTTTTTTAACTAAATATACAAAAGTAGAAACAAAGTAAAATAAAATAAATCTTTAATAGGACTCTTGAAGGCGGCCTCTATCTAAGTACTAGTATAAGGATACTTGGATTCGACCCATAAATTTGATAACTAGAATTATAATGGTGTCTTACTCTTAAATGTTGACTTTTCCTAATTCACACTCAAGTAATATGACAGATTAGTTTCATCTTAATATTGTACTAGCCACATGTTTTTGCAAATGTTCAAATCAAAATTTCGATTCTAACTCAATTGTTGACTTACTAGTACAATTACGACTGCAACAATAATCGAGTTCAAATATAATAGAACCTTCGTTTAGGTCTATAAATTATTAGAAGTTACTGAATCAAACCATAATTCCCTAATAATAAGAATATTATATTAATTACGAAAATACAGAATTAAGATTATTCTGCTATATTAGGGCAGCTGTATTCCTATAGTGATATTATTAATGACTCTTCTTATTTATGATGGTATGTATTTCTTTTACGCATAACGTGGGAATGAGATCCATAAATATGCTGGTTCGTAAAAAAATAATATTGTCTACCAATTAATTTAAGTTAATCAAAGTAGCCTATCAGTAACCCCACTTCGCTTCTTTATTTGCTCTTTTAGTTGCGTTATATTTAGTCGTTTAAAAGCAGGCCCGTAGCTGAGGGTTGTAGCGCCTGCGTGATGAAACATATTTTGTCGCCTCCCGCCCCTCAATGCATTCGCTTCTTTTTGCAAGATATTTAATCGGAGATATTTGCGAAACTTTAGTATACACGGTGTAAAATTGCTTCACGCATCATAAGGAGTTTGCAGAAATTACTGTTTCAAGTTTTACCAGTTTCGGAAAACTGAACATAACAAATAAATAACATGTACACTGCCCCAAAAAAGAGAATAGATAGGGCTATAACCAATTCTAAGGTATTTACAGTTGTGTAGGCAACTTCTACAGCATCGTCATTACTTTCACGCCAAGGAAGGCTCTCTGCAGGCGCCTATTGCAATTAGTTCCTTATCATTGAATCTTTACCTAAGCGGTCCCAAGGATTATAATATTTTCGGTTTTTAAATAAATTTTAGATGCGAAAGCTAAACATTTGTGTGCATCATTTACAAGAAAGGAATACAGTTAAGACTTAAGTTAATAATAGATTATTAAATTGGTCCAAAAGGTTGTGTGTATTAGAAAATTTTTTAATTAACACTAATCGTTAGACTATATTGTCAATTAACTTCCAGAAATTTTTAGTAAAGAAGGCATTAATTTTAAGCATTAACTTAAAGTCCTAAAAGAAGCCTATTATAAAACCCATAAAGGAATATTCTGCTTAGTTGTGAGAGAGCGTTTTCCTTCTGCCAGCAATTCGTGATTTATTTTCAGCACTTTTTGTCAAAATATATCAACATTTACTAATAACTTGCAAGAGCTGAGCTTAAATTTAATAACATCTTAAGCTTAGTAATTTTATTTATTTAAACAAGTTACAAATGTAAACAAATAAAACTTATTAACGAAATACCCGTTTCTCTTCTTGGGTCATTTGCTGTTAAACAATTCCACAACATTCTTATTTAATCGTCGAAAAGTGTGTTATTCATTCCTTGAAAAGGATGCTTTCGTCTAAGTTTATTTAAAACTGAATTGTGACAGGCGCTCTGCAGAAAACCTGCCTTAGCTTGAATTGCTTGAAAGTAATGGCGATGTTGTAGAATGGGTTGCCTACGCAACTGGCACTTAGCTCTGTCCATTCTTTTTTGGGGGGGGGGCGCTGTACACTTGTACAGGTGCACTAAGTTTTCTTTTGTCTACAAAAACCCAATGTACCATTTCGCTCTAAAATAATTAGAAAATCAAATAATTGGGCGTTTAAGTTACGTTAGATATTCACTGTTAAATTCGTATGATTGATAAACCAATTCTACACCTGTGTAATGTAAATATTTCTTTGAAAAAGTAAAAGAAAACTAAAAATTAAAGAATAAATAATTAGACATTCCAATAAATAACACAAAATTAACGTAAAAATTACGTACTAGTAAAATCTTTTACAAAGGTACTGGCCTCACTTTTGCATTAGCAAACTGATCGATTATCTCTTCCACATTTCAATCACTTTCAATAGATAAAATTGCGAGGCTCGACAATCGGTCTTGATGCATTGTACAAAAATACAATTACAACTAATTACCACCAAAGTGAACCAAAGAGGAATATCTGAAGTTTGCAATTTCTTTTCAATTTGTTACAATGGCACATTTGTTGTCCAGATGTTTTCCGGAAAATTCTTAAAGCTCTAAGTAGAGTTTAAGCCGAAAATAAAAAACTCAATATAAACATCTCCGGAGTTATTTATGATGGGCTATATAGCCCGCTCTTCAGTTGGGTTTAATTGTAGGAATGAGTATCGTTGCAAAAAATCTTGTAAAATATTTTTCTATTAGTTACCTTGTGTATCATTATAATTTTTTAAATCGGGTGTAGCCTGGAAAAATTATGAATGCGATTTCATTAAATTTGCGCCCCTTATAAGTGGCACCCGCGTGTTAGACACGCACTGCCTGCCCACCAGCTACGGCCCTGGTTAAAAGTCTTTTACGGGGCGGACTTTTCAAGTAACCATAAACATCTTTTCAGCTTAATATGTGACTAGTGCTCTTTAATATCAATCATAAATCCTATTGACCTTACTAGATATTGTCAAAACAGCTCCTAAGAGACATACAATTAGCTACACTAAATCTTAAGATTGATGTACAGCTTTTTGCATAAATAAGTAATGTCGCAAATCATTTCTTTAATGAAGTTATTAACTAAATATACAAAATCTAATTTCGTATTAATTATCCAAAGTCGTCTTATGGGCTTTTAAGAAACAGATTTCATGTAATTAATGCTAAATCATGTATTTGATCAATTCATTCATTAAGAGAATGTGCTGCGACATTATTTATGCAAAAAACTGTACATCATTAAGAAAGCGTTGAAACCACAGTTCTTACTGTAACTTTTTAGGCTGCAACGTTTTATACTTCCTGCTTAATATTTTTTATTTTTTTGCTTTACGACTAGCTGTGTATCCTCCGCTTACACTTTTTAAATTCATTTGCTTGCGAGTAATATGATACAAGACTTCAAACAATGTGTTGGAAGAACGTGAATTTGAAGAGTTAGAGCAGTTTTACAATCTTAGTGGTACAGTGTGTCTTACTATGAAAAAGGCCCAATTAAATTGATAAACAATAAAATCTCTTGAGAAAGACGTAAACGTGTCACAAGCGCTCTTTTGAGTGCCCGGCAGTTTTTTGTCGGATTCTTAAGTACCTACCTTTTGCTGTTTTTATGACAAATGACTAAGCATGGATCGAACCATATTCAAAACGACAGTGTGATTTGTACCGTCAGAAAAAAACTGCCAGTTTCTGTAACTTATTAATTAACCAACTGAAGGCACAAATTGGCATACAGCATAGTAACGGCATTTCTCTGTGAGCACTCGGTAAACGTAAGACTACAGCAGTTTAGATTGCTGAAACACTGCTGGAGCCAAGAGAGGTCTCAGACATTAAAGTAAGGCGACAGCCCCAGCATGCAAGGATATGGGGTAACTCTATCAGTATTTGTTTTTATTAGCTCTCGGAAGGAAGTTAATGGACAGTAATGCCATGGCAAAGCCTGACCTTGGATCACTGCAACTAACCTATTGGAGGGCGTAGCCCCACTCACATTTGTATCTATTTTTCTTCAGAAGGTTAATAGAAAGTGTAGACCGACGTTGGACTACCGAGCAAAGTCCATGGTATGGCGTAGCGCTGTGTGTGTTCGTATTTAGCTGTAAGTATGCAGCCCAAACGTTTTGCTTTTCAAGGGTCTTTCAATTTATACCATGAATCTTTACAAATCCTACATTGTTTTGCTTTCAATACAGGGTTTAACGCAGTAGTGCTTCTTCTTCGTAGAACAGAGTCAGCATTTGAAGTTAAGTAATTTAAAAGGAGACCTGCAACATTCAAAAGATCAATTATTTTGTTGCTTTCGTTGTTGTATATTATGGCTATTGGAAAAAACACTATCGTGACGATCCTATGCTAAATTTGAAAAACCAGTATAAGGCTGAACACACTGTTGCCACAGCAGTGACGCACATCGTCAGAAACAGTCATAAATGTTGTAAACTTTCAGCATTGGAAATTTATGGCCTGCTCTGAGAACGTTAGTTGTAACCGTTGTTCATTCTCTTTTCTGTCACCCCGATTCATTTTGACAAAATCTTCTTGTTTGATGATTTTTGGCAATTACTATTAATCATCATCGCCAGTAACTTTCCTTTGAAGTCAATTAAAAGACTGCGTGAAATTGGTGGATTCGTGCCAGAATTACTCACTTCACAAGCAGTACTTTCAGGTGTTGTTGCTGATGTTGATATTTGATATTTGTTTTAGTGATTTAGTCGTAATAGTACTATAAAGCTCGGTCATTGTCTGACCTAGGAAAGAAAAAAAATAAATTTTGAAAAGTGAAATGAGCAAACAAATACAACAGATTGAGAAAGCTATTGAAACGAAAAAGATTAAATGAAGTTCAAAGTTGATTAAAGAAAGAAAGATGTACCATATCTAAGTTCCCCCTACGCTATACTGGCTCCAGACAGGTGTTAGGCCTACGGCCTGTCTGCGGTTTCTACTCTCATTTCATTAACTAATAAAGCTTCTTTAAAATTCGAAACAATGTAGCTTTATCTGATTTTAACAAGAGCAAACAAAAACAAAATCGTTTGCCATGGTATTTAGAAAAGATTGAAATTTAATGAAAAGAGTAGAAACCGACCCTTTGTCTCTTTTACTGCGACTTTTTCTCAGTTGGTGACAGGCGGCGTTAATACGCTATATAAGTCTCAACTTTTGTATTAACTTTTATTTCCTACTACTAGGGTTGTATGTCAGAGACAATAGTCCAAATAATTGAGATCAGGTGATCTCGGTAGTCAATGATATGTTCAGTCCACCTATTGGGAAAGGCTAAACTGAGGAACCCCAATATCTTGAAATATCATTTGTTTTGTTCTTGTTGTGTTTCATTATTTCTGTCCATTGAAATTCCAAAATCTGTTTGTTTTGCTACGCTAACGTACAGTTTACAGCATGCGACGTCCTGTACAAAAAGTTGTTGTAAGTTTATTAAAACCAGATGATACAATTCTTTTGTTAAGACGACCTAACTGTTGTGTGTGCACAATATTGAGTAAGAATTTGGGATTCAATGACTCTAGGGTAGAAATTTTAACAGTGATCCCATCTGGAAATTCTACAGTTCCAAATAAATTGTAAAGTTATTTAAACTCTTGTGCTTATTTAGTGTAGGCTGGCAAATAAGTTTAATAACGTAAAATTCAAGTATTTCAATTAATTTGCATTTGTTGTCGAATTAAATTTCAATTTAGACTATACAGATAATATTTGAAGTTGGTTAAGATCGTCTCTAGTTATTCTGGGGAATATGAGCAGCTCCCTAGCAAAACATGAAAATGCTGGTCGGCCATAAAATTTAATTTATACTTAGTTATCGTAGAAGTTTGATTTTAGATTATGTACATTTAAAAGTTACGAGTACTTGATAAAGAACGCTCAGGTTCGTTGACTCTTCTAAATCAGCTGTTGTTAAATTTATTGTGTTTAACAAACTTTATTAATTTGATCAAACCATTGTGCTTAAGTTTTGTGTTAATTCGAATTAGCTACACTTTCGTTGATTCAACAAGTTCATTGATTATTCAGTTTAGTGAAGATGAACACATAAGTTAATGAGCCGTGTTTAGTTCTTTGGTTGATGGAACAATGATGACATTTAACAGTTACGCCATGTATTTGCAAGTTCAGGGCCGAGTGTGTTGACTTTGTTACTCAATTACCGTTAACTACATAGTTATATTGGCACTCGATTAAATATTTCTCTTGTTTTTTTTAATTTTAATTGTCTAAATAAATACGATTGGACACCAATAGAATGTTTTTCTTTTATTTCTTATATTTTGTTTCAGTATATTAAGCAGATTCTATAATGGAGAAAAATATAATTTAATACTAAATACGTATAATCACCTGGAAGCTGTAACCTCAATAAATAACAAGAATGGAATTTTAAGTCTACAAGCATTTTTTATCCGAGTTTAATATCGGAAATAAAAGGTCTTCGGTCGTATTTTTAATCTAGAAGATTTGAGCAGCAGAAAGAAAACTAGATTTCATCTGCAACTTGCTCAATCTGAGCTAGAAGAGGTTTCTTAAGGAAATCCTCATTCTGTTTCGGACCTATTTAGTTATATCAAAATATTATGATAAAAGTTAACAGTATAGGAACAACACTAAAACATTTAATTAATTTTTTAAGTTTTATATACATATATAGCAAATTTAGAGATCGCGTAGGAGTCGAACCTACATCTCTGGTGCACCGGACTGTCACTCAACCAATACTCAATGGAATTCTATCCCAAGCAAAGCTAGATTTTCTCTATGTAATTCTTCATGCTCATAAAGTTGTTTAATTGCAACGAGACAGCTTCCGTACGGATTCACATTGCAACAGATACAGATTATTAATAATTTCTATGTAAATAAGATTTATAATCTTTCTATTGGACGCCGACTTATATCGTCATTCACATAGACACATACCCAACTGTTTAAGAAATTAACATAACTAAGAATGTGCCAAACAGAAAATGTCAAACATGTGTGAATGCATCCAGAGTGTTAAATTCTTATTGCTACATTAAATAACGCGATGAACTGTCATCTTAATCTCAAAATCATTTCAAACATGTTAAGTATTACATAATTCTGACAGACAGTTTTTTTTTATATACCAACACGGGCTGTATATGTGTAGCCGGAGGATTATTAATAATGCAGCAATTAAAGCTGGTGTAAATGATATATCCAAATATTTTTCATAATAACGGTTTAATAAAATGTAATGTTTAAGTTGCGTAACCGAGCTTGAAATATTTGATCTGGCTGTGTTTTTGTAAGGCACGGCGTTAATTAATTACGATCATTAATCACCAGTTCTTTTGAAAAGTCAGAAAGCTACTTTAATGATTGATGACATAATTATCAAGCCGGTATAACCATTTTAAATCGATGTAGCTCATATTTTATTGTGGCTTGTAACGGAATTAACAGTTAGCTAACTCCGCAGTTCAGAGATTTATATAATTAGCATTAAGCAGCCAAGTAAACCTGCCAGAGAGATAAATAAGATAATGAATGCGGTATTTAACAAATTGTGACTATATCTCGGTGACAAATGACAAGGTGGTTCGACCTTTCACCGAACACGACAAACAAGGCGCTGGGAGAGCCGTCGTGCCGTAACCGTAACGGAATGCCGCCTCCAGACTACTTCGCACCTGTTTCGTGATACAACCGTTTATTGTCAACTATGCTGCTGCTTTAGTTATTACGACCACTCCGGCTACTGTTTATATTTGACGGCTCCTTATTTGCAGTCGCCGACCAAAATTATTATGTGGTATTTTTAAATGTATACAAGCCGGTGAGAATGAGAAGTTGATTAAGCGAAACTTCATTTCAAGCTAAATCATTTATTTTCATGTACCAGAGGACATTATTTAACGTCGGATATAACTGCAACAGCAGTCTGTAAATGGCAAGAGGTGAGCGAGTTGAATGTAGATGAGTTGTGTAGGCCGAAGAGACTCTTTATGGGCGCTGCTCATGCACACGGCCCGTATAATGTAACACAACATGCCGAGATGCCGATAAATATTCATTAAGTGCAATTATAGCACCACCGAGCGAACGCTTTATTGCATCGTATATTTTATTACAGTTTTACGAGGTACACATCCATTTTATAAGAACAGCCAGTACATTACCCCAATATTTTATACCGCACATTTCGAAATTGTGGCTTGTTTCCTTTTAATCTGATATTATTTACGAGCCACGCCGCGTTGGGTGAGTTTCGTCTTGATAAATGTTCTCGTTACAAAATGAATGTTGGACAGATATGGTGAGAGAAGGTTCACGCAGTAACACCATATGGGACTCGAACATATGTCGCGGTGATGCTGCATGTAAGCCAAGTGTAATCGCTAAACTTGATGACGAATGGCTCCGGCTATAAGCGGCAAGTCTTGCCTCCCGGGTCGAACCCTAATCATACTTTTTACAGGCAGCAGCACTTGTGTTGGTTTATAGCGGCACAAGAACCCGATGAATAAATAAAGCTATCTCAGGAGTCATTTATCATACCCATATCAAAAGCGTCGTCATAAATTTTCTTGGAGAGCCGATAAGAGGCGGTATATATAAAGTAAAACGGAGGCGTACGCTGTAATAGGTTAACCCCCACAGCAACAGTCGATCTCCGATGCTGATGACACTCTAAAAGCAATATTTAACATGGTTTTTCGACACTTCTAAAGGCGTGTGCGATTACAAACACCCTTTCGAAACTATTGTGTGGATATAACTTTTCAAGTTTTCAAATCAATAATGCACGCACGTTGTATCCTCTTACCAACTAGCGTATGCCAGGAGTGATAAAAACGGAAACAAACAGAAACAAACGGAAAAACAAACACTCAGTATCAATTTTGTTTCAAGATTATTAATCTTTCATTGAGGAACTATTTAAGGTAAACTTGAAATAACACTTGAACGAACGCCATGGTATAATTTCAATATGGCGTGTGCCTTTTGTGCAGCAGATTTCATCAAATCTGAGAAAAAAGGCACACATTAATGACTACAACACTTGTAAGGGGATTTTGTTGAAATTAATTCTGCTATGTGTAATTTACAATGTTTTAAAGGGGAGAATTCATTATGATATGTTGTCACAGAATTAGACCAAGCTTAAGGACTAGAAAAGCTTGAATAAATCTAAGTTACATCTTTCCGTACTACGAGCTACAGAAGTACAGACATACCTTCAATAAAATAAATGCGCACTGAGAAAAATAAATTTGTGCAGTCGACGTTTCTCCGGATATTAAAACCCCACTTGTTCATTTAAAACTTTCTTGCTTCGATTTGAAAAAGATATTGAGCAAACAAACAATGTTAATATACGAATCGTAAAATGATATTACATAATTGTTGATTAAATTGAAAATGTTAGTTGTTTGGAATGATAAAAAGTTCCTTAGAAAACAGAAAATGATGTGTTCATCAAAAGTACATAAAAAATATTAAATGAAGATCTTAAGATTCGTACTTTTAGAAGAAAAACAAGTAACCTTCTCAATGCATTTCTAAAGAATGTAAAGCTTCACTGTAGAAGAACCATTCAACGCTTACAGTAATAAAAAACCTGGCAGGGTCTTTTCCCGTATTCAAAGAGGTTACCATACAACTTTACTAACAATTTTGTTAGAAGTCTCTTACTTTGAACCAAATGAAGTTAATTAAAAAAAAAGGCGTCAAAACCCATACCATAATTTATTAAGAGACAGTCCTGAAGAAGATTGTGAAGCTTCTGAACCAGAACGTATTCTAAAACCAGAATTAGACCTTCTTCTTCTCCAGACATGAAGGTTGACTATCTTCTAGTCCAAACCCTAATCCCCTGGATTATAGAATGAGACAAGTTTTGAAGGAGAAATCCTGTGCTAAACGCCAATGAAATTATCCATGTAAGGAAGTAATGGCGGAAATAGAAACTGAAATTATGCCTGTCGTGACGATAGTAGGATGGGATGCCTCCAAAGCAAACTGAAATTTAGCTTGAAAATAACTTGTAGTAATAAAACCTACCAATGGTCTAGTCTGATTTCTAAACTGTAGGATATTATCTACTTTTTACTAGCTTGGCGTAGAACCTGAGGTCTTGTCTAGGCTCAGAGATACAGAGAATAACAGAAAGGTTTGACAGGACAACTGCGGATACTGCCATTTGTTCGTATGTGAGAGCGTTAGATATAACTTGGAAATGCACATTTTTCAGACTACTAACCTACCTACGTAAATTGCAAAATTTCTTTGGGCACAGAAGCCATTAATAATTTTTATTACATTATTGAAAAGCTGCTTGCGTTGGATTATTTCAGCTTGGAAAAGATGTTTATTACTGTTGCCCTTGTAAAACAATTAATTTTCCAACATTTTCTTAGTTTCCTGGTAATCAAGCACTCCAGAGTTTAAGAATCCATGGCTTAAGCTTATCTTCCATTTGATTAAATCTGATTTAGTGATTACTGTAAGGTTGAAGGCTTTCTAAATCGCAACAGAATCGTACGAAATAATATTTGCTTTTAGACACATTTAATGATTAATAATTTGAATATTCACAACATAAGTTCAATTACCATATCTGAGAATCAGTAAAAGCTGAGAACTTTTTAAATCTGAATTAAGTTACCTTTTAATGGAATGTTAATATGATTTATTACAAAAGAAAGTTTGGGGGCGTACATACCGCGATCTTTCGCAAGCTGACCTACAAAGGGCGCTCGCCGCAATCAGGGGTGGAATGTCTCAAGTAGCAGCAAGCAAGAAGTTTCATATTTCGCGGGGTATGTTTCAAAACAAGTTGAAAGGCTTCAGTAATCGTTTTTATGCCCCAAGATGAGCAATTACCTACAAATATTTTAAACACAGTGAGCAACTGGGGCTTTACTTTTATCAAAGCAAACTTTCTTCAACTCTTACGTAAATATTTAGAAAAACAAGGCCAGGAAGTGCAGCAATTTAAAGACAATGGCACGGTTTCTACTCTCGTTTCACTAGCTAATGAAGCTTCTTTAAAGACTTAAACAAACATACCTTTATCTGGTCTTGACAAGAAGGAAAATGACAAAATTGGTTGCCATGGTAGTTAGAGTATATTTAAATTTAATGAAGAGAGTAGAAACCGACCGAGTAGTCTTGGGCAAGATTTCTTAGGATATTTTATCGCTGAGAACAATTTGGCAGTAAACATTGGACCGGATGATATTCAAAATGTGTTCATAATATTAGAGGTATTTCAAAAAAATGCTAACCCTCATCTGGTTTTTAACTGACGAGACCAACGAGTCAAGAAGGTTATAGTTTCAAGAGGAACCAAACGAGTTCAGAGGATTCAGCAACATTCCAAAGTATCTGTCAGTATTATGATATTTGGAGACGCTGCAAGCAATCTATTACCCTCAAAGGTTGTGTAAAAGTCAGCCAATTTATATGAAGACTGGCCAAAAGGGAGTCTTCCAGCGACCATCTACGGCAACAGTCCTAGTGGCTGGTTTGATGTGGTTTTATTCGAAAAGTAGTTCTTTGAACTTTTGTTGCCGATAATAAGGGAAATTGGCAATTCTGGTAAAGAAATTCTTGCAGGAGATAATTTAGCTTCCCACTTATCATTGCCCATTTACCACCGAATAGTACTCATCTCATGCAACTACTGGACGTTACAGCTTTTGCACCAATGAAAAAGAAGTGACACAAAATTTACTGTCCTCATACCAAAGAAATATTTTTCTATTTTCCTAAATAGATTGTGGACTGAGATAATAAAAACGTTTTTAAAAATCTGATGTCTAACTTTAGAGCAGAGAACTTCTGAAAACAATGCCAAACGTCTTACCAGAAAGCCAAAAGGTCTAGCAGACAATAAATCAAAGCTTGTTTCAAGAATCTCAAAGTTTAAAACAAAAACACTTGTTCTAAAACGTGGCAAGAAAATAGAATCTGTAAAACAACTTCAGCCAGCTGTTTCAAAAGAACCAGTGACTGGCGCTCCAGATGCTCAGCGGCAAATTAACAGTAGTAGCGACAAAAGAGTAATAAAGCTCCATTTAATTCTAAAATCTCAGTTCCTCCAAGACCATTAACAATTAAGAAGCTACTTAAACGAACCACCAAGACTCAGAATGAAACAAACTTATGCGCGGCTTGCTTTGCAAACTGTAAGACCTACAAACGCGCCAACTAGATTTGTTGCAAGCATTGTAAGAAATGGTACGTGGAATTTGCAGTGAAGCGAGCGACAATCCATTTCATGCCTGTTAGAACTAAATAAGTTGCAAGCAGGTAACAAAGGAGAAGAAGAAATAATAATAAGGAAAAGATCTGTTGGTATGCTAAAGAATATTACAAGAAAAGGATAATTAATGGTTTGTCTTAACAATCAAGAGCAAGGAAGAATATATTGCCAAGAATGGTGTTTTCTACATAAACGAGAAGATAGATATACTAATAAATGAAAAAGAGAGATCCAAAACTTCGTTGAATTATTCACTAAAGAGGAAGAATAAACTGAAGACCAAATTGTAGAGGCACAAGTGCGGAGCAACGTAGAAATAAGTAAAATTAGAGAAATAATACGTATCAGAAA
The DNA here is from genome assembly GCA_011009095.1 of Ignelater luminosus. Classification (NCBI taxonomy): domain Eukaryota; kingdom Metazoa; phylum Arthropoda; class Insecta; order Coleoptera; family Elateridae; genus Ignelater; species Ignelater luminosus. The sequence continues at coordinate 199,789 of VTPC01090141.1, forward strand.
AACAAGAAAATGATTTCTTGGGGTGATGAAGGTTCAGAAGGTATTTATCGATCAACAAACATTTGAACACAAAAAGGGGCACAGGAGAGTGTGAAAAGAAGGAGCTCAACATTTTTGATGATTTAATGGCAGACTGAAAAGAAAGACACGTAGTCTAAAATGATAACTAAAAAAGGAAAAAGAATGACCAACTTAAGGAGAAAAAAAGTTGAATTAAGAAAGATATTATTCATAAGAAAGATAGAACATGACAGAATTGCTCAGCAAAGAATGATCTTCAAGAAAGTTTTAATCCCAAAAACTTTAATATTCTGGTTTTAATGCAGCCTTATTCGTGTTTATTTACTTTGTTGTTTTTCAAAAAGCTGTTATTGTTTTAAATAACTTTGTATATCTTTCTTCTTTTAAATGAATAGTAAATAAAGCACAATTCACTTACATTATTTTGCTTATATTCTGGCATTTACAATCTGAATTTAATTAAATCAAAGAAAGATTATTATACTAAAGAAGTAAATAGTCTCAGCAATATTCTTTTGAAAAATTCAAGATGTTTTGTAATAGAAAAATAAGTGAAATTAAAAAATTGCGTTCTCATCAATTTTCAGCATGCAACATCACCGTGGTCAAATGTCGAGACATTAAATAGTTAGTTACAAATGTCTTGGTATTAAGAATTATATATTTAGTTTTGTATCTCTTTTAGCATTTTCTTAAGTAATTGAGTGATTTATGAACGCACTTTCACAAAACGATCTCCCCTGTTCTAAATGCGATAGCCATTAAGTTTAATCTAAATTTTCAAGTGATGTGGCATTTATATTTCCAAAACAACAAAACGATCTAATGGACACACAAATTCACCCATAATATATCTGTGACGAGTGGCATCGCGGCGACACTAAACGCATAGACTCAATAAGTTTGCTGCCACCGCGACGCTAGTGACAGCTGATACTTGCGGCAGCTGAATGTCGCGTAACTTTCAACAGACTATATTTATGTTGATTTGCTGACTTTACTTCGATCCCCGACATGCCTGAATGTGGCTAATCCATAAACTTGTCGCAACCGCTGATATGGCGTGGCAGGTACTGTCTATTCCATTATTCAACTTTAATTGGTGTGACGTCGGACATTCGGGTGCATTCACCCGAGTGGACAGAGTCCTTTTCATCTCCAAGCGGCGACGGATTCAAAAGTCGTGTTTTCAGTCATATAAACATTAACAGTAGTCAGTTTCTTTAGCTAACGCTATTTTAAACAATTTTATTAGAAATGATAACTACATTAATCTTTTGATCTAAAACAAAACATTTGGAAACTTCATTCAAGTACCGTTTTCTTCACCAATCATCCTCTTTTTTTTGTTACTCCCGTTCCATTATTACTTTCGGGTTTCGTTAATGGAAAAATCGTTCGATGCGAATTGTAAATGTTCTGAATTTTTTTCCGCCTCGACGACGGTATATCATCATGATGAGGCAGTGAGTTGGGAGTTTTAAAAATGCAGAAGCGAGCCGCACACTATGTCACTGTCAGCGTATAATTACCCGTCACCGTGCGAGACAGACACGACATCCGTTGCTTCGGCTGCTTGGGAACAGCCAAACGAGCCGCGACAGGTGAGACTTAATAAAATATACGCAATGGTGTCAAACCGCAACCCGTTTTACACAAGACTACGTAACTTTCGATTTTCCTAATTTTGAACAGGGACGGCTTTCATTATTTAGGATATAATGTAAGTGTAAATGAGAAGGTCTGAAAGGAAAATGTGATTGTAAAATGTGGTCAGACACCAGTAAATCATTGACTGGATTTTTTCAAGTAAATTATTTGCGTTTACGGTTTCCCTTATTCTCATACCAGAAAATATACTTCTCGGTTGATTTATTCATTCGTTTCAAATGTACCTACTAATCAATATTCCAATGGATACAATTGTTAAGGCATACCTATTGGTTAATCGGGATTTAGACGTAAAAGTTTTATGTGCAGAAGTTTTAAGCGTTACAACCGTTTTCTGCTCTATTCTTAGAAAATCCGCAAAATTCGGTAAACGAGACAGACAAGATACATAAAAGAGTTATCCCTGTGCTCTATCTGGGCCATTTCTAAATATAAAACTCTTAATTTCTTTGTGATACTTTTTCGATATCAGTACTAATAATGCCTTATAGTTGTATTACTTTTCAGAAAACAAATTGTCTAGGTTTACAACGATTCAGTGACGACGTTCCTTGTTTGAATTCTACAAGGATATCTAACAAAATATTCTTTATTTTTAGATAAATTTTAGTAAACGTGCGGCACACGTCAATAGCGCAAAATAATGTTCACTATTCTACAGTCGAAATGAATTGCTGTTTAATAGACAGCAGAACTTTTAGCTGCTTATGTACAGTCAACGGTATAAACAGCAACTTCCCTATTAAAAGAGTAAACGAGAATTAATAAAAAAAAAAAAGATTTAATGAACAATGAAATCAAGCAAACGTACCATGAGAATAAATCCAAAAACAACTTAGTTTCTCGACATTCGAACAGGATTTCAGTAACGTTTCTTCCAATGGACATTTTGATATCTAAAACTCGTTATTTAAATATGACTTTGACCGTCAAAGCATTCTCCATGGTTTTAGTTTCGTGACAATGTAATACTTCATTTGGCGTATATAAAAAATCAGTGTGGCCAAACCATTAAGTATTGTATGAGTGACGTAACCACGAATTTTTATTCTTTAAACAAAGAGATTGTTTTACAACTGGTAAAACAAACAACGGTCAAAATAATTGTTTTTAGGGTTCTCAAACCACCAAACCGGAAATATTGTAAAAGATCCTCAAGCCGAACTCCTAAAACTGTTCGATGACGAGGATATAAAGTGGATTACGATAATCTTCAACTCCATTTATGATTTTGGAAATATACCTCAATCCTGGCTTAAGTCGACATTTATCACAATTCTAAAGAAGCCTAGCGCCAAAAAAATGCTCCGACTACCGCACTACAAGTCTCATTAGTCATCTGCTGAAACTCTTCTAGAACATTCTTCACCAACGGATATACAAAATCTCCGAACAACACTTGGGACGAACCCAGTTTGGATTATTAAGGTTTTATTCCAAAGATGCAGTGATGTAAATTGTGACATTTATGCGTGCTTGATTGACTACCAAAAAGCATTTGATAGAGTATAACATGACAAACTAGTTCAAGTGTTGAGGAAGATTGGATTAAATGACAAGGACATGAGAATCATCACAAATCTATACTGGAACCAAACTGCCAAAGTTCGCATTGAGGGAGAAGATTCGGAAGATATCCAAATCCAAAAAGGAGTACGACAGAGATGTGTGTTGTACCCTCTGCTATTTAACATCTATTCAGAGGACGCATTTAAGGATCTCGATGAGGGGGTATTAGTGAAGGAGAATACCTAAATAATATCAGGTATGCGATGACACGGTAGTATTTGTCAATAGTCTGCAAGGTTTGCAAGAAATAATGTCACGAATTGCAATGACCAGCCAGCGGTTTGGGCTAAATCTGAACATAAACGAGACCAAATACATGGTAATCAGCAAAAATCCAGTACAACAAGGGCAACTACTAGTGGATAATAGACCGATAGAGAGGCTAGATAAATATAACATACCTTGGTACGACCACTAACGAACAGTAGGATCACTCAGTAAAGACTAAGATTCGCAATGAAAAAGCAAGAGCCCAGTTTGTAAAGATGAATAAACTTTTCTAAAGCCACGACCTCAATTTATCCACAAAAATAAGACTTCTCCGATGTTATATATTCCCAGTCTTACTATACGGAGTAGAATCATGGACACACACAGCAAGCAGCAAGAAATTACAGGCTTTGGAAATGTGGCTGTATCGACGTATTTTAAGAATTTCCTGGACAGATCATATAACAAATGAAAATGTATCGGAATGATTATATAAAGAAGCTAAAATTCTTATTACTGTTGAAAAACAAAAATTAGAACATTTTGGCCATATTATGAGGAACAGTGAAAGATATGAACTGCTACAATTAATAATACAAGGTAAAGTGCTTTGTAAGAAAGGACCTGAACGACGAAGAATCTTTTGGCTGAAAAACCTAAGAACATGGTGTAATCCGACAACAACTAGTCTATTCCGTGCTGCAGTGAACAAAGTTCAAATAGCGTTGATGATCGCCAACATCCGATAACGGATATGCCGCTACAAGAAGAAGAAGGTCCTCAAAAAGACCTTTGAGAAAAATCTGTTTTGTGATCAGTCAAACGCAGGTCTAAGTAATTTCTCACTTTTTGATAAAAAAAAAACAAAACTTCATCAGTTTCAGTAACATACAAGTTCTGCAAGATCAAAGCTTGTAGATCAGTGATAACTTCAGGACATTTATGTCCGTAAAGGTATCGCATATTATCAGAATTTCCATTCTTTTGCAAATCTCAGCATTTCCTTTGTCTAATCTTATGTAAGTAGATTCCACAGGTTTGCCGTGTATTTTAGTCTTTAGATTCCATATCACTTCTACTTTCCATCCACATCGCGGCTCTCCTCATAGTCTTATCCCTATCGGATTGGTCTTTATTACTATCTTGGCCTTCTTCTGTCTTCCTTCCACTGAGAGTCACTTCATCATCTCATTCGTTGTTGTTTTACATACTGCACTAGCGTTAGTTTATTGCATAACTCCTGCAACTTGTCCTTTGCTATTCTCGGCTCTCTTTGCCCTCTGTAAATCCTCCTCAGAATCTTTCTTCCCCATATCAGTAGCGTCGCTTACTGTTTTTACATGTTTTGATTTAAAGACCTTTGTTAATGCTCCCGATGTTTGTATTCTTTTAGTTATCTTGTATTTAATTCTTCCTCCTCTTTCCATCGTCTTAAATATGAAGGCACCTTTACTCTTCGTATTTCCACTGCTTTTGCACCAGCAGGTTCTGATGTTCTATGCTGCTTAATTGCTTTTCCAATACTTATCTTATCGTTAATTTGCAGATTTACCTTTTCGCTTTGCCGTCTAAGGATTTTGTTGTTTGTTGTTAACACCAAGTCATCAGTATTAGGCTATGGATTGGCGCACTTCACTGACCATGTTTTTCTGTTCTGTATATTTTGCTTCTTCTTACACACACTAATGTTAAGTTACACAGTAATGTCGATAATATGGATTCAATTGAATGAGCTCGTCTCTAGTTAACTTTATTTTATCTATATTGTAGTCAACTTTACTATACGTAGCTCGTTTTCTTCTTTAGGAGGTCCATTCTTCTTTACGTAAATAGTTATTCTGTGATCAAACAATCCGGTCTAAGTTCTGCTTCTTATTTTCCTAGTTTCTTCTTTCTTTTTGATTTTGTTGTGTAAGATAGACTTCAACGTCCTTTTGGAAATCCATTTCAAACAGCAAAACCATGATAGATGAATTTTTTAATTTTTTTTAATCGAATGCATTTTTATCTTACATTTTTAAAAAGGCAAATGGCTGTTTACACCCGGTGCTCAACATGTTATAGACTGCTAAAGACAATTATGAATGTGAATTCTGGATTGACATTGCTTGCCATCATTCAGCATAGGGGAAATTCAGTGCTTAAGTTCAGTAACCTAAAACCTTTTGGTGACAGTAATGATCGCTGTAGATAAGCGGTTTGTCTATCGCGCCAGATTTTGAAGCGTTTTGACACGATTGTCCTGGTGCTAGTTGTAAGATAAGGTTATGTCATAAACTGAAGGTGTGGTTACCGAGAGTTTTATTTTAACATTATTTAACTTTTTTTTAAAATATTTTAAGTGGATAGATTGTTCTTTAGACTTTCACAGTATCTTGTTTCAACGAGTGCTCATTTTCTTCTGCATTTTTAATTTTTATTAGAATTATGAATAAATATTGTTTATCTATAGTGTTTTACTGTGTTGCAAATGCTTTTTTTAGCTTAAATAAATAATAAAATAAGTAACTTATTTCAGAAATAAAATCTAATTTTCCATACTACATAAATAAATGTTACAAAGAATTGTACTATTACCGAGCATTTTTCTAAACTAAAGCAAAGTTAAGAATAAAAGTAATAACACCGATCATTACATATATCTGATTTTTTTTAACTATGTACTCCTCGCATTTATCTTTAAGGTATCATATACAGGGCATTAAGTTGTTGAAAAATACAGTGTCGGCAAATAAATGCGGGGCATTTTGTATGTTTTAAAATTACCTTTGTAAATCTGCCTTTCAGTGATTGCATAAATCCAAAATATTTTGTACGATTATGCTAGTAGTTAATCATGTAATTACTGAAAAAAAAATCCAATTTAACAAAAAATATCTTTTGATAGTACTGACTGAAACTCACACTTCTGTAAGGAAGCTTCTCTCAGAAACTAATTAAGTCGAAGTTACCGATAGCGATTGTTATACGACATTTAGTTTTTTTGTTTGTTAGAAGAACTTGATCATTTTAAGGTCTGTCACGTACTTTATTTCTGTTATTATCAGTGGCGTAGAAGTGCCATCTTAGACTTGGTTTCGAAGGTATCTCTTGATTAACCTACCAGATATCCGTACGAATGTATTTACAATTAGTAATGCAGTAACTTAGCCGAAATGTGGAACTTGCGGAACCTGGTTTTTGGCCGAAATGTACCGGGTAGTTTGGAATTGCAAGTGCAGTAATAATATAAGTGAAACATTTCCTTATAAAATGAAAATAAAGAAGAATGTGAAGTATGGCTTGAGTCTGGCATTCATCGCAATATGGTAACGAAGTGGTTTCAGCCAATGTCTACCAGACACTCCGGCCTGGAAGAAAGTAAGCAGCGTTATGAGTTCGGAGTACACTAGGAGGCGAATCACAATCGTTCACTTGCTTGCTTGCGGTCATCAAGTGTAGTTCGGCTTGCTGCAGACCGTTAATTATATTTTTCTTTTATTTTTTAATTTATGTTCTCGCATTCATTATTTTTTCCATTAGTTTGAATTTCCAACACCTGATTTTATTTTCTTGCAAAAACAATTATTATTTAAACCCAAACCTCCACATCTTGTCCAAGACCTAATTATCTAGTACGCGTTGTTTCAACTGAATGCTTATAACCCGAAATAATAAGCAGCGAAAACAAATGTTGTCGCATTTTGTTTTAAATTTGAATTTAGTGCTTTTTGATTAAATGTGTAACTTGAAGGTTGTTTTATTTAATATTATAATTGTGATATCTGGTTTCACAAATTAATAGAAAGGCCTTAACTCAGAACTAATCATCTGATTAAACATTAATTCGCAATTGAATTTGTTATGAGATTCAGTGAAGTTTAGTACCGTCAACATAAAATTCATGAGGCACTCGACCAGCTCGGAGAGTCGGAGACAGGATAGGTTCGGCGATATAGTTAGTTGTCAACTTATTCTAAATAGAAGAGATAGGGAAATGCTCCGTCATAAACCAACTACAAGAACCTCGGAAAAACTTAAAGTTTACTAAGGATTTCTTTTGCTTATAAAATCGTAGTATACTAGAGCTCTCCTCTACTGATAAATGCTTATATTATATCTTTAGAAATAGTGAATGCGCAGGTTTCATGGCTGTCTTTTGCAGAGTTAGTTCGCAGCGGTTCACAAATAACTTGAGTACCCATGTATAACAAAATAAAGTAAAAACATCCAAACGCAAAATATTTGTTAACAGATATATTAAAGGCAAGATAATTATGTAACTCGGTTGAAACATTGCACAAGCCAAATCGCACAGCAAAATAAATTACGTAATAGAAATTTACATTCTAATATTTTGGTTAACGTAGCATAAATTAAAATATCAAAAAGCAACATCTGCTGATGTGTCGCTGATTAACAAGAGGTCATCGGCGTATGCTAGACTCGCTACACTCGCATGTTCATTAATTTGGAGACCCAGGCCGATCGACTCAAGTTTCTCGATGATCTCATCCACAACCATATTAAATAGAATCGGCGAGAGGAGGTCCGCTTCCTTAACTCCTGGGGTAATCGGAATCCAAGAGGTGGAGCAGCCGGAGCTCTCCACTTTGGTTCGGACGTTAACGTACCTTCCCATTATAAATTGTGAAAGATGCGAATCCACACTAAACCTTCGCAGAGCCTTTTTCATCGACCTGTGTGCCACGGAATCGAATGCTTTGGCCAGGCCCAAACACAAATGTGCCTGGCTTTTAATCTTCGAAACTTTATTATGAACTCTAGCGTGAGGGTGTTTAGGAAAACTCTAAAAATGCTCACACGTTTTGCGAGAATTTTGTTTGAATGTCTAACCAACACCGAACCTATCGTAATAGGTCTCCAGTTGTCGATGTTATGTGTGTCGTCTTCTTAGTGTCCTAACATGAGAAACGTGTTAAATCTGACTACTAGAGAATGCACAGACAGTGCACGCACGTTCTTTATAGTAAAGGGGTGTATTTTCGACAGTCCATTAGATGCTTTCTGCGGTAACCGAAACCCAAAGATTCGACTTTTGTACTTGGTCTCGGCTGCTAAGATATCTGGGCATTCATCCTTAGGTATCAGATGTCAACCTTCTTTGATGAAATTTGCCAACTCCTTTTGGTTCTTCTTATACATTTCTTGGGTGTTGGAAATGCACGTCGAGTATTGTCGGGAGTGGCGGTAAAGCACGCCTTACGTGTTTCTAAAAACATTTGGTACTACCAAACATGCCGCGTTTAGCGGTAAAACAGAACACGCTTTACTACTAGGAGATCGTAACAAAACAACTACCAAACAAGAAATGACAACCTTTTCAGGCAAGGTAATAATCATTACATTGGCAAGTAATCGGAACTCAGTTGGTTTTTGTGCAACCACCCATGAGATTTCAACACAATTCTATCTCTTGTTGATCTTCTCGTTCCTGCCCTTTGTGGCTGCCTGTTCTGGAGGTTTACTTCGCTTTTTGACCCTTCCTTCGAGGGAGGTTTGCAGCATGTAGCTAGCTGCGGTTTTGAGGTCCTGTTTATCGTCTGGTGTGATGGTCGTTAAGGCTTCAAAGGCTCCCTCTTCCGCCCTGCTTGTGTTTTATTAATGAACACAGTACGATTGTTTCAACTGAATTTATTATAACTGAAAGATAAAAAAAATTATCTTATATTGCGATGGCCATGACAGGTATTCTATCGCCTCAATAGCTGGCTAACTGAGTCAACAAGACAAACTCTTAGTGCGAGAATTAATTAAACAAGTAATCAACCAGTTTATTTTCTAGAGAATTGTCCTGTAGGTATCTTTTCAGCACTTCAACAGCGAGGAATGTAGTATTTAATAAATGCGTGTTAACTCGAGAGATGGTTTATGTTGACCAGACAAAATTCTATTACCCGTTTAACCCTCGTGTGAGCGAGAATCGATAGCGAATCTTAAGATAAATCTATCCGTCTCACAGATTTTTAAAACGAGCTGCAGCTTTAGTCTGATGCGAAATCTTCCTGGTATAAGGGAAATGAAGTATTTTGTAGTGATAAAATCAGGTGAGAACTGCACTCCACACGTTTATTTTGCACAGAAACTCAACTTCGTTTCAAGAATTTCTACAAGGAAACTTATGTTATGCGCAGGATTCACAAACGTGGAAGATATTCCTTGCTGAAGGAATGATCTCATCCCATTTCTAGAAATAAATTGTCTGTGTCTGACATTTTAAAGACATTTTGCTATAGCAAATAAATATTGAATTTGTGTATTCGGAAAATTCATACATTTCATTTTAACTAACTGTTAGCTTTTATAAATTAATGTGCCTAGCTTTTTACTTCCCAGGCTATTCTGTCTTAAAGGTAGCAATAAAGCAGATCTCTTAAATTTGCATTTTACAGTTATCTCGCAATTACAGACTTACATTCGAGGTGTGTATGTCTAAACATATGTGTTAGAATGAATTCAACGGAATTGTTTTGCAAGCTATTTTTAACGTCGGGGAGCTTAATTGCTAAGATATCTTAACAAGTTGCTTGATCATTTTGTTCAAGCTTCTGCAGCAATACAATTATTGTATTTATTCTGATTTGAGAAGCTGCTCGTATACAAATCATTCAAATTCATAAAAAGGTAATTAAAATATTTTCTGTGTTACTTAATAAGACATAAATCTGCCAAACCATTGGCAAATCCCATACGGTATATACATGATATAGAATTTACTTTAATTATTCAACTTGTCACTAAAAGAATAATCTCCTTACACAAAATTGCTTAGGTAATAAAATTTATGACACAGACTCTTGGTGGTATTCCATAATAATTAATTTGACTTTTGTAAATAAAATATTATTCACGTTTCTGCCCAACGATGTAGCAGTAATAACACGAGTCAAGATTATAAATGCGGCGACTAAAATGTTTCGAAATTGGCTCACATTCTAATGAACCACTACACTATAACACTTTGGTAAGTTACACATGGCAAAACATTTGTGTAAAGAGAAACAGGTGTAAGCATTATAGCACATCCTGTTTTTGTAATGCGACTTTTATATATTTTATGTGAGTGAATTCTGTTGTTTCCAATTAGAAGGGAATTTTGAAAAACACTTGGATGTGAGGTTCAAAAATATGATTTAGCAGCGTCTTTAGATTTGATACAGGAATTTTAATTTTATTATTTGAATATCAGTCAGACAGTCTGCTATAAAAATTCTAAAATTAGTAAAGTATTTCGCATAAACTGCCATAATTATATTTAATTGTACCAATAAAATGTTTATTTAATTTGTTTGGGTCGTTCAGTCTGACTTAGTTAAAAAGTAGAACATCATTTATTAAGGGAGGTGTTATTAGAGATCTAAAATAAAAATCCTATTCTTAAATGAACAAACTGTGTTATCAAAACAAACAAAGGCATAAAAATATAACTGCAGAATAAAATACAAATTACATCAGCATATTATTGATGATTTACAGCCATTTAATCTCGTGGTAAATATAAACATTATTTATTATAAAATATGGGCAATTAATATTTTATGAGTGTATTTTAGGACATTCCGATAATAAACTTCTTTTATTAACGTTTATGTTATTCATGCAGTAATTAAATGAGTAATAATAAATTATATAGAGGCTAATAAACAGATATGCTAATATAAAACACCAAACACTTATAAGCAATTACGAAATTATATTCTTTGACTAACTAAATGATAAATTATTATTAAAATGCAAAAAGAGAAGATAGAGGTAACTACCTTTTTGCGCTTACAAATAACCATAGTAAACCTGAAACATCATAATTGCAGTCTATAAAAGAAACTTATTATTAGTCAACGTCTGTAAAACAGACCGCATTAATTAGTTTTGAATATTATAACATATGTTTTAAACATTTTTATATTATTTATAAGAAAATGACGGTAATAAATACTTCAAGCCAATTTATGTTTCTAACAGTTAAATTGTATTTGCATATGAATGTATTACGTTAAAGTTGGAAATTGGTAAACAAACCAATAGGGATTTTAACAGTTGTGGGAAACATAAAGGTGACAAACAGACCAAGATATTTTCTTCTTACTGACGTACATTATACAATTGCGTGTATAATAAACTTCTAAGAAGTAACAAACATCTTTGAACATCAAATTACGTTAGAACAATAACAATAAAATTCTTAATGCTATTTAATTGCCTACTAAATTCGTGTTTTTAGCAAGTTGATCAGCTTCGTACGTATGCATAGACATACTTGCTTTGTTCATTCAATCATCTATGACTTCATCTGACGATATACTTCTTTTCCATTTAATTTATACCTTTTTAACTGGCAGTTGAAAATCATTTTACTCAAGTCGTATTTCATGCTCGAATTTCAGCTAGTTATAGAGTGTAATATTAATGCAGCAGTAGTGATAAACAGCGGTGATTTCCAAAGGCGATCACATTTCGATGAAATCATACCGCCTCTACGCGGCAAAAAGATCGTAAAATTTAATATCCTAGCTAAACTTTCTTTCATATATGCCGAAATTGTAAAAAGAGTAGTTTTACGTCTTAGACTACATTTTTAAATTGAGATCATTGGGTTTAAGAACAAAAAGAAGTGAAAAGTGCTCCAAACCAACAATAATTGTAATACAGATTGTGGTTTCTCCTTTGAAGATAACCAAGTACTGGTTTTAGTCTTCTGATCATCTTCAAACAATCTTCTATAAATGATCTATTTAAGTTTAAGATTTATACTTTTATAAAATTATTAATGAAATCTATTCTAAAAAGCAAAGTATCCCTTATCTGAACTTAAAGGTATTTTGTTGTTTCAGTTTCAACTATTATGTCAAAGATTGGGAAGGATAAAATCAGCATGTTGTTTGATTCTAGTATCTTCAAAGCAGAAACTGATGACTTAGCAATATTTGAAGCAGATTGTTTAAGAATCTAAACGATATTCAAACATCTATAAAAAGATTTGGAAAGTCACTACTTACTTCTCGATAACAAACAGTAGGATCTTGGTCGGAAAGTTTCAGAAAGTAGTTCAAACTGAAATAGTCGCATGTAGGGGAAAGTATTCTAATTTGTACCGATTCCTAAATTGTACCACCTTCATATTTTAAGTATCTAAACTGCATAGCGCCATCTAGTCCTCAGAGATGGAGGGTTCATTTATTAAAGAGCAAGCGTGCAAAAAATTACGTTCGTAGTACAGTTATCGGTTGTGAAAATTCAAGTTACTTGTTTACCATATACCTAACTGAGGTAAGTTTTGTGTGTTTTTTTCTAAGCTCTAAAATAAAATGTAAGTTTTTTTGGGACAGTATTGGCTAATTTTACTGAATAACTAATCATATAACAGCATTTTGTACTATCGATGTTTGGGTTAACCTCACTCTTTGACGATTATTTCATAAATAGAGAATTGTGCAGGTTTCCTAATTTGTACCATTTGTGAGTTGCCTAATTTTGACCAGTGCAATTTAAAAAACTTTTGTTTTTTTTTTCAGGAAGAGCCGAAAGCACAGTCATCAGAAAGGGACATAAAAGAGGCATTAACAAAATACAAAACAAGGAAATTTGGTCTTAATGAGATCTGTACTATGTACAATGTCCCCAAGCCAACCTCAAACAGACAATTAGCTTCGTTCAATATTAAAGCTAAAGAATGCGTAAAAGCGTTAGGTCAGTCTGCAGCTTTTAGTGCTGAGATTGAAAAATAGCTTGAGGATCAAATACTAAAACTGTAGGAGTGCTTTTACGGCGTGACAATTCAAAATATCCGTAAAGCTACTTTTGACTTCGCCGAGCAAAATACCACTAACCACAACTTTGATAGAAATATCCAAACGGCAGGCAAAAAATGGTTTTACCAATTCATGAAGAGACATCCAAATATTTTTTAAGGCAGCCAGAAGCCACGTCTTTGACCCACTCCAAGGGCTTTAATTGAGAAAATGTATAGGAATTTTTTAACCTTTTAGAAAAAGTAGTAATCGAGAACCGTTTGGATGGAACTAAAATATTTAATGTTGATGAAAGTGGGTTTAAAAGAAGTGCCAAAAACTTTTTGCCAGAAAAGGAAAGCATCAAATAGAAACGATAACCAGCGGTGAAAAGGGGACAAATACAACTACGGTTGTCTGTACTAGCCCTTCTGGGCAGTATGTTGAACCAATAAATTTTTTTAAGTGAAAAAGAATGCTGCCTGAGCTTGGAATGGGAGCATCACCTGGGTATCTGCTCGCCATTTCTGACAACGGCTATATTAACTCAGATAACGCAAGAACAAATTAATACTACTACAATGAACATATTACCTATTATCTCAAACGAACCACTTAAGTATTAATAAGAAATTTACTTCAAGTATTTTTTATTTTTGGACTATACGTCCACTTCTAGTCTTTTTCTCATGAACCTCACTAGATTTTACGGGCTCTTCTTCACCTTTATCTAGGTCAGAGGTTCCTGGACAGGGCGACATATTCTTCAACTGATTCTCGGAGACGTTCACCAACAGCGTTACTAACTCCATCAGACTTCAGTTCAAGTCCCAATGGGTACACTCTTTGAATGGGCCGGGTTAGTTCTCCCGCCGCAGTTTTTAAATTCACAATTCTTACATGGCCGTCTTTTCCTTCGATGGTTCTGTAACTCTTGCTAACGGTCAGTCAATACGTTTCGAGCCGTTGTTTCCGATCAAGACAATTTCTCCAACACTAACTTCCTTTGGGCTAGCCTTGGCGGAAAACAATTTTAATTGTCTCGAATATTCTGTCCTGAATCGTTCGCATAGTGTATTCTTTAAGTGCTGACGTAATCGGAATCTTCGATTAAGATGAGTAGACTCTATTAAGTCTATATCAGATACTCCTATCTCCTTCACTTCCTGGAGGAACAAACTCGTTGTAAGAAGAGCAAGATCCGACGAATCTTGAGAGAGGTAAGTTACTGGATGATTATTGATCACTGACTCGCAGTCACATAATATAATGGCCATTTTTTTATATGTGACCATCGATCTGCCCAAAATACGACGCAAGAGGGTTTTTAGAACCCCGATGAGTCTCTCACACCAGCCGCCCCATCTTAAACTCATGACGTAATACAACCCTCTACGTATCGGTGTTCAAGCCATTGGAAGGATACTACTACAACCAATCTGTTGAAAAATGGATGAGAGAACATTCTGGTTGCACAGATTCTTGGTGAGGCCTATTCAAAGGCAGCAACCATTGCTTATGTCATAAACGACTTTCGAGAATGTGGGATATGGCCCGTTGACAGGGAAGTCTTTAGCGATATTGATTTTGCACCTTCACATCCCTTACAGGAAGTCTCAACTTCAAATGCAGTTGAGGTCAAAAACAACTCTCTTCAATAGTCCGATACGATTCTCCTTTATAAAGTTCTAAAGAAGATGCAAGCGTCTCGTTTAAACGTTTCTTTTGAAAACATAATTCTTATGTCTAATGTAAAAGAAGTAGGAAACAAGCGTAAGTCCAAAGGAGCACAAAAATCGCAAGTCCTAACATCTATCTCATATAAATATGAACTAGAAGCCCGTGCATCTGTTTCAGGTCAATATAAGCGTTGTTCTGTAAAGAGAATTGGTTTGACCTCACCGACGCCAAGCACATCAGGCATGTACGTAGAAAAATCAACTAAAGGAGCCGAAATAGTCGACGCCGTAATAGAAATTAACACAAAGAAGTGACACTGTCAAGTGTGCGATGAATTCAGAGTGGAGAATATGATACAGTGCATTAAATGCGGGAACTGGTCTAACGATTCCTGTGCTGCCTTTGTCTCTCTCAAATTATATTTGTGACATTTGTAAATTTTAGTTTTCATTAAGTTTCTTTTTCAAGGATTTTTTTTATACAGTAATAAAGTTTTCTTCCATAATAAAATATATCTTTCTCTGCTTTACTTTTTGAATGGCACAAATGAGGAAACTGCGTGGTCCAATTTAGGACTCCGTCTCCTAAATTGTACCAATTGTAAAAGTTTAAAAAAATCATGAGTTTTTCAACTTTTAAATTGATAAAAATTATGCAAGAAATTGGTCGAAATTGAACAAAATAACAGAAAATTTTTATATGCTGCAAACCATTTTTTTTTAGTTTTTAGAAACATTTTTTTAAAAAGTGGTACAATATAGGGAACCTTATCCTAAGTTCAAAGGCATATCTTTCAACTTCTTAAGTTAAAACTAAAAAAAAATGAAATCATCTGAAAATGACTTAGAAAGCAAAGAAAATGAAGACAATAGACAAAAAAAAACGGCGGCCCAAATAAACTTTACAACTGTAAATTCATCAAGAAAATCAACGAACCCAAAAAAACTCAGAAGGACAAACGACTGAATCATTACACTGACACGTTTACGTTCTCTACTTGGAAGCCTTGATGTGGATTTGTGATACCCAAACAAACATCACAGGCATAAATTTAGCGTTATATCTTGCACACAGCCCATTCTGCAACCCCTACTAGGTCTCGCAGACCCATCATCAGTACTAACGTAAGTATTTTGTTGGCTGATATCAATTGTTTAAGTTGTTTTTGTAACAATATGGTTATTTTTTTAAAAATACACTTATGCTTCCTAAAACTTTAAGATACAAACTTTCTTTGGTCCCTACTACAACTATCACTAACATTTGATAGATATAAAAAAGCATATAGAAAGGTTTCGAATTCCAACGATGTTCCTAATTGATTGTTTAATTAATTAATTCTAGCAGATAACATTTTAGAAATTGAACAAATTCAATTTATATTAAGAGAGAGAGAGAGAGAAAAACTGCATATATGCAAACTTATAACTGCAAGCAACCTATTTCTTATCATTGTACTAACACCATGTAGTGTACTTGAGAGTAACAGTAAGTTTTATACATGGAAAAAATCTTTATTTCAGAGAATCTTTAAAACTATTTCAGACAGGTTTTAGCTTGTTTCATCTATGTAATTATTTTTTTAAATAAAAAGTCTTGAATTGCTCTATAAAACTAGGAAAAATTAATATTTAATTACCGGGTCTTAGCATTACGTGAATAAAATTCCAATAAAATATGAATGTCTTTGAAAAGCAAGTGGCATTATAAATAATACTAACAAACAACTACTGGTTTTAGTACAAGTAAGATTCTCAAAGGCATTTCTAAGATCAGTCAATTAATGGTCCATGATAACGGCATCTAGAAGTATGTGATCAGCATTACAGATCCCAGGCTTGAGTTTTTAATAGATCGTTGCAATTTCTGATCATTCTTTCCCATATTCTTTGTATACCCTGATCAGATGTTGGCATATCATCAAATGGTTATAGTACAAAAGTATGTGATGCTGTATATCTCTTCTCAAAACTTTCGTAATTTCCAGTTAATACAGAAATCGATGAAACAAAATGAAGAAACAAATTTACTCTAGCCTGTTACTCTTCAGACAGATATGATATTGATTGGATTTAGACCTAACAGTGGCGTAAGCACTACACCGCGAAATCTCGCAGCAGCAGAGGGGGGAGCCCTGATGTCAAGAGGGTCCAAAAGCTAAGATCTCAATAGCTAAGATTCAAAGAACCATCTGGCAGTGTCGCCTGTCGCCAAACCAATTTTAATTCTAATTTACTGTCGGTTGTTGCCTATTATAAGGAGATTATTTATTTGGTTTTCGTTATTAGAATACGAAAAATGCAAATATGGTTTCACGTAGGTTACAAAGCGTTTTAAATATTTATCGAATACAAAGGGAAAGTTTGTTGACTGCACTTTTGTGATTTACATGTTTTGTTTTATTGCTAGCTATTAAAACCAGAACTCGTTTGGTTTTCTTTCTTCACATATTTATTTGAGTTTGTTATGTTCCAATACGGATTTTTTAGTTTTTAAGTTTTAAAACATACATAGTGGTGTACCCAGAAATTCTCTTCGTTTTTTTTTTAATTTTTGATTAGTACAGAATTGCAATGGCAAAAACCAACAACCAGGTGTTTTGTGTTTGGTGCATTATTAGAGGGAGTTCTGATTCTAAGACGTCTCCATATCTACTAAAGACACAAATGTCATACGTACAAATAAAAATTATTTGTTTCTTGTGCCCCCTTACTCTTATTATTTATTAAGCTTCGAATGCAAGTAAGAGTTTTTGCACTGTTCGAACTGTGATTTGTTTGTACATTTTAATTTTCAGAACGGTGGGACCCCTAAATCACATGTGGGAGAGAAGAGGGCGAAACCCAAAGCTACATCACCGAAACAGCAGTCTATATAGTTAATTACAAGTAAACCAAATCTTTAAAATTCCTTTGTTCTTTTCAAACGAAGTCTGATGATCTTCAATAGTTAGGCCATAATACGAATATGTTCAAACAGATATCACTACTTTTATACATTTGGCGTGCATGTGCGATCGGCTTCAGATCTATTATAGAAACGCAGAAATATCATCCAATATCAAAGTTTGGTCATGGAATTCTGTGGTTTTGTTTTCGAGCTAGTTTCCTGCTTTTTGTAAGAATTGCTTTACTTGCTTAATCACTATAGCTAAAGACTACTTAGCAGTGCAGGCATTATTTAATTACTTACTAGTTTCACAAGAGTTACTGAACATAAGCAAACAGCTTATCCAATATAATTGCAAATTGTTATCCTAATACGCCGCAAGTTTTTATATATCATTATGATAAAGGCCGTAGAAGGACAAGTTTGAAATCCCTCAATATAATATTTCTTTACTTTAAATATTGATAACTCCTAAAAAAAAGTCAAGTTAAAAGAAATAACCACTTGGAAAAAATGTTTATCTTGTTTCATAAATTGTACCCTTTAAATCGTCGGTATATTTTCTTGACACTTATGTACTTGCTTTGGCCCCTAAACAAAGAGGCTATACAATTTTATAAGAACCCCAACCTACAAGAATTACAATTTTGTCCTCTAAAAGTGAATTCTGAATTCACTTTCCAGGTTGTTACGGCAGGTATTCAAAGGATAATAATCAGTTGGATATAAAACTCGAACAACAAC
Source organism: Ignelater luminosus (assembly GCA_011009095.1). NCBI lineage: Eukaryota > Metazoa > Arthropoda > Insecta > Coleoptera > Elateridae > Ignelater > Ignelater luminosus. The sequence goes on from VTPC01090141.1 coordinate 218,301, forward strand.
TGAACTCCTGAAGTAACCACTCTATCTATTGGATCAGCACGGAGCTTAACCCTAACCCAACTAAATTAGTGGTGTTTCTGGATTTTGTTGATGGCAAGATGATCTTCAAGTACGAGTTATTTTGACGACTGTACCTCTAGAATGTCCACACAATATGGAGAATCATAAGGAGAAAAAATAATTAATACTCTTGCTGCATTTATAATAACTAGCCAAGGCCATAATTCTTGGTGCAGCTTGCACCGTGAACAGGGCCGGTACAAACGCCTGGATGACGCGGTGGTTACCTCAGGGCAAACAAATTTTAGGTAACAAATAATAAACAAAACAAAACTTATAAATAATAAATTAAAAAAAAAGAAGATTCATCTGCTAAAATATTTAAAGTAAACGTCATTCGCCAATTTGAGTTCTTTTCTCTACTCATACTCATGACTGGAAACGCGACGATGTCAAAAGAATCTTTTCTTGGTGCCGCGGTTGACGATTTTCAGACTTAATCATTATAACATTAATCACTTGTAATTTTGTTTGTTTTTTTTACACTGAAGACGGTACAATACCATTACTCCTACTCTCATTCTCTTAGAGGTGAGTCTCTAATAATGAACCTCTTGAACTGGGGCCATCCGGATTTTGGAGAAAAAATTTTTCTGTGCCCCTTTTAATCCTTCCTGGTTCGATATACCTGATCCAAAGATGGTATCTTTAGTGTTGACATAATGTTTCATAGTTTCTTTCTCCTCCCCGCAACTTCTGTAGTATACTCTAGTTTCTGTACAATCCCCATAGGAAAGAAATATTTCTTCAAGTGACAATCTCATAATATTATCCTTGTCAGTAGCTTTATGTCTTGCTTACTCAGTCTGTCACTTTCTTTGAAGGACACTTTAAGAAGAATTTAAATTATGTTTACCCTGAGGTTTCCTTCCAATGATTTTGATGTCAGTGTTTCAATTTCCTGCTTTGCTACTGCGTGTGCAATTTCACAAGTTTGTTCCGGTTCTATAAAAAGGCTTATTCCTTCAGTTCTAAGTCAGACAATTGGCTTCCTAGTTCCCTCTCATCTCAGCGTGCTCAGAGTCCCACATTAATTTTATTGTAATGTATCGTATGAAGCATGAATTTGCTTTGCAGGATCTTAAATCTTTACCGCGGCCTGGGTGTTGCTGAAATCCAGCTATACATACACAATTCCTTTTTAGACTTCACTTTTCACATCACCACTTCTACTACGCACACAAAGCTGTTGACTATTTGAAAATTCTACTTATTTTTTTCCACTTTCGATTGTTATTTTTACAGAATCTTCTAGATCCAATAACGATGTCTACTGTTTGGTTAATTTATTTCTTATAAGTCATATTTAACTGGTATATGCTCTAATATTTTTAATAAAGTTTTTATTTCTTTTTTGATATGGGGTAAACCTTGCTAAGATTCTGTTAGTATGTTTCGCTTTTAGCATTGATATGGTTATTACACATTACAGACCCTAAGATGATGCTAAATGAAGCTGTTTTTCTCTTACCCTTTTGCTTTTCCTTTGTCATATTTGACTATCATTCTTACTGTCGGTTTCAAGGTGGCAAGCTGAAATGCCCTCTCTCCCTTCTACTTACTGGTTAGTTTTTTTTTGTATTTTCATTTCATTTATTGTTAGGTCATTTTGTCCTCTTAATATGTTTTTGTTCTTGTTTTTCTTTTTTCGAGTTTTTCCTATCACATATACTTCTAATACCTCTATTTGAACATCCATTACTTTCTTTAAAACTTTGTTTGGGACCTATTTAATAATATTCTGTTGCTTTTGTCCCGTTTATTATATATTTCGATCTTTTCTTTTCTTTCTCTAGTTTTTTAGGTTTTCTTTTAAATATACCATCCCTTTTGGGAGCTCCCTTATTTGTTGGCTCTAGGCTTCTTTTTCCTTTTCAATTTCTTCCATAGTATCTCTTCTTTATTTTCTTTGAAAATTATTCATTAATTCATTTTCTCTTAGTTCTTGCAATAATTGGTTTAGTTTTTCCATATTATCTTACCTGTTTAGGCAAATAACCTCTTTTATTTGAATTCTTAATTGGATGGAGAGTTAATTAGCTTTTAACTTCCTTATATTCCTTTATTTCAGACATTATTCGTGATAAATTGAAAATACAATAGACTAGGTATTACTTTTTCTAAACAAGTATAAATTTTGGAATTTCTGCTTTGTTTGACGTTTCATTCCCTACTCTAGATTTTCTATTTTCTCTAAAATGGTCTACAGATTCCTTTGCTGATGTTGGGTACCACATTGCTTCATACTTGTAGACGTTACAATAATTTCTTCTTTTCTAGACAGTTTGTGCTTATATGTTCTTTTAGTTAACCAATGCTTTGTTGGGAAATAAAAAATTCTAAATAGTACTTTTTGTGCCTGCTTACCTTCCTTTAGAAGGCAAGTACAAGATACAACTCATGATTTGTAAAATTTATTTCATTTCTATTTGGGTAATTCTGACACATCTATTATTAAACTTCAGATCTTTTAAACTGATTACTTTACATTGATGTAAGAAACAACAAACACTAAAGTAAATACTACATAAGTAAGTAATGTTTGTTGTATTATCTCACGATGAGTGTAATGATAAGTAATTATATCAAATATCAAGAGGTTGATGATGGGCGCAACAAACCAGAATACAAAATAACATAGAGCGGATGTTTTAAAAATAATTTTCATTTTATATTCGCAGCACACACATATGTAAGGTAATAAAATAGCATCTTAACCTTTGTGTGTTTTACCTTAAGTAGTAATTCATATGTATTATGGCGGTTGCATTTAAAATTTATGACGAAATAGTGTTTTGCTTCATGTCAGCGGCGTTTTTCTTTGTAGTGCCTTGTCCAGTGGTAGAAAGGAAAACATAACTCATGTCTTGACAGAACACACATGCCTTCCGCTAATGAAGTACGTTCAACCACGTAAGCACTAGATTTACTGTTTAGAGCTTTACCATATAGGAATAACTATGGCAGTTAAACATTAATTAAAGTAAAACAAAAATTTTAATTAGGATTTCAAAACGACCGTAACATTTATATCCATCCAGTTCTTATAAAATATAAACAGAATATAAATTCACTGAAAATGTCTTCATTTAAGGAACTTATTGCCGTTGTTTATAACCCAATGTAGAAGAAAAATAATAAAAGCCGGTAATTTATGAGACGGCAAGAAAAAGTAAAATAGTATTCTTGTAAAACTCTGTGCCAAAAAGATGGATGTTTGAACTTGCATCTTGAACCTCGGAGGAAATAAATTTAACTTGGAGATGAATAGCTCCGTGGGCGTCCGGGTTTGGCTGCCTGTCTTCTATCGGGGTTGAAGATTTCTCAATTTGCCACCGCGAATTCATCACTGTACCAGTTCATTTAAATCCGTTACGGCTGATAAAATATATGTTATGCACAGTGATGATAATTTATAGACTTAGGGTAAATATAAACGTGCCAAAATTACTCATCACTCTGATTTCAAAAGCAAATAACTTTGACTGATCTCCTAATCTTATATACATCTTGTTTAATTTATCTGAATTTTCGTGTTTATTTTAACATCTACAAAGTAATAATAATGAATTCGCGTCTGAAGATACCTGGTAACTATCTTCCAATTAAAACTGTTTTAATTGCCTGATGCAACTTTTTATTTCTTAATTATGCACAAATTTTAATTCTCGTGTAAGAAACGTCGTTTATAATTATTGTTAAAGGTACTGAAGTTCAAAAGAATTGCAAGAATCATCATAAAATGCATTCATTTAAAACATTTCTACGTGCTTCATTTAAAATTCATAAAATAAATGTTAAACAAAAGTCCTCAGGTTAATAAACCTTGGACAGAATTCGGACAAACTTTAAAACTTATTAAAAAGGCTAGAAGGATCTAGGCAAGACTCCAGTAGACAAGATAAAAAATAATTCAATCCGAAGAACAAGCTTTACACAAAATTTTTGTCGAAGTGTTCATAAAAATCACGACTGTGACAGATTTCAAGAAAATACCACTTCCGGATTGCATTGGGCATACAAACAAAAATAGTTGTGTTTAAACTGTGTTTGAGGCCGAGTCCCGGTGCAAGAGTTTGTCATCTCTATTCACCCTGCAAAAACGCTACCTCATCTTCTTCGAGTGTTATATTACTCCTTATTACAACAACAGAAATTTAACAAGAATGATGGACCAGCCGGAAATCGGGAATTTTCTTGGCGAGTCGCTGAAGTAACAAAGACCGACCGCAGTAACAAAAATATTCCATTATCAGATTAATTGACTAATTTTTACTTGCGCGTCTGTCAAAAACAATTTATCAGGATGGTATGAATACTCCAACACGCTCCTGAATGGGTGATTCTTGTAAAGTCCATGCTGGAACATGCAGTAAAAAAGCATTTGACTTTACTTTTTATTCTAAACTGACTAGAGTTAGGATTAGTTTGGAAAATACAGTAAGAATTATTTTAGTTTAACAACTTCGATTCCATTCGACAAGGAGATTCAGTGAGCCCTAAACTGTTTATAACCGTTATGCAAGACCTGTTCTCAAAGTTAAACTGGGACGATAAAGGGATTACGATAAATGGAAAAAGGTTAAATAATTTTAAATACGCAGATGACGTGTCCTAATAGCGAACAGCTTCGAAAAGTTACAGACAATGTTAGAAGAATTAAAGAGAGAATCTGAAAAAATAGGACTAAAACTAAATAGAGAAAAAACTCAAATTATGACCAACCAAAATGAAAACAGGGATTTTATTGTGGACGATACTATCATAAAGCGCACCGAAGAATATGTCTACTTTAGACAAATCATTAGATGCAGGAAGGGAAGCCAGACGGCAGAAATTGAGAGACGCATAAAATCAGCGTGGCGCGCTTTTGGCAGGCAAAGCAGAATCTTGAAGGACCAGAAAATTCCATTGAAACTTGGGAGTTCCATTTTCCCGTCCTCGCACATGCCGCACAAACATGGTCCTTTACTGAGGGCCTGATGAATAAACTGGCCAAAACACAAAGATCCATGAAAAGACTGTTAAACATTAAACTGAAAGACCGAATGAGAAACGAAGACATCCGTCAAAAAACTAAATTAATAGATATAAAACAACACGTAGCATCGTTAAAGTGGCGATGGACAAGGCACACAACCGGTGGAGCAAATAAATTCAACAGTAGAGACCCTGGCTGGGAAGGAAAGGCAGAGGTCGCCCACAAGCGAGATGGAGAGATAATTTGAAGCTGATGGCAGGATTCACCTGGCTAGGAAAGGCACAGGACAGAGAGACAAGGGAGGCCTAAATCCAGCATTGGATGACAACAGGCTAATAAAGAAAGGAAAGAACAACTTTGATCAATATACAGAGTTCTCAGAAGAGGCAGAATACCCGTGTTTCATCTTTCTGCTCTACGTTTGCTTAAAGTAGAGTTATCATATCTGCATACTAAATGCATAGTAAATATGCATTTCTATGACTTTTGCCAGTTTGTTTTCCACACACTTGGCTAGTAACTACTTCATGGTGCATAACACTTAACAGCGCTGTGCCCCTATAACTAACTCTAGTTAGTGTAGAAAAACGATAAATGTACTTTAAGTGAGAGTGAGAATAGAGCAAAAAGCAGAAACAATAACGTTTTGTCTTTTTTGGGATACTCTGTGTATGTTCATAATTTTGATCTTACCTTACACAATCATCATTAATAATCTAAAGTACAACTCTCTTCAACAGTCTTCGAAGATCAATAACATTTGTGCAATTTTAGGCCTGCATGGTATTATTAACCCGTTCACATTTACTTTTGCTTTCTTGTTCTGCAAGGAGTTGGTAAGAAGTTGGTGTATATCTTGACTAATGTTAAGGCAGTATTAAGAGTATAACACTACAAGGCTTTCCTACAGTGTCAGAGTTAACCAAGTTGATTTTCACTGAGTTTACTATTTTTGTTGTATTATATGAAAGCACTGTCCCATGACTTGATGGACAATTCTCTACTCGTTATCTTCTCTTTCCAGTTTCATATTCCTAACTGCCACATCTCCGTTTTTTCCCAAGCTGATTTTCTAGTATATGTCTTGGTATTCTCTTTCGTGTTCCATTACTGAGCTCTGATCACTCCCATTCTACTTGCCACTTGGAATAAATATCATGATTGTTTTTTCCACACTTCTCCTATTTTTTCCTCCATGGATTTTTCTTAACACTTTTTTTTCTCGTGCTGCTATTATAAAGTTGCCTTAACGTTTGTCGAATATTCACACTTTGTGAGCATACAAAATGGGCGCACCATTCTACTCTTTGAAAGTACCTTATACTTTAGCAAGTCGTTCATTGTATTTCTTCCGAGCTTTCTCGTAAACCGTACACTTACGTCTTTGAATTGTAGTGTTTTCTCGTCTTCAACCTCAACATAAGACTTTTTTAACCTCCTCTGTTGTTTGTCCATGTCATGTAGTTGATCTCTTCCTGATTCTACTTCTGCTTATAAGAAGGGCCGCATCGTCTGCATATGCTAGGTATTGATGTCTTTAAAGGTGCAATTTTCCTGATCTGTGTATTTCGACGTCTCCTATTTTCACTATTTCCAACAATATTGGTTGTTAGATGTCTATTGACTCTTACCATGCTTATAAACTTTTGTAATATCTCTTGCACTAATCTAACAAGTTAACTCTGATTTCCTAGTTTTCTCAAGACCATTAGTAATTGTAGTAAGTATGCATTTCTATGACTTTTGCCAGTTGGTTTTTCATACACTTGGCTAGTAACTACGTCATGGTGCATAACATTTAACAGCGCTGTGTCCCTATAACTTCTACAGTTCGTTTCTGTCCCCTTTTTATGTGTCAGACATATTATTGCTTCTGTCCATTCCCGAGACAGTCTTTGTACAGCACATATCTTGCGAGTTCGCTAACAAATTGCGTCTTCCTTCCCATATTTAATTATCTATTTCAGCTACTGTATCATCACTGCTTCCACTTGCATTATTTTTTAAATTTAATCTGTCTGACCTCCTTCAGTTCATAAGTGCTTCTTCTTCATTTATCAGTGATGGTTGCAGCCCGCTAGTTTGATCTTGTGCTTCTTTTTTCTCCTCTTCTTAATTAATAACTTTTACAAGTACTTTTCTCTTATTTTATATTTTAGGTTTCATGAATGTGACTCATAGATCTAATAGCCCGATGTTCTGCAGGCTGTTTCACATTTTTTTTGCGAAAGCTGGTATTTGATATTAACTGAGTTCTAATTTTTTTAGAAAGCATACTGTTAGAGAAGTCAGGCAATTCAGATATCCGAAGTTCCGTTGATAAGCCGTCAGACTCTGAAACTTAATATTTGGACCAGTATCCTCTTCCGATATTTTCGATATACGTATTGTAACGCGCCACTCCTCGAATATTCTAGAAAAAGTCCCGAACAGTCTCGAACAAGCTGGTCGAATGTGCCGGGGAAATTTCGAACTATCTAGAGTTCTCCACCGTCGAATGTTCCAGAAGGAACGCGAACTTTCTGGGCTTATCAAGAACCACGCGGAAACGAATATAAGGCTGCGTGATCGGCCGAAGGCAGTTCTACAGTCAATCAGCTAGTAGTTACGAACGAAATAAATGTTAATTAGTGATAAATAAATTCTTCTGTATATAAATAAATAAATAATTTAGTGTAAATAAATACTGGAAATAAATTGTAATAAACTAAGTAAAAATAAATATTAAAAATAAATACACGTTTTAGTCGAAACGTAACTGTATTTTGTACTCGTTTCAACGTTTCTTCTGCATCGCCGATAATCCTGTCATCTCATTTTCTTTATTTCTTCTATTTCTGGGCACTTTTCAGATTACGGCTTGCTTCTCCTTTATTCATTGTATTTTCAGTCTGGTCTGCTTGACGTGCAGTCATTTGCATTTCTCTTTATTTCTGTTCTTCAATGTTCTAAATTCCAACATTTCCAGTTATTTTGTTTTGCCTTTAACAAAGTGACTTTAAATAGTTACCACTTTTTACTTATGTCATTATTAGAAAATATTTTCCTCATATTAACTCTAGTTACTACGGAATTGTGGTCTGATGAAACGTCTGTTCGAACTTCAACATATTTTTTGTAATTTTTATATTGTTTGCTAGTAAAAAGATTGGTCTCGTATAATAATTATCGTCAGTGGTCACTGTCTTAAGATGCGGCAGTTTAAAGATGTTGTTGACAGAATTATATCAGACGTTCTCATCTTTTATTCCTACATCATATTCTAGAGACGACTCGAGCTCTGGCCTCAGTTAAAAATTTATCGGGCTTCCCGGGTCTACGTCAGGTCACTCGAGCCTTTGGGGCTTGTCGGTCCTATCGAGCTTATCGGATGAAGCTTTTCATATTGAACTGAAGAGGAGGATTGTCGTACTGCAGCTAGCCGAGAGCTTCTGCGTACTCACTCGAACGTGCGTTATTTTCGTACTGAACCGAAGAGGGGAATTTCTGTACTGCATCGTAGACGAGACAGGTTTGCTGATAGGTTCTAAGCATGGATCGGTCAAAAGGTTGGGTTTAGGTCAGGTTGGGCCTCAATTTAAGAATCTGTAAAGTTTTTCAAGACTATGTTGTCGGGTCAATCGGGCCCTTAGTTCCTATTGGGTCGTTCGGACCTCTCGGGCCTGTCAGGCCGTTCAAGCTTTTCGAGACGATCAAGAAGTTACCGGGCTTTCTTCGAGCAGCATTAAGTTTATCCCCAGTCCTGGAAATCTCGGCCCGTGCAAGGCTCTACCATATTCTTCTACAGGGTAGGAGGTTTTATAGAGAAATAATGTGTGGGTTCTTCTAATTTCTAATGGTTGGTTTCTATTCACGTGGTTCTTCTTCCTTGTGACTATTTCTCTATTGGGTTGTTCTTGTAAAGGCCGGTCCAGACGCAACGTTTTATCCAACGTTTTACCTGTTCAGTCAAAACGGTCAGTCAAGACGCTGAGAATTCGCGTGTCTACACAAATACGTTTTGTCTGAGGTTTTTGCTCAGTTTTGTAGATTCAGCAATAAAAGAAGCATTACTGTTAGCTATTTTTTCAGAAAATGCTCATTATGCTATACGCAAACGGTGGTGCAGAGAGTGGTTGCTTAAAAGAAACAGTTATTCTCATGTGAATTTACTTCGAGAATAAGCTTGCCTTTTTTTATCGCGGTCACTGCAATCTTTAGATTTAACTTTCCACAAACAGGTAATAAGCCTCTTATAAAGTTTAATGAATTCACCTAGAAATTCACGCGAATATTGACGGAAATCAGACATCCTCGACAAATAAATACAATACAAGTCTGTCGTTTTCTTGTAAAACTGTGCTCGTTTCATACGTCTTTCGGTGCGAGCTCCGTCTTTGTTCAGTTCGGGTAAAACCTTCGTTTTGCTATCCATACGCAACGTTTTGCCTGATACGTCTTGACTGAACAGGTAAAACGTTGGATAAAACGTTGGATAAAACGTTGCGTTTGGACCGGCCTTAAAGTCTACTTTGTCTTTTAATTTGTTGTTTTTTAATTCCATACTTTCTTATCTCAATTACTTCCAGTTTTCTTCTACAGTCGGATTTCGGCCGCCCCTGAAGGGTTGCTGGAAAGAGAGCAACGTTGTAGAAAATTGCATGCCGTGGTGTGAACGAGATAAAACTTGCTTCTGGCCGTTTGCTTGTAAAAGCTACTACAGGTTTCGAATCCAACACTAGCCATAACAAACAACGGGCCGTTGGATACTGGCTTTAGCAAGTTACTGCAGTGTAGACGAGCCTCTAGCTTTAGTGTTTCCATAGGTCAAAGCATTTATAATTCTATCGTTAAGTGAAAAATGCATTTCTCCTGTTTATAGTCTCCCATTTAAGAGTAAAATTAAAACATCTTCATTCTATTTTGTTTATTGATGCTCAGATTACACTAAAACCGATTTTAATGGCTTCTTGGTGCAAGAAATTCAGGCATTTTTTATTAGACTACTTGAAGGGCATGGATGATATTGAATTCTAAAAGCATATCAACAGAAATATTATGAACCACACACTCTGTATGTAACATATACAAGATTACGTTCTAAAATGAATTTTAATAATAAAGGAAATCAACACACATTATTGCAACACATGCATCCCGTGAACCATTTTATATGTAAATTGCGAAAATAATGTGTTTGGCTTCTACAGAAATAAACCCATGTTGATTAGGTAGAATGTCCTTGTAATAAATATTGTGTGATTTGTTACTATATTTACTATCATAAAATTAATTACATAGTACTTGTTGACAATTTTTATACCAGCTATTATTTCACATTGTAATAGTTAATACAAGAACATAAATTTAAATTCATTTGATTTGCATTTTACAAATTACTTCAAGAACATCACTAAATTAATATCATTTAACTAATTAAGAGAAATGTTTAGTAAAATAGTAATAAACATAAAAATAGTGGTATCACAACATAATAACTGTTAATATAATATAATAAATAATCGCCTTCCGAGGTCACTGCTCTATTGCAAGCTATTTACATTAATTTAATGTCATTGGAACATCATAAACGATTTTGCATATATTATTGTTTCCCAGAAAATATCATTTTTCTATAAATATTAAAATTGGACTGCTAAATACTAAGATGGGGAAATATTAAAATATTCCAACTGTCGTTATACGTCAGTTCAACCTTTATAGATAACTTAGCTGTACATGTAATATACATTTGCTTACACATTTATATATCATCCCGTTTGCTTTTCATGAAAGCAAACTGTGTCACGAACGTTATATAAAAAGCTATTTCAGTAAAATAAAAAAGAATAATGGATACATGAACATTAAGTCTGCGACAACAAGCCACCACCCACGGCTGCCAGTTTATCTTGGTTGTCAAGAGCTTCACCGTCGGGGGCCAGCAGTGTACGAGTAGGCTACTATCAGCCGATGGTCGGGTGGTCCAACCTGGGTTAGGGAGATAGATTGCTTCTCTCCGTGGGCAGTGGACCTAACATTACCAGATTTTGTCAGCAGGTGTGCATATTCTTTTCTTTATTGCAGCAAAATACCTAGCGCGTATATAAATACTTTGTGTTTTTGATATATTCAGCAATTTCTTGGATCTTGGATCTTGGATCTTTTGTGTGTCCATTTTTTTTGTGCAACTTTGAATATTGACTAATGGACTAAAACTAATTCTTTCTGAAATGCTGCTTTTGTTGTATATACACATATTTTTCTTGGACGGTGTTATTACACAAAATCGTTTTTATACGATTATCCTTTTATTAATGAGATTTCTTTTGCTTTTGAATTTTAGCACTGCCACATCAGTTTAATACATCTGAAAAGGTTTCGTTTGAAAAGTTACTCATTAAAAGATAAACTAGCAACTCAAAGCAGAGGAATTAACAACTTTATAATTTGTACAGAATTAAAATATCAGTTAGTGTGGCCTCAAAGGCTATTAGAGAGCAATTAAAGTGAGAATAATGAAGAAACTTGTGCAAGGGTAGAAACAAATAAAAGAAAACCGAAACGGACGATTTATAGAATTTTAGATAGTTCAAACCTTCATACCTTTTTTTAGTTCCTATCTAAAGACTTATTTAATTTTATGAAAGGCCTAGCTGAAATTCTCTAGCGACTCAAACGTGTCTAAATTAATTAATTTCACTTGTATGAGAGAACTTTCTTATGGTGTGTAATGAGGACTGTTCCCGAACAGTAATTAGCAATGTAACTAGACATTTTCTGTAGCTGTCACTCTTGGCCTAGTAAGTCTTGCATTATTTAATTGACAATAAGTAACTTCAGTTAGGTCTTTTAGAAATTTTTGAGGAAGGTTGAGGAAACAAACATCCCTAGTTTGCAATCTTTATTTCTACGGAAAATCTTCATATCTTAAGCGGATGAGGTTCAGTTAAAACAGAACTTCTTTCATTGTAAATGTGAAAAGGATATAGTCTAGCAAATATATTGTGACCATTCGTAGTGATTTCTCCAGGACAGTACTGGTTTTTCAATAACCTGTACTAGGCCATTAATGATTTTTGTTCTGGTTTTCTACTTTAATTATGCCTTTAAATAAATGCACAATCCATTTCTCGAATCAATCTTATAGTCTACTCTTTTATTTTCCGACAAATAGTATATACTACTACGGCAAGTTCAAGACTTCCACTCATATGATACTGCTTTATAATTATTTAGGAACCTAACACCTTGCCCACTCATTAAAATTCTGGAACTCTAAGGATCGTTTGCAGATGGAATTGACAGCTTGATTGAAGATTGATGTAACCGTCGAAACATAAACTCCAACTTTCTTTCATTTAAAACTTTTGGTATAAAATTCATACTGAAAACGAGCAGATCGGTCCAAGACGACTCTCTTCCTATGTTCACATTTTTGCGGTCTACAATATCCTTTTATCCAAAACAGTCACTATATCACCTAAAATAAGGTATTTGAGGGTAATACGGCCAGTGCTGCTAATACGGCCATTTGCCATTTTCATCGTTAGTTTTAAGATTTGCCAATAGATGGCTTTGCTATGTCGAAAAGAAAGTTAAAAAAATAGGACAACAGCGCGGACAACGGAATTTGTTGAAAACCATTTTCTTTCTGGAAGGTTATGTGTGTTTGCTTGTTTTACAAAACAGTCGTTGTTATTTTGATCTGGTAAGTTTTCCTTTGTTTATTGTAGTTAGTGAATTGAATAATTACAATGCACTGCTAATTCTACTAGGTTTTCTAACGGTGAATAATAACATGCGATATATTTTCTCATACAATTTATAGTTTGTGCATGAATCACAAGAGTTTTCAGAAACCTAGCTGCATAGAAATATGGCCACCGGTGGCCGTGTTACCTGCACTAGTGGCTGTAATACCTGCATTATGTTTACTTTAAAAAACATCGTGAGATTTTTTGTTTCAATCCTTAGTCTACCCTGGGTATTTCATTTTTTTAAATTTTAAGTTCAAAATGTCTCATTTAATGCAAAAGACTAGGGGGAACTGGAGTCAGGAGAAAATGACATTGGCAATAAACACTGTTAGAGCAGGTGAGCTAACAATTTTTGCTGCCAGCCGCTTGCATAAAGTACCAAGGCGTACATTACGTACCTACCTGGATAAAAACAAAATAGTGTAGTCTGCATTAGGTAGAAAATGTGTTTTACATGCACAACGAGAATCTCAATTGATTGAAAGAATTTTTTGACCTGATGACGTCGGATATCCGCTGACATTAACAATAATAAAGCTGAGCGTTTTCAGATACTGTAAAGAGAACAGCATAAAAGATACCTTTGCAAAAACCACTGCTGGAAGATATTGGCTGAAAGGGTTCTTGGCTCTACACCCGCAGGTGGTCCGAAGGAAAAGCCAGAGGATGAATCCTGGGCAGGCAATGAAGCTAAACAGATTTATTGTGAGCGATCATTTTACAAAATTGAGAAAAGCCTTGGTAGAAAAAGATTTTTTGAGTTCACCAGGAATAATTTTTAATCTCGAAGGGATGCAGATTTAATCTACACAAGAATCCGGACGTTTACGCCAGAAAAGGGTCAAAGAGAGTCCATATTGTCGCCAAGCAGCATAGGAAAAGCGTTACCATAGTTGCGTGTGTCAGTGCTGTAGGTATCGCAATTCCTCCTATGATCCTTTTTAAGGGTAAAAGGATCCTGAGTGGAAGAACAATCTCCCACCAGGATCAGTCTGTGAAATGACTCCAAAGTGGAGCATGACTACCTCTACATCTTGCAAATGGGTAGTTCACCAGTCTAGATTCAAACCATCGGGGCCGTGCTTGCTCATTCTTGATGGCGCCAAATGCCATTTGGATCAGAAAGTTTTAAAATTCATGAACAACCACAAGAATGAAGACATTACTAAAGCAAGATTCGGACGGCTTTTCACAAAAGCATGAAAGCCGAAAATATCAAATCGGGCTTCGTGGTAACGGAAATTTACCCTTTCAACCCGGATGCAATCTCGGAGGAAGCATATGTCCCTAGTGATCCCTCTGTAAGAATAGCAGAGGAACCTAGTACAACCTCTGATAATAAAGATTCCTCTTCTCGTCAGCCACCACCAGCGCCTCAAGAACTCCTAAATAAGCCCCGAAATCGATAAAGAAAAACGACTTTTTCATCCAGCGACGATTTTAGTGACGAGCTCGAGCTATTAAGTGATAATAACGATGAACCTTCACCGGCATCATTAACCTTCAGTGATGTGTTACGCACTTCTAAAAGAGGACAACCTACCAGCCCAATAAGGAAGTCAATAAATTCCCGTGCAGTCGTTTTGAGATATCTTTTGGCAAATGGAGAATCGTCAGAAAGCCATCCAGACAATGTCTCCCTTGTACCGTCAACTTCGGGACTTCAGCAAAACGTAAAATGAACACGAAAGGCTCCTCTTCAGAACCATAAGAAGAAAAACAAGAGTGTGACTTTAGAAAGCTGGTATTGCTGGGTTTGTAAAATGGAAGATATTTTAGATATGCGCCGGTGCTCGGTTTGCAGAAAATATGTCCGTGAAGAATGTGTGGGCCTGCCTGAACAAGATAAAAGTATTTTTGTATGCCCAGATTGCTAATTCTTTTTGTATTTATGTCACTTTTATTTCAAATTCTTAATTTAATTTGTCGGGATATTTTTAATTTAAATATTGTTTTTAACTTCTTATAAATAAATATCTATTCATAAAAATAATGAAGTTGTGTCTTTTTTCATATCCTTTATGTGAAGCAAAACTAAGTAAAAATGGATTTTTTAAGTAAAAAATGAAAGTGGCCGAAACACCTTCACTAATTATTACCTTCAGAAAAAAGTTGTTTGCAAAATTTGAAATTTGAAATTGAAAACCAGAAGTGAAAACAAAAATTCTTTAAGACCTTAAAAGAGGATAGATTAGACTAATTAACTATATGTTTCTCATTTTTAAAACTTTACCACAGATTTCACAAGTTTAGTTTAAAATAAGAGTGGCCATATTACCCTCAGGTACCTTAGTAAAGGCCAGGATATGCCTCCGCTGGTTAAGAGCGGTCTTCACCTGCCTGCGGTGCTAACAATTCAACTTTTCCTTCCAGCAAGCCACCTAAAGTGGCTAGCAGTCAAATTTCAAACTTCTCCCTTCATCAAGCCACCTGCAACTAACAATCTAACTTCACCTTCAACTAAGCCACATCCGCTGGTTAAGATCTGCCTGCGTCCTCTACCAAGCTACTTAGAGTGGCTAACTATGGAGTTTTGCTCTACATCAAGCTACTTCAAGTGGTCGAACTTCACCTTCCACCAAGCTACGGAGGCTAACAGTCGGATCAAGCCATCTCTGATGGTTACCATTCCGATTTCATCTAATGTGATTTCCACCAAATCACCTCTTAAGCTCAATATCCATCGAACAAGCTTTCGAAGCATGGCTGAAGAAGGCAAGTTGAGAATTGCAGGACAGCAGTCTAGTAGTTGGTAGTAATGGGCATATTAGCAAGAGTTCTGGTTGCAATGTCGTATCTTGGGCTAATTAAGACGTCACACTTTGCACGGCTTAACAAAACAGGTTGTGTTGAGTACTAAGGGCGACATTTTCCTTTTTTGTTTAAAATTCTCCACAAAATCTCGACAATAGAAAAACGAACGAGCTTAAAGAAAACAAGGAACAAAGCTATTTTATTAATTTTATGATCGTTTTAGAAGATCTGCTTTTTGGGAACAATATTATCTTTTTTACTTGCAGCTTTTATCCAAATATTGTGAAAGTATCCTTCTTTACAGAAAATAAATATTTATTTGTATCTTGTTGTTAAGTCTGCTGTACTATAATGACGAAAGCAAAAAAGAAGAGCAATCCTAACTTTAAGCAAAGGTTACACTACGCATTAATAAGTACTCTAGAACATTTAATAACCTATCTATTATTCGAGACAACAAAGTTTTATTAATTGTAGCTCATTTACTACCTCAATGAATAAACCATTCATTACCACCTCATGCATTCTTAATCTGACAATTTATTAGGCCGTATAATAAACAGGATCGTTTATTAAAGTTTTGTAGGATGTATTTAAATGAGGTACAGGCACGGTGAGATTTATTCACATACAAGAGTAAGTACGAGTGCATCCCGCAGAGTTATGCCCATTAGTCATTGTTCGCACCTGGGCTCGAAGAGCAGCCCTCTGACGCCACATCACCGGTCCTATTCATTATTTCAGAATGGAAATGAAGATATAAATATTAGAGGTATAAATTAAAGACCTGACAAGCTACAATTAATGTTTGAAATTAGGTTATAAATAATATGGTTTTTAACTTACTTTGCATAGAGGATACCGTGTATTAATTTATTGTTTATTTATTTTTTTATTTATTTTATTACCGCCACATTTTGTAGTAGATATCTATACTTATATTAGCTTTCAATGTAACTATTGGTTATTAAATCGGTCATCCTTTTCTCTAGTTCTTTATTCTTTTTATTATAACATCTGACTTCGAGCTTATTTTTCCTACCTCAAGTAGGTAGTAAACTACATAATGTATTACGACTTTAACTGCCGCCAATTGTTGTAATTCTCTTTAGGTTATAAGAACACTGTTCTAGAGCATTTAAATCTTAAAATCAATCAACTGATATAAGAGAATTGAAAATTCCTTTACATTTATGCATCTTCTAAATCTGAAAATAGTCAAACTACTTCATGAATGGTCTTGAAAGTCCATAACTATTATCGACTTATAAGGTAAATATTAGGTTGAATTTGTTATTTGAATTTCATTAAATTCAGTGTTTGAATTATTTTGTAAACGATATCATTGTAAGCTGTTTCTGTGAGAGATTAACATTCTTAAAAAATTAATTGCTCCTTCAAAAATTTGGGAAGTACGAGTTAAGGAATCAGCTGGTATGCTTTGATTTCCTTTTATGTTTTGAATGTTTTATGGACAATTGAGATTATGTACTGGAAATTTCTCCAATTTCTTAGAAGGTAATTGTCATTGCTTTTTCAGATTGCAGTTGTAAGAGGCTTATGATCAGTGAAGACAATAAAATACTGACCATATTTCTTTTCAGTGGGGTGAGAGATCTGCAACAGAAAACTAAATGTTCTTGTGACCCCTTGACACTTTGATGAATAACTCCAGCAATAATTTTCTGACTTGCGTCAGTGGAGCGGATGCTCAGTGATGCCAACATTAGTGTTTTTGAAAAAAAAACATCTTTAACGTAATTAAAATATTTTATTAGCTCATAGCTAGAATGAACTGGTTAGTTTACGGCTTTGCCAGGTATAACTAATTTATGAAAAGGTACAAACATTTCAGCACACCTTGAAATAAATTAATGATAATATGAAACGAAACCAATAAAATTCCTTAATTGTTTTCAAGCTTTTGGAATTAGGTAATCTAAAATGGTTTGAATTTTAGATTTTGTTGGAAAGACGCCGAGTTCATTTGAGAAGTAACACTATCAAAACGCAACCTATTCACAAACTTCAAAAACTTTATACAGATGCCTCTTATATAAAATCCTCCTGCTCTATTCGAGTTTAAAATATATCACTCTCCAAGTGAAACAAATCCCATTAAAAACAGATCGAGAACATAAACTTTAATAAAATTTACTCCTCCACATACCCACGAGCTTACCAATAATATGAAAAAACATTTAATGCACAGAAATTGACAAGGAAACTTTGGTTGTTGTTAAAAATGTAGTCTACAAAGATGGTGACAAAATCTCTCAAGATTCTCTTTGCTCGACTCAGCTACTTAGAATTAACAGTCTTAAACGATCTAGTCCAAGTTTACTTTCAGATAATTGCAAACCGCGTGCTTTTCACATAATGACATAGCATATACGGTAAGTTAGTGTAAGTACGTATACTGTTGTATTGTGTGCAAAATTGTACGCCAGAAAAAAAAACTGAAATTTCTAAGCGGCGTGTACAGTGGGTAGTAAAGAATAATATTCGAAATCTTAAAGACCAGAAGAAAACTAAGATAGGCATAAAATCAAATTCTAAGAGAAATCTAAAAAAGTTGAAAGCTAAGGAAATAGAATATGTTTTCCCGGTAAAAGGTTATTTGTATTTATCGACAGATCGTGTTTTTGAAACTGAGCCTCGGAAGTGGGACGTGAATAAAAGACCGCGACTACTGGCCACGAAACGGACCCGGACCTAAAAAAGGTTTACGATACAGTTCCTAGAACAAAGCTATGGGAGGCCTTGGAAGAGCTAAACATCCATAGCCGTCACAGCTGTACAAATTAGAAAAGGCTCTACACTTTTGCACCCTATTAATATCACAAAGGGACTCGGGCAGGGCTGCAGCTGTTATTTAATCTGTACGTAGAAGCTGCTCTTAGAAACTGGAAGGAAAGATGCGGAAGAATGGAAATTTCAATAAATAAGGATTCTGTTTTCCCTTAGTTTTACGGATGACCAGGTTGTGATTACCCAGAACTCATATGATCTAGAGTTCATGATGAAAAGGTTGTATCAGAAATATCAAAAATGGGGGCTACAGATGACAATAACAGAAACAGAATATCTGGTAGCAAACAGCAATGTTTAGTTTCAAGTTCTGGTTAATGATGAAGTGGCTATCAATCAAGTAGAGAGATTTAAGTGCCCGAGACGATTTATTAATAAAAATGGATTGAGAGAAGCAGAAATAAAATACAGAATCCTACAACAAACTATGAAGCAAAACAGAAAAAATTACCTAAAGCCTTACGCAACCCTGGGTATATTTTGAGGAATTTGAATGTGAGAGATAATGTTTTAAGACTCGCCAAACAATGTAATGATGAGTATTCCCGAGCAATGATGCAACGTGTAGAGCCAATTGCAGACTTGGTAGCTGCTGATGGGCGGTACCATTGCTTGTGTATGGAAAATCTCCATATTCGTCTCTCCACGCAAGGAAGAGTCACAAAAGATCATGGCCGAACCAAAGGTGAAGTAGATAGAGGGATTCAAAGAATTTTCACTTATCTCGAAAACAGTGATGCCAATGCCATGTCACCCCAGAGAAATTGATGAGCAAAATTGAAGATGACAATAACTAGAAAACAGTCAGAGCACACCTTCTTGAGAGGTATGGTAGTGATATATTTATAACTGAAACGAAATATCATGTTGTGTGTTTTAAAGACACGTGGTATAAAATTATTACAGCTGCATGGTATGAACAGAAGTTGTTTTATAAAAAAGACGAAAGACGTCGCATTGTTTAGACAGCTGCTGCAATTATTATTGAGGACATAAAGTCCCAAGTATACAGTTTGACCGAATAGCCCCACCACAGCAGTCTTCGGAAGGAAACGAGGATCTCATTCCCGAGACTCTCAAAGTTTTCACAGATGCTGTGGTATTGAAAAAGAAGCGTGGAGATATGGAGATATGGAAAAACAAGTTTACGGCAATCGCACATGCTTTGATTACTGCCGTGAGGCCAAAATCGTTTCTCTCTTCTATGGAAGTTGGTATGGCAGCAGTTTTATACAAAATATACGGATCCCATACTTCCACGCTAGCGGCCACTATCTACATAGGTATATGCCAAGCGTGCTCAGGTCTACCTGCAAGATATGCACGAATTGAAGAACGCCATGCCCTCAAAGGAATATAAATACTTTCTAATAAATTGTTATTAGTAATTTCAGTATGGAAGTGAGTTTTTCTAAAAGTGCGTAGTTTTCGAGTTGTAAGCGAAAAACTGAAAAAACTGCAGAGATTTCGCGGTTTTTCGCATTTTCCTTGGGAAACAATAACTTTACGATGCCGCAAAGTTGAAATTCGGATTCAGTATCCCAGAAAACATTAAGAACGATAGAAAAGAAAACTTCTATATGTTTTACCATTTTTTCTTTTTTTCTCCAAGATGACTGAACTATATTATATTGGCTAAGGGTTTTATAAGGAACTCGCAACAACTATTAAATAAGTATGGAGGTATGCCATCTGAACCAATCGATCTCTTTGGTTTTAATCTTCATATTGCCTGACGTACGTCCACTTCTGTAATTGGTGACAAGATAAGCATTGTTATGTGTTCATTAGTATTATAATTTGCTATATCACCTCCATAGACGGATTTGAAATAGTCAGCAAATGCATATACGACATCCTTGTATCTTCCTTATTTTCTGATCGATTTCAAGTTTTTGTCACATATGCAAAAATTTAAAAGGATTATTTATGCAATTTCCAAATACTTTTACTGCAACCACTTATCTACTGCGATAAAGAATAAATACGGAAAATTAGAAAATCAAAAAAGGCCTGGTTTTATCAAAGGAAGTCATTAAAAGAATTATAAAAATAGTTCAAATCCAAATTTTCATCGAAAAATTTTTTATTGCCGTAGGCTAATGATTGCATTAAAATTGTTTAAAGATTGCACAAATAGCCCTTTAAAAGAGTAGTATATTTGAGCAAAGTTTGAAATCGATCAGAAAGTAAATAAAGAAAATGCAAGGGTGTGAAGGTGAAACGTGAAACACTGTATATTACAAGAATCACACTTCCACCGCTTATTATTCAACCTGTTGATACATGGATAACAAGGTGACCATTTTTCAACTCATCCCAGATTTTGGATGAGACATTGTGTGTTATTTCTTATTCTGAATTATTATGTATTACAATCTATTAAGAAATTAAAATACTAAGAGAATCATAACATAATCTGGGAAATGCAAAGACAAAATATCAAACTTTTGTGATTCAAATAGGTTAATTGAATGGAAGTTGGGAAACGCGATGCTCATTGATTGAGGATAAATTTATTACTAGATCCTTCAACTAGATTTCATACTATAAAATGTAATATCATTACTGTACAAAACGATGACAACTAAGTCCTCTAATCAGAATAAAAACAAAATTCGATATCATTTAATGCTTTTTTAGAATTTTTGACCTAAATGTAGAATTAAGAAAGTTGGACATTGTGCAGCTGACAGGATTTTCTGAAAATGTTTTCTATCAGAAAGTAATAACACAATTAAAATAGATTTCTTCATGTAAACGTTCATCGTCTAATGAATCATTCTAGTTGGACACACGGGTTCATTAGAAAGAGATGGAATTTAAACTAACTCCCCTTAAAAGACCCATTCAAACATTTTGTTTAGGGACTGTGGTGAGTATTTGAAAAGAAACCTGACTTGCATGGGTTATACAGTTTAATATGGAAACCTACACAGACTGAAAATAAACCAAAAAAAAACTAGAAATGCAGAGAAGAAGACACCTCAATTAACTAACTTCCCAAAGTTACTAATCAGCTTTTGAAGCATTTACTGATAAATAACACAAAACTCAATCAAATGAATCCTCTTTTCTTCTCCCCTTCTCAAGTTCTCTTCGATAACACAAACTTCAATAGAAGAAAGAAATGAAAGATTTAATGCCGGCAACTTAATCTACATCTAACAGAAGGAGGAAAAACCTTTTTAAATTCAAAAACAATGCTTTTTAATAAAATTGAACTAAATACAAGGTACTGGTTGCCGAAAAGATTTTTAAAAAATATTTTAAATCCACACTTTGTTACCTGCTTATCCCGTAAGTGTAACAGAAATAATAGCGTTGAGGAATTTTTGTCCTGTCCGTTATATACCTACATCCCAATAACAGTTAGGATTTTTTTTTAATATTAGGTACATTCCGTTAAGGTTTATAGAGAACAACAAATTGTGTACTTGGAAGAGTTTGATGAAACTGGATTTCCATGTCCCATCCGTTACAGCTATAGAAGAAGATTCAAGAATTATAGTCTAGGATGTAAATTATTTACAAAACATTTTGCTTGCATTTATACAGTCAATGAGCTTGAAAATCTTGGAAAAATATCCCAGGCATATACCAGAATTTATTGCCAACACCGTTTTCTCTCAAACAGATGAATCCAATAAATGATTTAAAATACTAAAGGGATCGTATCTCCATCAACTCGACAAAGACCATAATCATTTCATAATGCAACTTCACATTTATAGAATGTATGTAAAGGTTTTGTTTCATCATTAATAGCAAAGTTGTTTCTTGTTTCTGTAATAGAGTGTAACCAGCTAACTAATCTTTATGTATGAACTAATTTGTATTTTAGATGAATGATATGATATAAGTAAACTGCTAATAAATAAGTAGCATCGTGTATTACATGCTGCATTTAGTATATTTTATTATTGACATAATTAATTAAAATGATGTCATTGAATGCTACCTCTCTGTTTAACCACTTTAAGTATCGGTATTTTATCTTGAACACAAAGACAAAATATCGAAGAGAAATTAATTTATGTTTCATGTCGTGTAGGTAAAGGCAATCTACACGGACAAGAACATGTCGTGTGTAACACATATTAAGAAATTATGAACGTGGAAAGAGTAAAGACATTATTACTTGCTTGCACAATCAAATTGCAGTAGTATTTTATGTTAAGAGAATTAGAAAAACTTATAAAAAGTTTCTTTGAAGTGTCAGCGAAACAGCAAAATGTAAATCGTAACTTATTTGGCGCCATAATCGTTGACGTTACGACTTCTAACAGTTATTTTGGCAGCATCCTAATTTTTGCCGCTTTTGATTTATTTCAACATTCGCATGTGGAAACTTAAATAACTTCGGTTTAATTTATATGCCATAAATTTTAAATAAATGAGCAGAATTACAAAAACATGGAGCTAACATATTGAGTAGGCGGGTATTAATGTCTTCCAGAGGCAAAGCCGTGTGTGATGACAGCCGAGACATCTAAGATGCGTCGTAAAAACCAAATATATACGAACAGTAAACAAATATTTCAGCAACGTCGGCCCAAGGACCTCTTAATTAAAGGAAAAGATAATTTAAGTCCAATAAAGTATGGTGAGTTATTGCCGCTTTCAAATATCGTACACCTTTAATTAGTTGTAGAGGAGTAACTTGACATTTATGAAGTAGGTCCGTATAATATGTCGGCGGTCCGAGGGCGCAGGTAATTAATGATGTGTAAATTAAAAGCCTGTAGCCGTTTCGAAAAGATTTCTCCGAGGATATGTAAATTAGACAGTTGTTAAGGTGCGCATTGTAAGATCCTCTGTCAACGTCAGACAGCCGACACAGCGGCATTCATTTTCTTGTATACACAAGTAATTGTATCCGTTTCAAAATGTTTTGTAGCTATCGAACGGTTTTTACGATTTAAACAGAAAACAACATAATAGTGAAGGGTAACTTAATCCCTAATGAGAAAAGCTACAAAAAGATACGATGATCCACCTACGCCCTCAATTATTTCGATAACATGATATCGTACACCTTTTACGTTTATCTGTAGAATTTCTCAAATAAAATAAATTACAGGTATCCGTCTTCCAAACTGCGAGGCTGACTTGTTTAAAAATATTTCCTTATGATTTTATGTTCGAACACATTTGCATTTATATTTCCAACTTAAATTAATTGGCTGTTAACTATTCAGCAGCTAGTTACGCGTAAAACTACTGTCAATTAAAAATAGAAAGGTCAGAATATTCACAAAGATTTATGGATATAGAAAAATGCTGATAGCAGATAAGAATGTCACCATAAATTTACTGAAGAAAGGGGGCTATAATAAATTACAAAGCCATATAAATTTTAAAATAAAAACAAAACAAAGAGATTTTCAATTATCCATTCTAAATAGTAGCATCATTTATAATTTAAATTTATTAATTTTAATCAGAGAATTGCTATTTTTAAATGCAGCATAAATTATACTTTTGAATAATATTGTCATTCATTTTTCCCTTTCTATATTTCAATAAGAACAGTAAAAAATCAAATGAGAAGTAAAACTTGCCGAGTAAGGATCTATATTTCAATAAGAACAGTAAAAAAATCAAATGAGAAGTAAAACTTGCCGAGTAAGGAAATCAGGCTTTTGACAAAATGCAATTGGACATTGGTCCTGCTTGGTGCAAGCCTTCCGACTACACCCTTACAAGTTTTAACGTCTAATAAAAGAGTTTTTAATAAGTTCTGTTATTTGAGGCAAATATTTTTATAGAAACATCTTAAAACGCCTGCAAATGAACCAACAAAACGATCAGAGAATGCTGATAAGGAAACTCGAATTAAAAACCTTACCAAGCTTACTAATCGGCTTTTGGGAGAAATAATATTTGATAGCACAACAGCGTGTTAACAAAACTCAAATTAAATTAATTGTTTAACCCAAGCAACTCAATCAAAATCTTAACTTCAAAAATACCCTTCTGGTTCACAACAGTAGATTTCAAAAAAGTCCTGTTTTTCTCTCTTAACCTCCCAGTCAAGTTCTCTTGATAGGAAAGTATTACACAATAATGAACTAAAATTTCTTTAAATTATATAAAACTGCTCTACTAAGAGAATAAAAAGTTTATTTGTTTAATAAAACTTAGTTACTTAATTAACATGTGGCGTACTTTACATGGTTACCATGAGAGAATGATGTAGTGTGCGTTTCGTCGTTAACACTATTACAAGAAAACCGAAGCCATCAAAGTGCAACATTTTAGACTCTTTCCATTCTATGCGAGGGCAAAACGAAAAAAGAAAGTTCATCGATAATGAATTTCCTTATGTCTTTGTTAACACATCAGTTGGTGGATCAGGCACATTTTGGCAATGTGAAAGAAAAGCGTACTGTAAACTCAGAATCTGTGTCCATTCTGGTAGTGTTATAAAAATCCATCTTCATTCACACAGTACAAATGCAAATACGGGTATAAAGCAGAGGGCTGTACGATAATTGTCCCAAATGCAACAGTCTTTGTTTTTCGACCACAAATCTCTTTTGTAAATAGTATGACACTCTTTGAATCTTTGAATCCTTCAAGATTCCCCAGAATTATTCGCTCAAAGTTCAAAGCGTTACATACCATATCAGAATTTCTGAACAGCTTTATGCTTTGTCTGCAATGACAAAGTGCATAGAATACTTCAACATTGAGATTGAGGTTCCATCTGTCTCTGGATAAAAACTAACACAAATATCCCATTTAAACTTCAGAATATATATGTATAAGACAATAACGCCACTTTTGCCTTACAAGCTCGAATGATTATGTACAGTTTTTTTGCATAAATAATGTCGCACATCATTTCTTTAGAGAAGCAATTAACTAAATATACGAAATCTAAATTCATATTAATTATCCAAAATCGTCTTATGGGCTCTTAGGAAACAAATTTTACGTAATTAATGCTAAATCAGATTTCATGTGTTTGATCAATTCATTCATTACGAGAATGTACTGCGACATTAATTATGCAAAAAGCTGTACCTCTATGGCCTTTGCTGCTATAAATGATTTAGGACAAGCATAAATTCTCTACTAGACAAGCGCCAACTAATTTTGGGCTGATGGAGGCTGGTGTGAAGATGATTATGTTGCAAGAAGAAATCTCAGAGGAAATGGAAGTCGTTAATTCTTGTTTCCTTTGAGATTCTGGAACGTGAAAGGTGTTCGCCATTGATCTCAGAGGAAGATGCAATTTTTTTAGGACGCACAGTGGTTTCTTCTTTTTGTTACATTAAATCCTGACAGGTTCTCTGCAATCTTCAGCTGTGAGGTCGGAAAGTATAAGTATATAAAGTAATAACCTCGCATTGATTCCTTTATCCTGTCCAAGTATCTTCATAGTGATCTATAAATACTGATGATACCGTTCACGTTTTGTATTTTCAAAAACCTTTCAAATATCAGAACCACATCTACAGAAGCACATAATCCAAAGGGACAATCTCATGTGAACTGCGAAAGACAAATTTGACTGATACCTATGTTTCTTCATACTGCTTGTGACAAGTGAAAAGGTCTTAATTTTCTATTTCTCGAAATTGATCATAATGTAGATTTTAAGCAAACTGTTGACTTTAACGATTTTATTTTTTCTAGAATCTGAACAAGCTAGAAAGGGAAACAGCAATAAACAGATGAATTTTCATACCAAGGCGTTGTTCTTCGAAATGTGAAGCATAGCAGAGATTTCCTCTATGAGCAGTTTGTAATAAATGGAAACAATTATCAATAAATCTTTAATATGTATTCGTGTCGTGTGGTCCGTAAGCTACTTAAGAGGCTCAGGATTGTGTAAGGAGCTAAGGCCTGTCCTGATCAAAACGGGCATTGCCCAAATTATATGTATGTTGTTGATTCCAATAACATGGCTTTGGCGTACAATTAATTTTAGCTCTTATCCAATGTTATTTGGAAAATAATAATGCACTTCAGTTGTTGGTCAACCTTTGCTTTAGCAAAGTAAACTTTCTTAGCCTTATAGGACTTTGCTAGTACAAATGAAAATGCGTTAAGATGCTTTATGTAATCCTAAGTAACGTCTTCAAAAGCACATAATATAGTCATTAGGATGAATATTTAAAATTTTCCTGACTCAACCAAACTGCAGAACCAAATCCTTCAATTGCATCATTTAGCGGCAATGAACTATTTTTTAGGAATTAGATAGATACTAGTATTTCCACTTTAACTGGTTTACCTGATAGTTTACTTGATAGGTTAATTTGTCTAGCATGAGGAACAAGTCCGGGAACTTATATGAAAACATTTCAGAAAATTTTCTGTAGGGCTGAGTTTCGTATTTCATCCAGTTCTCATGTATCCAGCGCTAATGTTACATGCTGAAGAAGTTACGCTTACCTAGCCGATGTGATAATATAAAAAAAAACCAAATTTAATTCTCAAAAACATAAAAATGAAAACATTGAGAAAATATTTTCAGCTAAAAGTATGATTGCTTTTAGATACTGGTGCTTAAGCTTTTACATATTCACTTTTGGCAGCTTATATCTTTGGATTAACAAGTAATGCTTGAGTCTAATAGAAATGATGTTGCCTGTTGCACATTTAACATTTACTTTTCTGTTACTTCTTTAATTTATTGTGGAGATACTCAATTTATTTTTTCATTTATGATTATATGCCAGAAAAGATCAATATTTGCTCATTCATTATACTAAGTTATTTAAATAAATACAATAGTCTATGTCTAAATATCATGTGTCGTATTACAGTCTGGCGACTTTGCCCCTCACGTGACAAAAAAACGAAAAATTCCTTTTAGCTGATGTAAATTTAGTAGAAAGAGAATTTTAACAAGTAATGTTAATCATATAAGAACAGATAACATTATTATATTATTATAAATGTTAAATTTAAAAAACTACACCTATTTAATAAGTAAAGGAAGGAAATCTGTTGTACATCTTGACAAACTTCTGTACACTTTTCCTTTGTTCTGACTCTCTGGGCATAAGTCAAAAAAGAAAATACGGGGTATAGTCTTCTGAAGACTTGCAAAATTCCATTACAGCATCTAGAGGAAGCCAATGCGATCTAAATTAAGCCTGTAGAAATTTCGATACTCTTAAACCAACGTTTAAAAGATATTTAGAACATAGAAATATCAGAGCAAATGATGTTGTGACAGTGTTAGGTAGGATCACTATATTACCTTCAAATATAGAACAACAATTAGTTGTTCACATACTAAAACTGGATGAATGTTTATTTGGCATTACCATCAGTGATGTAAGAAAACTGGCCTATCAAATAGCTGAAAAGAATGCCATTAAACATAATTTCAATCACCAAAAACAGATAGCATGTTAGAAAGGCTGGTATTATGCATTTTTGTAGCGTCATCAGAATCTTAGTTTATGTCAACCACAATCAACATCCTTGGCAAGAGCCAAAGGTTTTTATCAAAAAGAGAGTTAACAAGTTTTTTGACATCCTAGAAATAGTTTGTGACGACTTCAATTGAATACTACAAGAATTTTCAATGTAGACGAATCAGGATATTCTACTGTACAAAGAACAGGAAAATACAAGCTCGAAAAGGAAAGCATCAGGTTGGAATATTATCCAATGGAGAGCATTGTATGAACACTACTGTTGTCTGCTGTGAACGAAAATGCTAATGTGATGGACTTAGAGTAGGCGCTCCACCTAGAAGCGTTGCTGAAATATTCAATACAGGATAGATAAACAGTGACCTATTCCTGAAACGGTTAAAACACTATTTTCTTTATAAAACCTGATACAAATAATAAAGTACTGGTTTTACTTGATGGTCATAGTACATATTCACGTAATTTGAAAACATTAGAAACTGTCAACGCAAATGGAGTAATGACTACACTGTTAAAAAGTGGCTGCGAACGAACCCTGGTCTATGTATGACACAATTTCAAATGTTACAGCTAATAACTGAGTGAGGCCTACGCTAAAGCTGCTACCATAGAAAATGCAATAAGTGGCTTCACAACAAGTGCTGTGTGGTCAGTAGATTGCTATGTTTTTAAAGAGTACCAGTTTGCAGCTTCGAAAGTTTTAAATTGCGAAAATGCAGTCGAAGAAATACCAGGTACATTAGAAAATAAAGAAAATATTGAGGAAGAAGAAGTTTTATAGGACTGTGAAACTGATGCAGGTTTCTATTGAGGAAGTACTACCAGTACCAAAGGCTATGCCAAAAATAACTAAAAGAATTAAAAAAGGTTCATAACCAACTGTAGTGCTAACAAGTAGTGTGTATAAAGACGTATTCTAAAAGTCTAAGAGCAGGAATACAGAACGTAGAGAAGAAAAAGGAAATAGCCTGAGAAAGAGTCAATCTAAAACATCCAAAAGACGAGAGACTACTATTACAAATCAACAAGCATCAGCCTCTGCTGTACTAGAAGTTGAAGTTAACCACCAAGACTGGTATTGTGATATATGTGAAAAATTTTCGGTGGAGGACTTGATTATATCTCGAAATATACAAGCCATATCAAAATAGAGATCTCCGGGTAGCAGTTACTAACTACACTTACTATTGTAAACTCTCTTGTGGGCCTATAATAATAATAATCGATCAGTCAGATAGTTGATGATTGATTGATGATTAATAATTGATAATAACAATCGATAAATTAAATAATCGATTAACCGGATACTCGATAAAGCAAATAATCGATTAATCGGATAATTAATCAATCGAATAATCACTGTAATCGATTAATCAGATTATCGATTCATAGATTTTCTAATGGTAATAACACTTTCAATTAATTGAATATTATGCACAGGCCTAGTTTCCGTGGGCATCCACAAGGGAGGATAAGAGGAAGCACTTGTTTCCCCACTGGAATTTTATATTCTGATATTTTCGTTTGTAAATCGATTGAGAAAGGCTTTTTTGTATTCCGTGTCTTTGCTAACACTGATACAAAACTTTGATTCGGTGCAATTGATAAATTGTGTTATTTCTTGTTTTATATTTAATACTCAGTCTAAATTTTGACCCTCCCCCCTTGAGGAAACCTCTACAAATGCCCATGCTAGTTTCCATACCGGGTCTGTAGAGCTCCTTCATATTTTTCGTCAAAGAACACGATCTAAAAACTACGAAACATTTGTATGTTTTTAAAAAGGGAAACATCTATCAGAGAATGCCAGTTTAATGGTAAAGACTTTAGTCTAAATACGAAATACCGATGTGCAACTGTCAGTTTTTAAGTTATAGTCTTTGACTTTATTGAATTTCCAATAGCACCTTCAACATTCTTTATCAAATCCAGTTAATGAACATGCTTTCACATATAATTGCCAGGGAATAGAGACATATTTGCTTGCAAAAGGTTATGTAGTTCTAATTTTTGGATATATTGTGTATATCGATGCCCTAGTGAAAACTCCAAGTTTTCGATCTCGTCACCCCTGTGGGAACGCCGTGGGGCCCCGAAAACCATCAAAATTCCGGATTTTTTTCAGTTTCTCGATAATATCTTTTCACCAATGCATTACAGAGGAAAACATTTTTATTAAAAGTTGTAGATCACTACACTTGCTACAACTGAAAAAAGTCCGGAATTTCGATGGTTTTTGGGGCTCCACGGCGCCCGCACAGAGGCGACGAGGTCGAAAACTTGAGTTTTTCACGAAGGCCCGATATACACAAGATATCTAAAAATTATAACTACATAACCTTTTGCAAGCAAAGGCCCTTTTTTCAGCCTTTATTCCCTGAACTATATCCCTTATGAAGATTATTTTTGTCAGTTGTTATTACTCCTGGTCGCATCTAAGGTGAACGTCGTAGAGTGCAGAAAATAAATCAAATACAAATGTTGCTTGAAAGTTAAGAGCATATTACAACTTAAGGAGAAACGAACTTCTGCTGCGTACTAGCCAAGATATGTGACCACAAAACTACTGCAATGATTTATTAAATCATCTAGATATTGTTAATGAAAATTAACATGGCGTTAGTAAACATAAAATTAAGATATTAATGTAATTATGTACTTAACATCTTTTAAAAGATAATTTGACTTTAGCTGTTTAGGTGAAGCATATTACCTTCCTTACCGACCTGAAAAAGTGACATAGAAATTATGCAGCATCGACCGTTACTGAGGCAATGTACACTGTTGCATTCTGTGCTCAAATCGAACTGCCAGATTGTTTAATCTGCTTTGCCGACTGCCATCTCGAGTCGCCATAAGGCATAATTTTAAATTTTTGAATTTAAGTATTTATTCTATATTATCGAATACCTGTGCTTTTTATAGTTAAAACGAAATCTATAAAGTATTTTCTTATGATAGAATATTTAAAATAGTTTTTATCTCCTCTGTTAGTATTTAGATTTATCAAAATGAATTGCCTTTTCATAAACATCTGGGTAGGTGGGGATAATGATCCGCATGGAGTAATGGTGCGCAGGCCGGTATTTCCAAAAGTGGCCATTATATTGGCAACACTGAGCCTAATAAACCTTGGCACTGACAAATCTTGTCAGCTGATGAAATGGCGTCACTTCTGGATGAACACTCAGCGATCTATGACATAAGTTTTGTTTTCTACGATTTTGGTCTAATTCTTGTTAATCGCTCATCATCTCGTTACAAAATAACCTAATGCCTTTCCTTTTTTTCCAGAAATTATAAACGAAAACAAAACGTAAAGCCCTTAACTGAAGAGGTACTGAACAAGGCCAGAGCCCTGTTGGCAAGTGGATTGTCTACAAGAGCAACAGCCGGACAGTTAGAATACGATGGGTCTGCTATAGGTTAAAGGTTAAGGGGTTAAAGGTGGGGCGAGGAGTTAATTCACATCCCCCACCGGTTCAACAACGCCCCCAATTAGCTGGTAGAGATTGGACGCGAGGGTTTATGAAGAGAAATCGTCTGTCACTCAGAACTCCACAGAAGATAAGTGTTACCTGCACAATAGGGTTTAATAAAATACAATTGGCCGAATATTTTAAAAACCTTAAGGAAGTACTGGGTGAAATATCAGTTCAGTCCATATCGAATTTATAATATGCACGAGAATGATTTCCAAACAGTTCCTAACAAATTGCCTAAACATTGTAACGGGAAAGTGCTCAAAAGTATGCACGAGTCCCGTCAAGACCTATGGCGGATGTTAAATCCCGTAGCTCATGCCGCAGATGGGGTGGATTCTCAAATCAACTTACCTAATCTCACACAAAGAGAAGCTCACCGACTTCCAAAACTCTTACTAACTGATAGATGTTCACACAAGAGGGCGTCAGCAGTCGTAGATGGAAGGGTTCTGATGGTCGGTCACGCGACTACTCGTGAATCCGACACCCTGTATATAGGCTTCTTGCGAAACCTCACCCTGTGTGTAACTTACCTCGTGGAAGCTTTACTAAAACTCGCTTCAACGTTTCACAATTGAGACTCAACACGAAATAAAAAAAAAACTGTATAAACACGTGATTTGTCTGAATTAATTTTGCCAAGGAAGTCGTCTGAAGACTTCCTTCTTTTAAAATGATCCAAAAAAGAAATACCAGTTCAATATTTACTTCTCTCTTGAACAAAGGTATGTGTCCTTTAATTGAAATTTAGACTAAGCACCACCGTGCTTTTTAATAGTCAAACGAACAAAGTGACGAAATTAACGCTGCTTCGTCTGGACCAGGGATCCACTTACAAAGAAAACAAAATGTAAATAATCGACCTTTCTTACATTTATTAAAACAATAATAAAAAAAGAGTTAAACACACATAAACAAGAATATAAAAAAACAAAATAACACTACGAAAGAATATCAATAAAAGGTATGAATTAATTTCTTCACTGGAGAACAAAGTTGATAAAAAAATAATGAGAAAATAACAATAAAAACAAGTTATTACAATAAACAAAAAAAAAGGATTCTGTTACGTTAAAATTTCAAAATATGGAACAAAAGGCCAAAATCTAAATATTAAATTAATTAAAACAAGATAAACTTGACAATGAATTTTGAAATAGCAACAAATAAACTTTATATCTAATAACAAAGAAACGATAGCCAAAAGTTATTGATTATGTTGCAGTAATTTAACAAACACCAGCTAAAATTACCTGGGAAAGTTCCTGTTACAAATTAGTTAGAAATATTACTCGTAAATATTATAATTCAATAAGAAAATACGAAACTAATCTTGCCTAAGCAAGGTTTTCGTACGAAATGTTTCACAAATTCCACGTTCTCCTAGTCTTTCGCCAAGTGAAACAATCATTAAAACTCAAATAACAAAACAAAACAGGTCTTTCTTACATATAAAGGCAATCTTTCTTCCAGGTGATATGAGCAGGTCTCTGATTCCCAACGACAGCAGCTCATTCACGTTTGCCGCGTCCCACCAATGTTCAAGGGAACTTAGATTTCGAAGAACAATCACTTTTGTTAACGTTAACCAAAAAAACACAGGAACAAAATCCAAGTGTTTATACACAAACTTTAAAAAAAACTAAAACCACTTTGAGTCTCAAACGCTCTTTAAATTTACTTAACCCATTCGGTTCACGGAGCTTCCAAGATGTAACACACACAGATCGACGCTTTACGGGGCGGGCAGTTTCTGTTCTCGACAGACCCTTTAACTTTGCACCAACGGAACCAAAATTATTGCGTTTCTACCCTCTACAAGTTTTATTTCCTGGGAAATACCAGCGTAACTTTAAGTGGAGCGAACTGCTTCCCACAATAACCAAATAAACCGGCTTTCTTCCGTGAATAACACGCCAAAGACCCGACGAAATAGGATTTCTCTAGTCCAATCTCTCTTTTACTAAGACAATCGCTTAAATCGAATTCGGTTTGTAACCATTTAGGATTTGTAGGGGTGACGCCGAAATTATCCCCGTATGTCGATTCGACTACGCAGCTACCGCAGCTACCAACGTACTGATCATTCTCTCTGCGCCTTCTGTTACGCAGCTTGTACTTGCCGAAGTGGGGTTGGAAAGCCAGATACACGACCTAACAGGTCAAAATGCAGAAAGTCTTATGGGACAATGGAAAATTCCACTTCGTAGATATACCAGCTTAAACCTGACTCAATCGAGACTGTGTGACTCCAATATTTGCGACTAAGGTTCCAGGCATTTTATATAGGAAAATAGCAAAAGGCACGTCTACAGGAGCCCAGAAGTCGAGACCACAAAGTTATCAATTCTTTGGAATAACATTGTAACAAACATTCGTTTATAGAATGAAATAATTTACATATTACGCGTCAGGAAAACAAATACCTGAACGAAACTGAAAGACAGGGGCGGATTTAGTGCGAATTTTAAAATAACATTACAACATATCGCTCCAAAGGGTACAGAAATAAAAATACTCAACCTTTGGACCGAAATTTTTTTAGGCAACTTAAAGCCTATTATGATGATCTCTGTGACAATTGGACGACATCTCATCCCGGCCAGGTATTCACAGAATTCCACTTGATAAAAATATATTTACAGTAAAAATTCTTTACCGTCTTCTGCCACAGAGCAGGAGGAAGAGATAGATACTACTGACTGAATGACCGGGACCTGCATGCACTTGTTGTTTTTGGAAGTGAGCCCGCAAGCTGAAGAGCCACCACCTCAACAAGATCTTCATACACCTCCTGCTGGCGTTGCACCTAAAACGCCAAGACCTGGCTCTTCAAATGAAGACGCATTTGACTATGCCTATTCTGAACCCGCGCCTTCAGATGGCGGGTCTGGCAATTATTCGAATCCTGCTGACATAATTCCATTTCCTAAAACAACAATCAAAAGAAAATGTACGGGAAGGGGATTGAAGTCCACTCTTCTTACAGACTCTCTAAAATAAGGAGAGGTTGATAGAACTGGATGTACAGTAAAAAACAAGGAAGACATTAAACAACAAAAACTTGTCAGGGGGGAGTTTTTGAAGGCAAATAAAGAGGAAAGGAAAAAACAGAAGGTGAAAAACAAGGCAAAAAAGCTTAAAAACATGATTTTTTAACCACTGAATCCAAATCTCACTATTCCCTTCAGGAGAGTTCTTCTGACTTGTCTGAGTTGCGGTCAGAAGAGGAAAGAGATGATGAGAATACTATAGAGCTATGTTCGGGAGAGTTTGCTGTAATCAAGGTTTTCTACAACCCTGACAGATCGGGCCCCTTCAGACATTTTGTTGGGTAACTCAGCTGCTCGGAGGCAGAAGTCGAATATACGGCAGTGTTTTTTAAAGGAGTGCCAAAAACAATGCGCTTCTCAAAACCAGTTCAGACAGCATTAATCTATAAGGATGACGTGGTTAAACAACTTCCACCGCCAGTTGTGAGTACAACTCCACGATTTAGAAGTACTGTCAGTTTGGAAACAGATCTTTCTGAACTGTCCCTTTAATACTTTTCTTTTATTACTTCTTTATGTCGTTATACATTTTAATTATTTTTAATTCTTATTTGATTTGAATAATTATTCTGTAATTTGTTCAATAAAACTTCATTTTTCAGCAATAGGCTATTTTATTTTTCGAAGTGGGATAAACATCCACATGCTAGGACCCTGCGGATCTTTACCTCATTGGATAGATATCCGATCTGTATCGACCTTTTTTCCCCTCCAATTCAAAGCTGTAGCATTTAGGTAATAAAATAGACTCGAGATTAGTGTAAAAACCGCGGTAAAAAATGGAAGCGAATTTCCAAAAAGTGCAATTGTATAAAAGTGCGGATCATTACCTCCCATCTACACTATGTAAAATGTGCAGATTTAGAATTTGATTTTTAAATGTTTTGTAAGGAAGGGGTTCTAAAAGTTCTTGTATGTAACAGTAGCACTTACAGCTACATTGTATTAGAAATTGAAATTTTTATCTACTAATTCACCTCGTACAAGAACCTCCTTAAATTAAATATAAATACTTATTCTTTCGAAAACGGTATACCACATACAGTGCCTTGCTATATTATTATACCCATCTCCTATCATCTTCACCTTTGGCTAGAGTATGGATCCTTCAAGCAATACTTTTACAGAAAACTTTATCTCAACGACTTATGGAGTTTCTGAGATACTAGAAAGTTGAGAAAAAAAAGTAACTTCCATTTACACACCCTGTATCTCTGTAACAGTAAACCAGAGAAAAGGACTTATCTCCGAAACTAGAAAGAAAATGGGTATAATAATATCTCAAGGTACTGTAGCATACCGACAGCCATGGGCTGTACACTTGTTACACCTTTAGACATTTAACGGATGTCCATTACTGGACGCTCTTTGGATGTAATTTGTACATGGTCGGACAAAGTGTGGACCAAAATAGAATATCCAGTGCTGGTTCACAAACTGTCGTCCGATGGATATCCAAAAAATCTAATGAATGCCCAATTTACGTCCAAAGACTTCCAGAGTAATCTTGGGCGACAAATAGACCTCCAGTGCTATATGTGATATAAAAGAAAAGTCGTCTGACTGGTTTGACATTCTTTATCAAGTTTCGAAATTTTGAAAAATGATTGTGAATATTTCTTACGTACATTTCATAGTAACTTAAAGTATAAAAGGCGATAGAACGAAACATCACGTACAATTTGGTTTGGTGCGCAAATGCAGCACTTGCAACACCCGTAAGACCTCCAGTGAACAATTTGAGTTTCAAGTGCCTTAAAAGATGTTTCTTTGGGTATACAAAACATGTACTGTAATACAGTTAATGCAGTTCAGTAGCTCTACTGGAAGCCATAAGATAACATTTCTTAATATGGGGTTCTTAAAAAGAAATCGTATGCCACTGAGTGTTTCCTACATATCCACAAGAACCATAGGATTGACGAGACTGTAGCTTAGAGTTCAGAAGTCTAGAAACTTTTATTTGAAATAGATATACGGCACTTTCTGTTCCTTCAGTAAGTGTAAGCTTAGAACATATTTGCCAAGTAAAGAATGAACCTTTTTCTGTTATAGTCTACACTTTTGATCTTAAAGAAAATTAAGCAACTTTGGATTTTGTGGGCGTTTGCATCCCTGTAGTTTTTCACAAACCTCAATTCAATAATTACTAATTTACTTTAAGCTTGTGATGTATGTCACTTTCTTGATCTAGAAGAACAAGGTGCATAGATACAACTAATGATTCAAAAACTTCCTCTAATACTTCAGGAATGTATGTCATCTTCCTAATTATGCCCAACGGAATAACGTTACCCTTCTATTGCAATGCTCTAATTTGAAACATTTATTGTAGGCATAATACTGGCATAAATTTACTAAATTGATAATAATTTTTAAAATATTCCGAAAACCTACTATTTCCAAGTACCATAAAGATATAAACGCATAAATAATAATAATAATCCTATAGCAATCGATATTATCTTTTGATAAGGCTAAATAGGTGTAAATTATGGTGTCATTTAAAGGTGATAGCTTTAATACTTTTAAATCTACTCGTAAGTATGTTTTACATGTAAAAGTTATTAAAATACGTAAGTTTATTAATGTCGTAAATTCATTTTAGTTTACTTTTACTAATATCCTAAATACTTAATATTTTCTATTCTTGTTGCATTAACACTGGTGTTTTGTGGGCGTCAACTGACATAAAGAGTATAAGCAGGTGGTGAGACCTTGTGCACATTTGCCCTCATACATCAAGTTTCCAACCCATTACTTTAACGTTTCACTTGACTTCTTGTGACACAGCACATGATTTAAACCGCAGCAACTGTAATTATTTCTGAAGGGATTAACTTAAAGCACACATATAATATTGTTTGCTTAGAATTATTAATAAAACTTGAAAATTAACTTTCCAGATGCGATGATATATTTAGAATGTATGTGTTTACATCGTTAAGAATTACTTTAAATGTTTTCGTGTTAATTAAAAGAATATCAAAGCCATTAACCCAGGTTTTTTTTAATGAAAATTAATTTACTATTTTTGTTGTAATCCTTTGATTATATTCTGCACGAGAGGTCATCACAAAAGGGTACTCGACTCAAAGGGTTTTTGTTCGTTCGTCGAGTGCTTTTGACTCACATTAATGAGCTCGATTGTATTGTAACATATAACTGACAGATATTAACTTATTACAACTCATAAATCACCGTAAGTGCTGATTACTCCATTGTTTAGGAACGTTTCGTGCAGTTCAGAGGGGCTTATCGAAACTGATACGCGGCATCGTCTACTTTATGATAGCATCTCCCAGGTATAAAAGCTTCTTTACGGTAGCTTGTGAGAAATGGCCTATATTAACTCGTAAACTCTGCATAACATATGGCCAGGTATAGGTAGAGTTAGGAAGAATTATGACGTTAGTATTGTTTAGCGAAGACAATACTCACGGGTGTTCACACCCATAGCTCGGTATTACCAAACAATAGCTCAAGGACTTGCTGTCATCATAAATCAAAACTCAGAAAACTAGAGGGCCATTAAATAACAAATCCTTAACATTATTAATAACGGCTGCGATCGGTGGGAACAATAAGGGATTATAATTAAAATCTAATGAAATTTATTCAGGGAAATTAAGGGTATCTTATATAAGATGATGAAGAATCCTGCTGTTCTAGTAACACGACGCGAAGTGTCCAATAAGTCAGCGCGAGCGCTCGCACACGCTGGTGTTAAATCTTCGGCTCTTCGGGCTGCCATTTACGCCACTCTTAACAAGGTTTCACCATTAGATTTATCTCGGTTAATCGTGTTCTTCGGCGTGTAATGCTGTCTCGGCCTACAAGACAGAACACCATGAGTGGAGAGACATTCTTTAGCCTTAAATACGTTATGGCTCTATACGAGTAAAGCTGTTCAGATAGAAGGCTCGATAATGTTTCAAGTGGGCTTAGCGTAAAGACGAGTTTGAGGCTTATAAACTTTAGAGAAGTCGCTTCTGCACTTGACGTTATCATTTGAAGTCGGCTTTGAGTTATCTCACCACGAATAAATCACATTAACTATCTCGGCTTCCTGCTTGCAATGCCAGAGGAAAAATATGGCGGTATCCAAACACCCACTTCTTGAAAACGAAAAAATAATGTAGCTTGCTGAAGGGCAAGACCGCGGCGGTCTGTGAGCTAACTTGGGGTTCTACAGATATATTACTCGGCTACACGGGTCGCCTGCTAGCTCTTTCCTCCTTTCTCGCTGTCTTAAATTTATGAGACTGTCATATTTCGCAAGTTGCAAGCCGGTAATTCTTGGGTGGGAATTTATTACCCTACCGTCCCTCCCGACCCATTAATCCTTGCTGTTCCTTGGCTGACGCGACCACCACCTCACCACAATCCTCTTTTTTCACCGTAAAAAAGTGAATTTACGCTATAAAGACATAATCTGTACTAGATGTTTTGCTTAGAATAAATTAAAGTGGGACAGTCTGATTATTATCGTGCATTAAATAATAAATTGCAATATGCCGCGTGATTTCATTTACAAGAGAAAATTAATTCATTTATAAAATAAAAAGTAAATATACCGATAAAAGATTTACAAATAAGCAGTTTTCATTACTAAACAATTAAACATAGTAGATGCAAAATTATCTCTACTCATTATACTGGACATTATAATTAAAACAGAGTAAAAATTAATCGCAATAAAACTTTTGTACCGTGTCCACGGTGCAGGTAATTACAAAACCAGTATGTTCATTTCTTAAAAATACTTACTTCTAGGAGAAATAAAAACTTGAGAAAGTTTTAATAGATGAAAGCTTTTTCGTATTTATTTAAAACACGCAGCATTTAGCAACTAAAATTGCCTTAAAAGAAAAGAAACAAATTAGAAGCCCTTAAAAACTACTCAATGAAAGAAAAACGGTTTATAGGTGAAAAACAAGAAACTCCTTGTAGAAGAGACCGCCTTTAATTTTACCTACACGTTTTGATTGTCTTCCAATATTGGTTATTAAGATTAAATGGATGGTGTCAAAAAAAGTCCCTAGATTTAACCTATAAATGATTATAATAAAGCTTAAAAGCCTCAAAAAAAGACGTTTGTCGTGGACCATCATCAATTCCGTTCCAAAATATTTAGAAGACTTTGTTAAGAGAATATTACATTTGTATTGATTTACGATGATTGTCGAGGACGGCCGAACATACAAGTAATGGGTGCGCAAGGAATGTAATAGCAACCCTCGCTCTCTCCACAGCGACAGCCGTCGAATACAGGCACGCTCAGACATGACAACAATTCACATTTTAAATAAAAGTCTTTTACATTTACAATTCACGAGTATTTTTCTATTCAATTATACAGTCTATTATATTGAAGTACATTTACAATTTGCAACAGACTTGCCATGCCTTTAATTAACATAGTTCGGTCTTATAACTGAATTGAATGCCACAAAACAAACTGTGCCCATATCTTTATCAGAACACTTAATAATTAACTTTAATGTGAAATTCGTTATGGACCAACTCAAGAGATCATTTTATAGAAATTAGAAAGTCATTTGTATTTAACTATGTTATTATCCGCCAAATCAGGATGGTACGGTACTCATTCCATGAGGTGAATAGCGATTCTCGGCTGCTCGGCTAGATCATAGATTCGTGGTGCTCGGATACTTAACACACAGGATGTTACTAAATTGCTTGACCAGGCTTCAGCAACGTATTATGCTGATCCAAACAATGATAAAAATTCTGATAGACACATGCTACCAAATATTCTCTTAAAAAGTTGCAACGATCTTAACATAGGATTAGAAAACCCACTTTATCCTCCTTGGTCCAGCAGTGCAGCCGGCTGGACACAAATATTATTTAATTTCTTTTGCAAACTTCATCCAAAATTAGCAGCTTAGATCCATATGTGCCACAAGCTGGACAGGACGTAGAAGAAGTATAGATATATGCTGTATGAATTTTACCCGTTGGGAACGAGTACAGCATACTTGATTTTTGACATTGGAATAACAAATTTAGTTGTTTCTCACATAGCTATAAAGTATTAGTATAGCTGGCTGGACTTCAAGACTAAGTCCCATTCATTTCATATTTTTTTATGAACAGTTAAATGAGCTATTAAATAATAGTAACTTCCACCTTACCGACTCTAAGGACGATGATGTAGTACGCGAGTACGATGACCATCGCAACACCAACGATGACTTGGGTTTTCGCCGAAGAAGCAAACGAAGAAGGAGATTCGGATTCTGATAACAATGTCAGTCAAGAAGTAAAGAAAGATAACTTACACACCGAATCAGAAAGTTCGGAGGATGATCTGCCGCTTTCTGAAATTAAGAAGAGGTTACAAATAAAACCAAAACCTAGACGTAAGCTGAAATGGGAAAATGACAGCTTCAATGCTCAATTATCTGAAGCAATGGATTAAGACTGGAATTGTGAAAATAGGGCAAACTGGACACTGCTAACCTATTTTGGACAATATTTTTGCAGTGAATTTTGGGATCTGCTATCAGAACAGAGCAACAGGAGGTCCTTGCA
Source organism: Ignelater luminosus (assembly GCA_011009095.1). Lineage (NCBI taxonomy): Eukaryota > Metazoa > Arthropoda > Insecta > Coleoptera > Elateridae > Ignelater > Ignelater luminosus. The sequence goes on from VTPC01090141.1 coordinate 259,149, forward strand.
GGACAACATTACAAAGCCCTTAAATTCTATTCCTGAGGAATACAGAAAGCTGACTGGTTCTCACATCATTGCTGGTTGTATGAAGTTTCCATGTATCCGGATGTACTACAGAAAAAGACTGCAGGTGCCATGAATAACGCAGATTCCTCGGGACAGGTTTTTCCGATTGAGAAATTATTTACATCTCATCTTTGCTTACCATGATAAGAAATCAACGCATTCATTTATCAAAAACAAAAGAATTATGTGTAGACTACAAATTATCCCATTCTGTGGGGAAATTGCTCTTGAACAGTCTGTCAAAAATAAATCAAATCCAGAGGGGCTTAGAAATCTTATTTTAGCAACACCAGATGGCTTGGTGTTAGATTTTGTTATTTACCAAGGCGCTAAAACCTGGGCTGATGGTAAGCCTGAAAGTAACACAAAACGTAAATGAAAGACATCGTCTTTATTTCGATCGCTACTTCACAAACTTAAATGCTGTGGAGTACTTACGGAAAAAAATATTGAGTCAACTGGATCTACCGTAGACTTTCCAATCGTAAATTCCTGGGTTCAGTATCGAAGTGATCAACGATACTACGGAACACTAAACAAAAATATTATAAATCTTTTAGCATTCAAACTATACATAGGTGAAGCTTTAGCAATGAAAACCGACACAACTCCAAATCAACAACGACGCCGATGCAGGAAGTCACTAATTGATAGTGCTGAAGAACAGGACCAACCTCAACGGAAAAAATCAAAACCAATGACACTGCCCAAAAAACAGGAAATGCTCACCTTCCGGTATGTGTTGACGAAGACAAAAATAAATTTATGAGATACCGAAACAAAGACTGTAAGCGAAAACTAGGTTCCAGTGCAGAATGTAAAGTATTGTTATGTATCCATCCTTTGAGGCGATGTTTCTTTGAATTTCATAATAAATATTATTTCGTATTTTTCTTGAATAAGTATTTTCATTTTAGTACTGATGTTAGTCTAAGTTCCAAAGTCCAGTAAAGCTAGAGAAATTTCTATGAATACAAATGTTATTTCAGCAAGTTATCCGACATTCTATGCTTACATTAGATGCCCTGAAAGGTTTCCTTCAGCAGCGTTACATACCTCATCACGTCGTATTATTAACTAACAAACATGCTCTGGGATTTCCGGTGTGTTGGAAATGACTTACAAGGCGTAGAATGTTGGATGATTTGCTACAGTAACTTTTGTGCCAAAAATTTTTCCGGCTTCAAAAAATAGGGTTTTCTATTTTAATGTTACCTTTGTTGTAACTTTTCAAGCACAAGTTTATTAAAACCTTTTTTACTGTTACAGTCAGTCCGAAAAATTTAATCGCACCCTGTATAAATGCAGGTGGGATAAAGGAGATCTAGTCCTGCTTAATGTAGCCCTCAGGTTGAACAGACCTGGGAGGATGCCTTGCCAGTACCGTAACCAATAAGTTATATATTCGATTTTTAAAGTCCCGCCAAAATGTAATTAAATTAGACTATCAAGGAAATTCTCTGCGTAATCTGTTTCACTTTTGTTAAGTAGATTTTTCTCAAATTACAGTCGGATTTGAAATTTGGTTTATGCAATATTTTAATTAGATTTAAAACTGCTAACTTCATTTTTCTGTCTAACTGCCCTTCTTGAAGAGTTAGAACATTCTGGAATTTAGTAACTTCCTCCGTTGATTAATTCTAAAATATAGAAAAACCATGCACATAGAGCTATCGCAGATTCAATATTTCAAGAACAAGGTGAGATATCGGGATGAAATATTCTAGGTTTTTTGTATATGATATCTTTCCTAGATATGGGAAAATAGATCTTGGTGTTTTTTTCTATTGTGTGAGCATAACAACTTGATGTTGCACGAACACGTTTTAGAAACAAATCATTTTAGTGTCGTTTGTTATTTTAATTATCTAACTGAAGATCATTAGCAAAATTTACTAATAACGTTAGAATTTGCTAGTTGTAATTAACGTTTGTTACCTTTGACTTTTATCCCCGAATTGTGACTTTCGGTCCGGTATAGAATTCCACTTACCTGAAACAAAGAAACAAAGTTTAGAATTAAGGACCCTCCTTACCTCTTAAAGAACAATATTTAAAATTTCAAAAGGAACAAAGACTACTACTTATTAAACAACAAGTAATGGAATAATAGTTATTTACGTACCAAGGGAGGAAAATAATTCATCTGCATCCATATTTCTTTAAAACTTGAAAATTATAAAACTGATAAATGACACACCTGATATAATCTTCAACTATTTCAATTCACTTTATTTTTAAGACAGTTAACTTTGTGTCCTAGCTTATGAATAACTCGTTATACGCCAACATTTTACAGACACTCTGTATAACATACATTAGAATATTTATTTAACAAGGCATGCAGAGGATGAAAATTAAATAATGACCTTTTTAAATTTCACGTATTTCCTATTAAAATAAGGTTTTCAATTATATATTATAAGATATGTTTGAATTTGTTTCGTTCAATAATTTATTAACAATTTGATGAGTTTTGAAATAAAAGCTGCTTATGTTCTTGTAATAAATAGTAAGAACCCGTAATACCTTGTTTCTTAAAATGTCTCTTATAGTGCAATATCACCTAAAGGAAATAAAATTATTAACAATATGAACAAATGGCTAAAAGCTAAAAGTTATCAAATTCAATTTTTCATGATTCTCTACACAGTTATATTTATAAAAATAATTATCTCTTTAACTTTTTCCATTAAATTCTATATTACAATAAAATAAAAACTTACGGGTCGTTTATTTTATTGATAATAACTAATAAGCAATGCTAAATGTAATCTAATCCTTTTTTTGCACGATGTGTTTACATATTCTGTTTACGAATAAGTTCTTATCAGCAAAAATTTCTTCGAAAGAAATATACACAATAGTAGACATGAAACCTTTTCGTGAAAAACAGGACCGAACAGAGTGTAAAAAGTGTTTTTTAATAAAAATTGCAAATAAAAGTAGTAACGAGCTCGCCATAGTCTGGGGAAGCACACAGCTATTCCCGTAACATCCTGTTGATTCCCGACAGGGCTAAAAATAGCACCGGCACGAATTTGTTTCAAGTCGCTGCCAGTAGTGACCGTTTAGTTCATATGTCTATTAGAGTACATACTACAAGTGCATTACTGCTTCTATTTGCAATTTTACCTACAAAAATACTTAAAAACAGTTTTTACACAGAGAAATTTCATCTCTACACACTAGAAATAACGTAATCGCTTGTGATGTTTATCAATTCTACCTAGATCTAGATTCTTTCAATTAGAAATAATCCAGCAGTACCGAGGAGGCAGAAAGAGGATTAAGTTAAGTAGAATCGCGTCATGAAAAGTAAGAGCATTGCTAAACTGGGGCAAATTAGAAAATATTTAAAAAAAAATGAACAAAAACAGAAAAAGCCGAAGGACATATAGTGGGAAAATTCAGTTTGGGAAACAGAAATGACCGTGGAGAGCGTTTAATAGATTTTTGCATGACGTTTGATCTTTGTACAACCAACACACTACTTCAACACCATCCTCGAAGAAGGTACATCTGGTCAACGCTCAGCGCGCCGGGAGACATAAGAAGATTCCAGACAGACTAAATATTAGTTAAACAAAGATTTATAAACCAACTGAAGAATTGCAGAAACTACCCAAGGGCAGATGCCGACAGCGATCATATACTAGTAATAATGACATGCAACTTAAAGTTCAAGAAATTAAGCAGACAGAAGAATACAAAGAATTGGAATACAGAAGATCTGAAATCCGTAACAACAGTAACAATAATGGAATCAAGAATAACAAATATTCTAACAAATAAAAATCTTGAAGATAAGGAAAGGAATAAGGCCAAGCAGACTATGAAAGAAGCTATTATAACAGCGGCAGAGGAAACTAGGAAGATGCTCCGCGGAGATAAGGAAGCCCTGGATAACCGTAGAAGTACTGGAAAGAAAGAAATTTAAAAACGACAAACGTGAGAAAGAAAAGCAAAATATAAAGAACTGAGAAACAAGATCAACAGAGAATGCAAAACAAAGCTAAAGAAACCTACATAGAAAGTAGATGAGAGGAAGTCGAAGCCAACATAAAGAATGACAGGCAGGACTTAGCCTTTAAAACCATCAAAACACACCTAAGAGAGCCAAAAAAGAAAACGGCGCGACTTAAAGACGAACAAGGACGCTTCATCCTAGAAAAACTACTTAGAAACACTACGCTAATCATGCAGGTGAATTAAAAATTTGAAGGTGTTAATGAAGACAACGGCAGCAAATTCGGGAACGCAATAACTAGAACAGAATATGATAAGAGCTGTTCAAACGGTAAACGACCATAAAACTCCAGGCATTGATCAAGTGCCAGAGGAAATTCTAAAACACATCGAAAAGAGTAATCATGACAAACTGCTTCAGCTGATATGTAAGTAGAATGTATGATACAGGCGTAATTCCCACGAACTTTAAACATAACGTAATTATTCCAATACCCAAGAAAGGCAGTAATGACAACTGCGCAAACCACTGCACGATATACTTGATCTCACACTCTTCGAAAATACAGTAGAATCTCCGTAACTCGAAATCCAAGAGACGCTATTATTAGTTCGAGTTATAGAAAATACGAGTTACGGAAGATTACGTGCAATTAGTATACGAAGTGCAGGGGGGCGCAATAAATTTCGAGTTGAAGAGAAATTCGAGTTACAGAAGTTCGACTCATGGGGATTCCATTGTATTAACAAGAATAGTATATGGAAGAATAAAAAGAAAAGTAAAGAAAAACCTAATCGACGACCAGTTTGGTTTTAGGAAAAACTCAGGGATGAGACAGGCATTGCGACTAATAATCGAAAAGAGAATACAGAAAGCTAAAGAGACGCACAAAGCAAGCGTTCATAGACATGGAAAAGGCATTCCACTCCGAGAAATGAAACAAGCTTTTTAAAGTCATAGAAATAATTGGAAAAGAAACAAAGACAGAAGGATCATACACACACACTATACAAGCTGACATAGGAGTTAACATTCACTAGAAACCTATAGAAATGCTGAGATATGAAGATGACATAGCTATTTTGACTGAAAATAAAGAAGACCTCGAACAAGCCGTTAGTAAAATGGACGATATTATGAGAGAATACAACATGAAAATAAATAAATAGAAGAATCTGAGATAAAACAGGATTAAACAAACCCGAATATACCCAGATAGCCAACAACTAGAAGAAGTACAGTCATTCTACTATTTAGAAAGCACATTACGAAAGATGAAAGAAGCTACTCAGAAATAAGAAACAATTTAACAGACAAAAACGAAATTCAATGAAAATAAAAAAATATTAACATCTAAAAAGATATCTCTCAAAACAAGAAAGAGGTTTCTCATAATAACACATGTGTGGAGTGTGGCCCTTTATGGATGCGTGGCATGGACAATATCGTCAACGTATAAGAAAAGATTGAACTTGTTTGAGCTATGATGTTATAGAAGAGTACTTACGTAAGTATTCCTTGGACAGACAGGGTAGTAATCAGAATTAACGAAAAAATGGAACTAATGCGCAACATAAGTAAAAGAACAAACCTGGAATGGGTACTATTCGGAAATTTTCAAAGAAATACAAGAACAAGAAGAAACAAGAGAATAAGAAATAATAGAGGAAGACGAGAATATAAAGCAAGGGGGAGTGAAGGAAGTAGTACACAAGATTAAATTAGGCAAAGCGTGAAGAGCAAATACTATAACACCCGAGCAGATCAAATGGATGGCAGGGAAGGGAATGAAATGGTTGGAGATCATACTAAAAGAAGCTTGAAAAACACAGAAGATCCCAAAAGGATGGAAAGAAAACGTAATTGTCCCCATGCATAAAAAAGAAGAACACACACAATGTCAAAACTAGAGAGCAATCTGCCTAGCACAAATTGGCTTCAAACTGTACACAAGAGTGTTGGAGAAAAAATTAAGAGAGCAGATGGAGGAAAAACTCGAAGATGTGCAAACGACATTTAGACCGGAGAGACAAACTAACAATAAGATATACATAATAAGACAAATAATAGAACGGAAGATAGAAGGAGAAGAGCTATTTCTAACGTTTATAGACCTTAGAGCGGCCTTTCATACAGTGAATAGGAATGAAGCATGGAAAAGTTTGGAAGATTTACAAGTATCAAGAAAGCTAACTGAAATAATGAAATGAGAGTAAAAGTACAAATAGCAAGGAGGACATCGGAAGGATTTGAAATGAAATGAGGCTTAAAACAGGGCGATTACCTCAGTCCATTATTATTCGTAATTATCATGGACAAAATAATAAAGAGAATAAGACAGCGAGGAAACAAACTGAATGCCATTATTGGATACAGAAATATGGAGCTGGTGAGAGTGAGTGACCTTCTCTATGTAGATGATGTGCTACTAATAGCTGACATCAAAACAAAGATGCAAAAACTCATAAACCTGTGGAGAGAAGAGATAGAAAACATGAAAACGAAAATTAACACAGAAAAAACAAAATTGATGATCATCAACAAAAAAAAAAATAACAGAACAAGACGACAACCGAATAAATTGTAAGGAGAGAGTCTTAGAAGAAGTAACGACATACGAATATTTGAGTAGCGTTATAACAAACGACGGAAAATTGGACGCAGCAATAACGAATAGAGGAAATACGTCAACAAAAATATACTACGCACTAAATAAGACAATCCTGGGATGTAAAGAAATAGAAAAGGAAGTCCATAACTAAATCGCAATTCCCTCAATAACTTATGCTAATGAAAACTGGATAGTAAACAAAAACCAGATTACAAAAATAAATGCTATGCTATAGAGATTAAACACTTTAGGACAATAGCAGGGAAAATCAAATAGGACAGAGTTAGAAACGAAAAAATAAGAATTGTAAACCAAGAACCAATAGAGGAAAAGATCATGAAGAAACAACTGAGCTGGTAGGGACACACGGTGAGAATGAATCAGGGCAGATTGACGAAGAAGGTGATGGAAATGGGAGTATCAAAAAGAACGAAAACAGAGTTAGATCAAATAGAAGAATGTGGAAGAGAGAAAGGGAAGACAACAGATTAATTGAAAATTATGGCAAGAAACAGAAAAACGTGGTAGAAATGAATTAAAGAGGAACCGGAATCTCACTCCGACGCCTGAAAGGGCTTAAAGGAACAGAAAAAGAAGAAGAAGAAGTAAAAGAAGATGAACAATGGTAAGACATACTCATACACGATAGTTAGTTAAAAATCATCATAGAAGTTATCACGGAAGGAAGTAACCCACCAAGGAGACTTAGACTAATTTTTGTTTGGGATATAGTCTGGTCAAATATATCTCTACACTCGAATTATTATCGTGCATATCTTGATTTCCACTCAAAAGTTTCTCGTCTTGAGGAATCTTTTACTCGAGACAGTGAGGCATTTATAATCAAAGAAAATTGTCCTAGACCGTCAGACCCGGTCAGATCATAAATGCCACATTGGCGCTCGTAAAAGATTTCTAGACAAACCCATTCTTCGTGAAAATCCACGATATTCGACAATAATCCTCTGTATCCGTATATTGCTGTTGATAATAAAGTAGAGTTGAAAATGTGATTTTCTTGATGCTGAAAAAGATCATTAGGTTTTATCTGAATAAAAATGGATGTAAACTATAAGCTTTGAAATCGTAATAAATAGCAACCTAAGAAATTAGTTCAACAATAACCTGAAAGGTTCACAGGGTATTTGTACTTGAAAAGAAGTCGTTCAAAGGAAGGTTTAATACAAAATTACTTAAAACTGTTCTTAACAATCGTTATTTTTAATCTTTATTCGCTCAAGTGTCTTTATTTATTGATAAAGTTAGTCCTGAGAAATCTTACCATTTAAAATGAGAATGTCAAGTTAATTAATGAGTAATAACTAATAATCTTTAAATTATTACTCATTTTCGAAGCTTTAACCAATTCTAATAGGAATAAATTAAAGTCAATAAATTAACAGCTAGATTATTAATTAAAACTGACCTTCAACATTGCTAATTGATTATAATGTTAAATTATTTGCTAGCTTATTGATTTATATTTCACTTGACGACTGGGTTTATTGAACAACTGACTACATAGATGTGCAATTGATTATTAATTGTTACAAATTGTTAACAAAACCATCAAAGCAATTTTTTATGATTTGTTGTTTCTATCCTTATATAATTTGCTTGGCAAAAAACACTAATGAGAAGTTATATAAAAATATTTTTATTTGAACATGTTAAAAGTGCGTGAAGCTTTATAATTTTTTATGAATACATTTGCCCTTTCATGATGCTATGATTTATGCGTACAACTTAATGAAGATGAATATGAATTTAATGAACGTGATAGCTGTTATTCCATACACAATTTTTTTAAACATTCACTAGCATAACCTACTTTTATTGAAATCAATAACATACATAGTTATTACTCTTAAATATATACCGCGTTATAAAAAAATTGCAAAAGCAAACAGACACAGTTGCAATATAAGAGTCAGTTTTAGTTTTACAGAAGAATCGTGCATGGCTGGCCACACACATCTGTCAGCAAAGACACGACACCGGAGCGCACCTGCTGGGCGGCGACGACACTCACCTGAAACTCTGAAAGATGTTATAACCCACAAGAATATACAGGCAAGGAATACGAAACTCGCGATAGTTTTCGTTTTCGTGTTTTGTTTACTGGAAAGAATACTGTCATACATAGGAATTCACGAGAATACTTATCAAGTTAGTGTTATTTAAATTTGTGGCGTTTGCTTTCAGAACGATATCCACCACCCACATGGTATTGTCTGCATTCACGAGCGGCCTCTAGTACTAGGAACCACCTCCGCCATAATTATATTCACATCCACTGGCGATAGAAACCATTGTACGGCGATAACAGAAGACTTAGTGTTATTACATGTTCTGCGTAGGTAAAAACAACTCGAATGTTTTAAGAAGTCCAAACTAAAGATTTACGGCCGTTGATATTTGATCTTAACATTGAACAGAGCCGTTCTGCACTGCTACCGTTGATACACACTACGTACGCAGTATGCGAATGTTTGTCCAATCAAAGTCGGACTTGATTTCCCCGTCACGTCGGCATTCCTGAAGGACATCTCGGGCTGCATTGTCCTGCTGTCAGTCGTTACTCAATCAACCCTCGCAATCATGGTAATTTTGCTTGTCAGCAACGGACGTGACGATGCCCGTGGCTGAAGAACCTGCTTGCATCGGTGCCTTTTCTGTTTTCGGCAATTTGAGTATGCAGGGTTCGTTCGACTTTCGGCTTTCATTGGTATGCGACTCCTGGACCTCGTACCATTGAGCAGTCGCATTCTCATTCATCAGTCCATCAGAGAACGAAGCGTGTTTGTGGCCGGCATCGTAGGAGCCGCCTCCCATAAAAACACGTGCTTGGAAAAGCAGTCACGTAACTACACGACTCCATTGTATGTAAAGCAAATGCGGTGATAGCATACACGTATGCAATGACCTCCCAACACGTTAATGATAATTATTCAATCGGAGTTAATACTTAACACGCTGCTCGCTCGCCGGATGTTGCATATAATGCGTGGCCCATGAAGTCCATGAACAAGTACTTTTATATATTTACAGCCACAATATAAAGATACAAGCGGGTTTATAAATTTTAAGACGGTGTAATGCGTGAACGCAATAATTTTGTGTAATAAGAATAATAATGGTATAGAGGAAATAGCATGTGGAGAAATGAGATATAGCAACGTGAATAGGAAACTGGTTTTAAATATGCATCATGTCAAAAACGATGGAAGTTGTCAACTTGTTGGAGATGTCACGGATAAGTTGAGTGCGTGATAAATTAGACATATCGCAGCTGTCAACTGGTTTATTAGAGCGGTTCGGCGCTGAGCGTCATCGCGTCACTTCCGTTTCCCATTAACTTCTTCGTGTAAATGTCCTACATACCACGCCACGGACACGAAGCGTATCCAATTTTTTGTTAGGAATAATTATTACATTGATTATCGACAATTATTATTAAAAGACTGAGCTAGTTGCTTCTGCTGACATCCCTGATTGCAAACATGCATTAAACACTTACACCTATGTATAACCGTGCAGCATTTATATTAATTAAGCGAGTAAAGCAACTTCATTAATTAATTAAAGCGTTCCGTACAGATACGTATGAATGTCAGTTTTACCTTTTACAGACAAGGACTGCACCTTAAAGAGGCAATAAAATTTATCGCCAGGATTGGCAAATCGCACTAATTAGTTTTGTGCTGACTCTAACGGAAACTAAGTTTCTAACTAATAAACTCGTTTCACTCAAGATTGGCTTTCAGATCATTTAATTCTGTCATAAATCTTGAAATGTCATATATCAATTATGTAAAATCTTATAAACATGCGAACCAAATTATACATTCGCAGCTACAACTTATTAGCATAATTGATGAAAATGACAGATTATAAATGTCTCTGATTTATTTAATATAATTAATATTAAATTACTCGGCTGTTTACAACAGCAACAAACCACTTCCTCGTTTTGCATATATAAATTTAAAGATACACCTCGAGGGCACGCCATGATTAATATTTTGACATCAATTATGCTTTAAAAATAACCGTTCTTTTGTTGCATATAAAACACGACCCAATTCGACTGCAAAATTAAGATAATTTGAAAGTAGCCGCAACCACTTATCATAAAATTCATAAATGGATCTTACCTTTTTTTCACCAACTCATCTTTAATAAATATGCAATTACTGTTATATATCCAGAAAAATCCTTTCAAGACATTTTGAATAAATTAAACAAATTGGAATTGATGATAGCTGGTTGAATAAGTTATACAATACGTAAAATTCGACTTCGACACTTTTAGAGCATTTATAAATCTTAATTATTATTATTATTATTATTAAGTATATTAATCTTCATAATACCGTTATTGCAATGACAACACCTGAGATTTGTTTTTTATTTATTTCAGCCTAGACGCATTTTGCAATTTCGATTGCATTGACCATTATAAACAAAAAAACAATAAAATTAATATTTCAGAAGCAGGACAGTACGATAGCAGTAATTCCGTTGCAAGAAACCAGTGTGTAATGTCCTTTAAATTCGAATCTTGATGATCTTCACCCTGTACTACATACAGTAGAGAAATATTTTCGTCAATGAAAAGAAAAAAAATGGACTTGAACGGTTTTGATGCAAACTATACTGTTGCCATGATCTTTGTAAAGAACCAAAATAATAATGATAATATAAAATGACCTTTATTTACAATGTTTTTCCCATCCAACTGTTAATCTTTTTCAGTAGCGAATATAACTATAATTTTAAAACCTCCTTAAACCCGATGCTGTTTACAATTGTGTATTCTTATGATCTGTAGCAATCTTAATAATTACTGAATTTTATATCTGTGGTTTTGTTCACTTACAAGGTGTCCCAAAACTCACCAGTTTCTACAGTATTAAAAAAATAAGCAAAACGTTTCATATGTCCTAGCAATTTGTGCAGTGGCGTATTTTAAAATTTGGCGCCCTGGACCTATATAAAGTTTGCCGCCCCATAAATTAACAAAAATAAAAAAGCAAAAATCTTTTAATAATGAAAAAAGGCCATACAAAAGAATAAGCACTATATATTTACATTTTTTTGCGATGCACAAATCAGTTGCAAATTCATCAATAACACTATCATAATTAATAGATTTTGTTAAGTCAGCTTCTATATTAAGGATGGCTAAACTGTGCAAACGTTCTTCACTTATTCGGAAACGCACATAATTTTTTTATTCTTTTAAGTACGGAAAACGAACGTTCTGCACTGCAATTTGTCACACAAGAATATACGTAATGCTATTTCCGTTTATGGAAATGCTTCTTTCAAATCCTTTTGCTTAATAAATAGGTTAAGTTGTCTTAAACTCATTTTGTTTTCATGAGATGTCAAAAATTGTTTTAAAAGAACACATTCTTCTTGTAGATCATCCGCAAGATCAATCGGGTATAGTTTTTAAAGTTTTAAGGCGTTGACTCTAACTTTCGCTTCAGACATTGTATCCAATTTCCATAAAAATGCAAAATTCGAGGTTACTGCGTCATACGAAGTTTTGCGCATCCTTAACTTGCCCAACAATTGGTCGCATATTGGGAAGAAGGTACCAGGCACGGATCTAGAGGGAGGTCATGACCCCCAAAGCATAAACTTTACTGTATATTCACCGCCAGATTCAGCTTGACGTGGAGAAAATTATTACAAGATTTGCGAAAAGTTCTAAAAGACGAGTTGAATTTATCATCTAAATAGGTTATATTAATAGAAAATGGGTTTTAATGTTCGGTTATGCACACCCCTCCCCCCGTTACAAAAATAACTTCGTGGCCCCCCCAAAATGGAAGTCTGGAATCGCCCCTGGAAGGTATTATTAACCCTGAACTGGTCACGTCCTCGTAACAACACTTCTCCCTCGCGATACCCATCGTCTCGTTTCTTCCTCTTAATAACTCTTTTATGACTGCTTCTGTATTCTTGTAAGGGTTTTTTTACCAGCCTCTTCAAAAGCATCAAAAGAATCTCGTTTATTTTCTACAAAAGTCATAAGTGAATTGTAGAGCCTGGAAACTACCTCTACGTCTGTGTCGACACCTTGTAGAATTTTGGAAACTATATTAAATTGTTTTAATAGTAATTTCCAAAATTCCGATAATAGGGTCGTTTCTAGGGAATTTAGTTGACCTAATAGCCCTGTAGCTTCATTTTTAACCAAAGCTTTTTGGTGGGCATTTTTTTATAGCTTCAAGAGCCGTTATTATTTGGTTCCAATGTTTATTAAGGCTAGCACATACATCGTCCCTGGCTGATCATCGCGTATGTGACAAATTTTTCACAGTTACATTTTCAGGCATAGTCAAAAATGATTGCATTAATTTTGTACGTTCCGTTGATACTGTAAAAAATACGTAAAGATTTTGCAGCAACCCGGAAAACTTTGTAGCTTCTGGGCAACATTCAGCTGCCGTCGATGAACCGATCAAGTTTAACGAATGTGCGGCGCAAGGTACGTATAATGCATACTGACATTTTTCTTTGATCTTAGCCTGTAGGCCCTGACATATTGCTAGCATTGTCATAAGATTGACCTCTGCAATTGTCTTGTCTTGTGTTTTGAAGGTGTCCATAACGGCTAGTAACATGTCTTCTGCTTTGTGACCAGTGTTCAACTGGTTCTGCATTATTTTGAACAAACCTCATAATTAAAAAAAGCTGATCTACTTTTGTAATATCAGGGGTGAATTTACAATGACAGAAAAGTATTTAGCTTTTTGAAGTTGTTCCATTATTGTTGTTGTGACTTTAGCTGCCATAATTTTATTATCTTTTCATACGTTGCAAAAAACAAATATGACGCGTTGCCTTTCTTGGGATTGCCGAAACTTTGTATATGTTTTGCCAGAAACGGATCAAACTCGGAAATTGCTTCTAAAAGCATCATAAAGTTTCCGTTATTTGTAGATCCAAATTTACTTGTCTTGCCACGGAACGAAAGACCACGCGTAGCTAGAGATTTTACAGCTACAACAACTCTAAGCAACGCTTCGTCATTATTTTTATTGAAAAAGTTATCAATTTTATGTATTTGTTTGACAAGTTTTTCTTCCTTATATTTTTTTTCTAAATCTTTCCTTCTGTATGCGTGGCCGCTTAGTTTCTTTTTAGTCGGATCCATGTCAGTAACAGCAAATCAAATCAAGACATAAACATGATAAAATCCTTTATGAACACTTATCTAAGTATTTAATTTAGAGAATTCACCAAAACCTAATACTTTGATGCGCTACACTGATTAGAAACAAGTGAAGCGTGAATTACATGCGATTGTTTCCACCAACCACTCCCGCCGCGACGCCGGCCTATTCGAATATTAACGAAAACGACACGAGCAACGACGAAACATCCCAACTAGTCCTGAGTCGCGACGGACACGTTTTGATAACTTATCAACCAAACAATGAGTTTTAGTTTTTGTTGTTAATTAGGTAGGCTTTTTTAAATTTCTTTAAGTCAAGTCAAAAACCAATAAAATAAAATATAGGTAACGATTATTTATGAGAGCCTCCATGTCCCTAGGGTAAATACGCCACAGATGAAAACCTTGAAAAATGCCCACAGTCTACCAAGACGAACCGACAAATCCCACTTCCACGTCCACGAAAACATGAGTCGCATGGTCTCTGGGGACATGGCGTAGAATGGGTGTACGACATGGAGCAAACGGAAAGGGGTGAAAGGCGAATCTCCCGCTCCTCAAAACTGGAACATATCGGCTAAGGGAGCACAACCCTGACAGAAAAGCCTGGTCCACAAGTCTGGAGGTTGCGTCGGCAGGCTAGCGACCTACCACTCGAAAGAAAGCATCAGTGCTAAAAATATCACTACACAGCCTCGGAGTTCGGACGGGAACAGTTTTAGACGATGTTTAGCAAGAAAAACGGCAGTGACATTTGGTACATGAAATGTTAGAAGAATAGCAAATAAAATGGAAGAAATAATACAAGAAGTAGAGAAACACGACCTAGATATCATTGTACTGTCTGAAACAAAAAATAAAGGTAACGGAAATGAGGAAACTGGCTAATATTATCATTTTTGGACTGGTGTGGAAAAGTCGCAGATAACATGTTCTGAAGTGTCCATATTAGCAAAACAAAACCTAAAGAGATTTATAAAAGACTATACATATGTCTCAGAGAGAATAATACCCTTCACACTTACGATGTACGGCCGCGACTTAACAGTAATAGGTGCGATGCAATGGAAAATCATATTAAAGTTGATCATTATGAAGAACTCATTAATATAGTAGAAAACATCCCAAATTATCATGATTTAATAATTTCGGGAGACTTGAACGCCAGAGTTAAAGGTTTAGGAACAAACACCGTGGGGAAATTTACAGAAGACATCGAAAATGATAACGGCAAAAGATTACTAGAGTTCTGTAGCCAATAGAATTTAAAATTAACAAGCACATTTTCAATCACGAAAACATCCATCGATTCACTTGGGAAAGACCATCCCAACAACAAAAATCTATAATAGACTACATAATTGTCAAACAGAAATTTTTCTTTAAGGTACATGACTCGAGAGTAAAAAGAGGCGTCAACTGTGGTACGGATCACATGTTGATTGACAAAATAAATTATAAACAAAAGAAAAATAAGTCCCTAAACGAGAAAGTAGTGAAGAGTTAAGACCTCAACGATACAAACTGAAACTACCACAGCTGGAGAGTATAAAAGACCTATATGAAAGACGACTACAAAATGAATTAAATAATACCCAAGCTAGTGAGGATATTGACCATGAATACACCAACATAAAAAATGCAGTTAATAAAATTGCAACAGAAACATTAGGTGAGTTGAACCATACAACAAAGAAAAAGCAACCGTACTACTATACTGAAGAAATGAAACAGATAGTAGAAGAAAAGAATAGACTATATATAGCAAATACCTAACACACAAAGTGAAAGAAAATAGGCAGAAATACAAAGCAAAGAATAGAGAATTGAGAAATAAATAAAGGCTGAAAGGAATGAATATTGGGAGAGAAAATGCAATGAGATAAATGTCGCCCATATTGGTGGAGTGCCATCTGCAGAAGTTTGGCGTACCATTAGGTCGATGAAAACCCATAACAAAGAGAAATTCAATTCTTTAATTAGTATTGATGAATGGAAAAAATACTATGAGAACCTTCTAACAGAACAGCGAGAAGAATACAAAAATGATAGAACCATGGAAGAAGAAATTAATGAACCGACACCCATAACTTTAGAAGAAGTAAAGCGAAGCATCAAAGAGATGAAATAAAAAAGATCCCCAGGCCCCGGGGATATAACGAATGAACTCATAAAAAATGGAGGTCCAACCCTAAGTAAAAAGATCACCAGTTTGATGAATTGTTGCCTTTTACAAATAAAAATATACAAGAAAGAAAGTATAAAACACAGGACACAAGCTATAGGGGTCTGAGGGTCACGAGTACGATGGGTAGACTTTAGGGAAAAGTCTTACAAAAACGAATAAGCGACGCGGTCGAAGGAAAAATATCTGAAGACCAAAGTCATAGAGAAAAAAATAGCTAAAGGAGATGATATTCATATTACGTTTATAGACTTAAGAAAAACGTATGACAATGTTTCCCGGAATAAATTGTAGATGGCGTTAAAGGAAATGAGAATAAGTAACCACATGATAAGAACAATACAAATACCTACTATACGATAATAATCTAGCGTATGTAAAACAAGGAAACCAACTCTCAGAATCAATACACACCATACAGGGTCTACGACAGAAGGTAGTGTTTTCCAATACTCTTCAATTACATTGAAACCGTACTGAGGAACTGGAAGTGGTCCTGTGAAAGAATTCGCATTCCAATAAATGAACATAATTTATTTACACTTAGCTTTGCAGATGATCAAGCAATTCTAGCACAAGACTAGTTTGACATGGAATTTATGCTAAAAAGACTGTATAGGGAATACCAAAGGTAAGGAATTCAAATAAGTTTAGAAGAAACGGAGTATCTTGCCGTAAACTCTGACGTAAAATTTGAAGTATTAGTCAACGGTAATACCATCGTAACACAAGTCAATGAATTCGTATCTCTGAGAGTGGTAATAGATAACAACGGTATAAGCAAACGAGAGATTAGCAGTAGAATCCAAAAAGCCCGCAAAGTCCTGTGATCGCTGAACTCGATATGGTGGGACAAAAACATAAATAAGAATAATAAAAAAAAGGTCAGACCGTGGTAGAAACCGTATGGAAGTGAAATTTGGAGAGTTAAAGAAGAAGACAAACGTAAACTAGTTTCTGTAGAAATGGACTATCTTCGGCGCTATTACAGAAAGTTCGCAATGAACACATTCGAGAAATAAAGTCCGCTAAAGAATCCGTCATCCACAGAATTGAGAAGAGGACGACTTAAATGGTTTGGACATTTGCTTAGGATGGACGATCGGAGATGGCCTAAACGAGTCTTCCGATGGCAATCACCCGGAAAAAACAAAAGAGCACGACAACGTAGATCCTGGAATGAGAGCATACGAAAAGCAATGCGTGATCGAGACATTAAGAAGATATGGCATACGATAGAGAGGCTTGAAAGTAGAGATTGGGAAAGCAACACTTAGTTGTATAACTATTGTACTATTACAATCTAATAAATATGACATTTGTAGTATACATAAATGACATGTACATAATGAATCCCAAATAATTATATATAACTTGTGTTTATTGTTTAGAATTGAAGTTTGTTTTCGGAGAAAGTTTTTCTTCTAAACATGGCATCAGTTTTCGGATGGTAAGTGACTGAATTTTGTTGTATTTATGTAATTTGTTATGCTAACTATATAATATTACAAATTTCCTCTTCAAAGTTTACTCAACTTATATAAATACCTAACTCAAAAGCAGTGATGTATAGCTAAAAAAATAGTGGGGTAACGCTGATTGTCATATTACACATTCATTATATAAAAATAATTAGATTTTTAGAAGAATATTTGGTATTTATTGGTAACTAGGGGAATGCCGTCCCCCGCGTTCCCACTCCAATAGACCACTGCCTAAAAGTTATACTTATGTGGGTCGTTATCAACCCCATGGACTTCACAAATCCCTTTTTCATCAAAATATAGTTTGTGAATATGTTTCAGGAGACGACCTCTATCCACCGCTAAAGTTATAAAAATAATAATGGAGAATTTAGAAGAAATAGATGTTGTGCTTGATGGAATAGTAATAATCCCGCCCGAAGATGTTGAAGATAATACGGATTGTGATTCTGCAGACGAAGAAACTAATAACCATGACAATTCAAATAACAATCCACTGACAGTTGAAGGTGAATTTTACTTCGAAAACAATGAGGTCAGACCTCCAGCGGAATCACATGAGTAATGGGAAGAAGATAATATACCAATTGCAATCTTATCAAAGAAGTTTCGAATGACTGAATATGTGAAAACCAAATAGAGAGAAGGCGATCATCTGGCAAACCCAAGAGGAAACCCAGTTACTTCCACCACTCACACCTCAGAAAACCATTCACTAGAATTTTTTCAATTAATATTGTGCTTTGAAATGCTTGAAGATCTTGTAAAGTACTCGTGCATGTATGTAGATAAAAAGAGAAAACCCGGCTTTGAATTATCGACCGATGAACGAATTCTTCTTCCGAGTGGGTATGTTTCTTCACCCAGAAGGCGAATGTACTGGGAAAAGAGTGAAGACGTGCATAATCAGTTAGTAAAGAAATCTGTAGCGCTGGAAATGATAAACTCGGGAAAATTCGTCCTCTCATAGATGCAATAAATAGACAGTTTTTGAAGTGTGCACCAATTGAGCCGAATGTGTCTATAGATGAGGCAATGATACCATACTGTGGCAGACACGGATGCAAACAGTACATCAGAGGCAAACCCATCCGTTTTAAATACAAGACGTGGGTGGCTGCTTTAATGTTAGGGTACTGTTTGCAGTTCGAAATCTACCAGGAACGAAAAACTGCCATAGAAAAGCAAACCATGGACCGTGGTGAATCTGTAGTTTTCAATTTTGCAAAACTTCTGCAGCAACACCAACATGATCCACATCAAGAATTTTCCTTTTATTTTGATAATTTTTTTTCATCTGCGAAATTGATTCGAAGTCTAGGTAATACTAGATTTGGAGCAACGCGTACTGTAAGAGAAAATAGGATGGACACATGTCCATTGAAGAAACTCGCAGAAATGAAAAGACTCGAAAGAAGTGAGAATGGATAGTGCAGTTGCTACGAATAACAGTATTGTAGGTGTTAGCTGGAAGGACAACAGTATTGTAACAATACTGTCTAACAAGCATGGGCAAAAATGTCGGAAATATTTTGCCAAAGAAAAGAAAAAGGTCGAAATTGTTTAACGGTGAGTTATAAAATCTTACAACTACTACATCAGAGGTGTAGATCAATTAGATAATCATATCTGAAACTATAGAATCGCAATGGGAGGGAAAAAATGGTATACACACTTTTTGCTCGTCAGTACGGATATATCAAAGACAATTTGGAATTTAGATGAGACACTGCAAGAGCGCTTTTGACAAAATATGGTAAAAACAAGTACTGTACCTGGAAAAAAGCGAGCTACTACCAAATATCCTTCTATTGCTTCAGGACTACAGCAGACTAGACGCAGAAGCCAATTGTGCCAGAATAAAACAAATAAGTGGTGTGACGCCTGTAATGTACCATTACATGATAAATGTTTCTCGGACTATCATAATAATTAAATAAATGTATATAGTTAGGATAAGCAAAATGTATTTTATTTCAATTAAAAATTGATTTTCAGATGATAGTGTGAATGACCAAAAAAGGACGTGTGGAGCCCAAAGGGTCATTAATGACCCATCCCGTAATAGCAGTAATTCTTTGCTTTGTTTTTAAATAAGCCCTAAATAGGCATATATTTCAAAATTTTAGAAAATAGCAAAAATAAAGTATTCTGGGCATTATTGAGTTAATTGTACTATTCCAGAAAAATATATTCTTTAATTTTGCTCGTAAAAAAAATTAGTTCCAGGTATCTTATTTCAGAAAATTGCGGGATGAAAGCATTTGTCGACAAATATTTATATGCAGCTTCTTGCTTGTAGCAGCTGGTGATTTTTGGGACACATTTGTTTCTTTTTCTTCTTTCACTTATTATATATCACTTGATCTGTTAGTCCCAAACTTAACGCTTGAGCAGTTCTTGAGAAGTAGATTGCCAGCCATCTCCCCATCCTTTTGGAGGCTTCAGGGAGGACGATATCCTTGGTATCCTTTTTTCTTCCATTCTCTTTATATGATTGTACCACTTTCTTCTTCTCTATCTTCCCTATCTTACTACGTCTTGCACCCACACTGTTCTCTTACTTCGGTGTTTCTTACTCGATCTCTTCTGGTTTTTTCCCTACTATGGTTCTTAGGTTGTTCATCTCGGCGGCTCGTAGCATACTTTTGGTTTTTTGCTTCTTCACGTGTTTTAATTCCATACGTCATGTTTGCTGTTTGTTCTCGTATATCTGTTTTGCCCATACGACTTCTCTTAGGCATCTTGCCATGGCCGCTAATTTATTAATTAAGCTCCTCAATTCTTTTGGTGAGTTGTGATCACTGGATAATTCTCCTACAAGATATTTGAATTGCGATATTTGTTCCATTGTTTTGTCTTCAACAACAAGTTTATGTCTTAGTAGATCTTTAGTGATAGTTATGCGTTTGGCTTTTTCAGTAGATATTATCGTGTTAAGCTGTCGGCTTGCTTGACAGAACCTGTGCAATTGCTGCATCGTCGGCATAACACATCATACTGATTCTTTTGTTGCTCACTCTGTATCCTAACATTAAAGATGTCACTTCTTCTATTATTTCGTTCATTAACAGATTAAATAAAAACGGGCTAAGGCTGTCTCCTTGTCTGATCCCTCCTGGTGTGAGTACGGTCCCAATTATTTTTTGTCTTACTTTAATTTACGTCGTATTATTCATGTGAAGGTAGTGGATGACTTTTACGATTAACTTTATTAGTATCTTCATGATGTCGTCGAGGCGAACCTTATAGAAAGCCTTGGTCAGATACACAAAGCAGATATACGCGGGTATGTTATACATCAATGCTTTTTCTTTAATTTGTTTCATGACAAATAATGCATCCGTTGCTGAGTTACCTTGTAGTTTATTTTTGTTTGTTATTTGCGTTTTCTATTTGTCTTTCAGCAAGCCCATAAAATAGTTTCGTTGTAGTGTTATAGAGTGTTATTCCTCGGTAGTTGTCTGGATTTGACTTTTGTCCTTTTTTGAAGATGGGTGTTGCAATGCTATTATGTCAATCTTTGAGTGTCTCTGTGGTAATTAGGATTTTATTAAATAGTATCATGAGTTTCTCAACAAGTTCTGCTCCAATAGTTCATTCGGTATCATAGCTGTTCCAGCTGTCTTTCTACTTTTCAATTCTGTTAATCTTTCCTTTATGTTGATTTCTTCACTATTAGCCATATTATCTCTTTCATAATTGTATGTTCTCTGTTTCTTCTGCATAGAGTTTCCTAAAATATTTCTCCCACTCTTCTAATGGCACCCCTTTTATTTGGATGCTCGTTTACAGGTTTTCTCCTATTTTAAAGCATCTTCCAGACTTTCCTTTGCGCTCCATATATGTCATGATCCACGTCACTTGTGAACTTCATCAGCGTTGCCTCTTGATTGCCTTAATTGTTTAACGTTTTAATTAAATCTGTTTTAATTGAGTTCACTGATTTGATTTGGTTCTAGTAACGGTCTAAATGGTAAACCAAGTGCAAGAAATATTTTAAAGTTCTACAGGTACCTGCTACTTACTTCAACGCTCTTGATGTATTCATTATTCAGAGTAACAAATTCAAAAACATTTGAAATTACACAAAGTGATTTGTATTTTAAAAATATCTACTTGATTAGGAAGGTAAAGCCATAAAGTTTCACAGACGTGAAAATGTTAAGTAAGAGTTTTTTGTGTTACCGACAATGTGCAATAAATTAAAATAACGACCGGTGACGTAAGCGCGTGTGCAGGGTGTGACAGAAACAAAGAGAAACTGTTGAGCTCCACTGTATTTTATCGAGTTTAATAGTAATTACTATACAATTAATTAATTTTTTGTTTTGGGACACATGTACTAAACAAACTAAAAATCAATTTTTGGGCTTTGTAAGATATTTGTTCTGTTGGACTTGATGGAGTTTTTTGATTATACCAAGACGAATATCTTCAGAATGGTAGCAACTTAAAAGGTATACAGGGACTTTTGTAGCCCTGTCTTTAATGCCTACGAAAAGCTGATTGCAAATTATTCTTAACTTTTCAAGACAAACTCATTTATGAAAACAAAAGATTTCATAGCTGGCGTAATTTTTTTTAAATAGAGCGGAATGTCAGAGGAAGAAGTTAAAAGTGTTACGACAGATCTTCCTTTAAGACACAAGTTTAAAGAGAAAGGTTATGAAAGTTTAATAAATAGATTAATTAATTGTGCATCCTACCATGT
Source organism: Ignelater luminosus (assembly GCA_011009095.1). Lineage (NCBI taxonomy): Eukaryota > Metazoa > Arthropoda > Insecta > Coleoptera > Elateridae > Ignelater > Ignelater luminosus. The sequence goes on from VTPC01090141.1 coordinate 281,368, forward strand.
AGCACTGGGACTTCGGAATATGTTCTAGTTATTGCAGTCTTCGATTTCTTACTCTTCCTTATAAAGGAAAACTTCAGTTCTTTTATAGTTCACAATACTTAATACAGGCACATGCATACTTTTTAGATTACTCAGCGATTTCGAACGAAACCGACAAATAAATAAATTTTGTCCAACACTATAATTAACTGTCCTTCCGCCCCGATCAAAATGCACCTTCGTAACTTTCACTATAAGATTTTACATTATGCTTTTACGTCTTGAAACAATTAATTTTATTACTTTCAATATAAAATACGAAGTTTACACCTTAATAGTCGAACAATAACTAAAGCAGTTGTGCTCTAAAATTGTTTTATCATCTGTATTATTGACATGAACAAAATAATAAGTAATAACACATGGGCATTACATAAACCTTTTGCAGCTTATCAATTTTAGCAAAAATTTTTTAACGCATTTTAATTTGATAAGCATAATAGTTATTGAACAACTATTTTTCTATATTACATAAGTACATATTATGCTTATGTCTAGGTTTAAGGTCATAAATTCATAATAATAACAAATTTGAATAATTTTTTTACTGCTTTAACGTTAGGTACTTTTATTCGGTTTGACTACGAAATTTTTAAAAATCATTTGCAATACTTAAGATATAACCTGTCTAATTGTCTATTATAGAAATTTTTGTATTTGACACCATCAATAGTAGTAATAGCCTAGCTCAATAGATAACCTTGGGTCAGGAACCTTTGGCTAGAAATGAAGTTCTTTTGATTGATACTGTAGTTCTCATTCGGTTTTACACCTGATGCAAAGACGATTTACGCTTTTAGAAGGTAATGTCAGTACAGAATAAGACAAGACGCCGTTTAAAAAATAGATTGAAAGATAAGCTACAGGCATGTGGAGACGAGAAATCAACTTTCATCGAATCGAATTCAATTGATTTATACAAGTGACCCAATTGGACTCCTTCAGTTTCTTTTAACAAACTAATTTAGCTTTGTACGCACGATAACACCATTTTCAAAGCTACCACGGGCTTTGGGTTTTCTTGTACCAAAGATCGACAAATAAAGAGATAAACTAGTTGAAGATATATGAAATTGGTTAAGAACACAAAAGATTGAGAAAATATAAGAGGGAGATTCAGAAAGTTGACATTAATATACACCATATGTTCAATGTGCTATTAAAGCGAATCCAAGTCAGTGGCGGCTGGTGACCTAACTTCAGGTAGTGCCAAAACCACGTGTTCGTCGCTTGATTGGTTTGTTTCTGTATAATCTGACAATTTTAACCAATCAAGCGACGATCACGTGGTTTTGGCACCACCTGAAGTTAGGTCACCAGCCGCCACCGATCCAAGTAAAAACCTGCTCATTCTGCTAACAGCTGCATTAACTTGATTCATAATCAGCAACCTTACAGAATAGAATTGAAAAGAACCAACAGAACTGGCAATTGAATTGAAAATAATAATTCTAAGATGGAAGACGAACAAAACCAACGTTGTGCCTTTAGCTCAAAATACGCTGCTTCTCAGATATTTTGCTCAAATTTGCATCATAGATTTAGTACCTTAATCTCAACTACGGAGTTTGCATTTGCAGAGAACAAAACACCTACGAGCTGAACTGAAAATAAACATGCCAGTCTTGATTGGTTAGATGGTTTTAGAAAGACACGTCAATGCTTATCTTGCAAACCCAAGAGAAACCCCGCCAAGATAGAAACTGCAGAAATCGTACAAAAGAAATCTAAAATAATAGAAAGAAAAGAAAAACCTGGTTCTAACCAAAGGCTTGAATAATCTCTCTGCAACACAGACGATGGTGGTCAGTTTGATAGACCATAGTCAAACACCTTAATGGTAATACTGTCGCTCAGCAAGACAATGTTTAAGCTATGAATGCAGTATTTCTGTATTTCCTAAGTTAGTTGAAAGCATAAGCGGCAACGAAAGCAGGCAAGGAAAATTAACAATATTTGCATATTTGCACAAGAATACCAATACGTGTAGCTAACAACCAATGTAACGCAAGAATAACGAGCAATTTTTTCTATTAGAATCTTACAATTAAACAACCAAGGTTACTAGATTTTTATCTACTGGTGTCTTCTCAGATTTTTCTAACTCAATTACACTCATATGGTCTGTTTCTAGTGATTTGTTAACTCTTTAATTCACCAGCTCAGACAATTCTCTCCTCTTGCGTCTTCTCACTCTTTCATTCTGGTCTGATGTGTTGTTGCATACTCTCCACTGAAACCAAAATGGTTATTTTGGAGAATTTCATGCTCTTCAATCTCTTCTTCAAGACACGCTAATACAACACCCTCTGTTACTTTCCCTACCGTGTGCGGAAGGCTTAGGCGGTTTAGTGGAAAAGAGGTCTTGACCAGGCTTAGGGATAACAACGACATCTGATTTCATTCATTTCTCATTAAAATGATGAAGTCTCAGAACGGCCGGCGTTTATGATGCCAACCAGAGCAACAATTGCTTTTCTGGGCAGCATCTTTAGTGCTGAGTCTGAGATGCCATGTAGAACAAGCGCCTTCTTGATCTTCGTAGCATGAATGAATTTGCCTACTTCTTCTGGAGAAGTAGGCCTGACATGAAAGGTTCTTTGCACAATTTGAAACAGACACTTCTATTTATTATTGCCACAAAATTAATATCAATGTCTTGATAACTGGGACTGCATTGTCTTTCTAGGTTGTTAGTGAAGACTGTTGCTTTTTCTTCATTGAAGTGGACAACCCTTTTTTTCCCATGAATGGGGGGAACTTTGATCTTCCAAAGCGAGTTATCTTGAGGGTTTAACGGTTGTAACGTTGCAGCCCAGGTGTTGTGCCTGTGTTCGGAGATGTCCATTCATATTTAGTGGTTCAGCCTATTTAAGTTTCATTTGTCGGAGGAATGCTGCCTGTTGCCAGCGCCATCTGAATTGTTTACAAGATTGTATCTTTAATAGTGGCCGGGAGCAAATTAAGTTTGATGCGTGAATGCTGTCTGTCAGCTGATCTACTGCGTTATTCAGATCAGCCATGGCTGTAATCGCAGGAATGTCACCGCAATTGGCCTGGAGATAATTCTGAAAAGCTGGCCGAAGTATGGAACTTGACAATCAAGCGGAGTATCTTTTAAGTCGCACATATACAGGATTGTGATCCGAGTCGAGTTCGCTAGCTGTTGAGAGTTCATAGTTTAATTGAACATCTTTGAAGACAGCAGTGTCAAAAAGTCTGGTCTACAATCTACAAAGTAGGTTCCAAGGGTCCCAAGACTATAATGTCGTGATGGTCAGCGTAACGATTTAACGCATTGCCCCTAACATTTATGATGTTGCTATTCCATAGTAAGTGTTTTGCGTTGATATCTCCTCCAAAGACAAGTTGACGGTTGACATCCGGTAGGTCTTCCAGGTCTTCATCTAATAGTGTATGGTATAAGAACACTATACGGCTGTGAGTCGAATCGGACCAGTGGTAGCCATGTTAACGTAGACAGACGTTGGTTCGACATGGTGAAGTTCGTGGAGAACGCCTGAGTAGTAATCCAGACTCGAGCGAACACAGACTGCGATACCTCCTCCGTGAGCGTGCTCTCTATCGTTGGCGGTCCAGAGGGCGACTTGAAGGGAATTTGGTTGTCTTCTTTGTCTATCTATTACGTTCAAACAGGCCTAGGAGATCAGAAAGCGGTTCAATTTGTAAGGGCAAGGATATTCTTTAAAAGCTCGGGGTGCGTTGCGTTAGCTGCTTTGCCAATGAGCCGCACGAGGAAGGCAGGTTTTTCGCTGGGTTTGTCTTGAGCAGGATGTTTTTTCTTAAAAGTCTCGGGTTGATTTAGGGTTTCAGCACTGTAAAGACGTGGTGGACTTGACGGTGCCCTCTGCAATGTTGTGGCGGGTGACGGACAGGCTCATTTGATGCTGGTGCTGGTTGCAATCGGGCTGGAGGTTGTAGGAGCTTTACTTGTTTCTTCAAGTATCTAGGGCAACCCTTGTAGCTCACTGGGTGCTCTCCGTTGCAGTTTGCGCACTTGACAGGTTATTCGCGCGACTTTATTGCATGTGGAAATGCACCGAAGATCGAAGTAGCAGCAGCGCTACAAACAGTTAAACCCTTGACAGCGGTGACACTGACTGATGAGGTGTGGTTTTTTCTTTGGTATTTCTGTACGGACAGTAAGATGGAGAATTGTAGGTGGGTACCATATTTCTCTGACGTTCTCGATCTTTTCTAGGTTTACCAGTACTAGTGGGGCGGGACGCTTTCATGACCTTGATTCTTATGACGGACCGAATTCGGAAACCTTTGGCACGTAAATTGGCGGCTACGTCTACCGTATTTTTTCAGCAGAAATATCTCGGAGAACAACATGCAGAGGCTTTTCTTGCGGCAACTGATAAGAGTAAAACGATGCCTGATCAGTATCGAGGAAATGGATCATCCTTCGACAATCGTCTACAGAAGCTGTGATAATGCTAATACAATCGGCAAAACTTTTAGCTTTGATAAAGTTTATATTCTTTGTTGGAAATTTGTTTGAGGTAAAATCCCAACGATCCTTGTTTGATCGAAGAGATCCTGTGTTTCGGTGATGACTGATTGGCGTTGTTAACTTCGGATTCGTTCACGATGGAATCCGCGTCTTGTTCTATATTTTCAGTTTGAAGACCAAAATCTGTTCTGGGTCGAAGTAAGAGGATCTTCAGAATTAATCGGCTCTTGCCGTCTTCGTTTCCGTTAGGATTTCTAGTTTACTTCCGTGAAACCGTTAACATTTACTTCTGCTACAGACTCCGTTATACATCGATTGTTCAATAATGTGGCCAGGAATTTTGCTAAAAGAATTGAAAAAATTGTCACCGAATTTGGTGCTGTAAAATTTGTTTAGTTCACGTTGAAAGCAAAAAGCTTGCTCTAGATCCATGTCTTCTATTTGCGTCATTTCGGGCTAGATAAGTTCTTATAAGAACTCTTGAGAATATCTCTATCCCAAACTCTATATATCGACGAAAACTCTAACATTCATAGTTCTTGGTGCGGATTGATCTGGTGGTATGTCTACAAAAACACTATCGCTTTCGTCTACTTTCTACGCCTCTACCCACAACTGTCTGCCCTGCCTCACCATTTTCTTGATATTGAATATTTTCCTTTATAATTCTTGCTTTTTCTCCTCTAGCAGTGTTTGAGGAGCAAAGAGTTAAACGTAATATAGTTTCCTCCGAAGAAGTGCGCTTCTGACACTAGACAATTGTCAATATTTTAAGTTTCCAAACACATCTGCAGCTCATTTAAATGCTATAGAAGTCCATTGGTAATCCAAGCTGTTTTCTTAAGACCTGAAGCCATTCCTAGGCCGTGAAGAAGCTGGCTTTTGTATTCTTTGTCTATTTAGTTGCTGTGCTTGTTGTGGTAAGGCCAGCTTTGTTTATAGTTTATATCTATCTGTCACATTTTTCTTATCGACTAGTTCATCTCTGATTTTCTGCAGAGTTTTGGTCATCGTAGTCAAAATGTCAATAGTTTTACCAGCAAGATTCGTGAAAAATCTGACTTCATTTGTCACAGCCACAACTATTTTTGAAATAGTTGCATTCTGCATTTTTGCAAAGCGGGCGTATCTAAATTGGTGTTTGAACTGGGAAGTATCAAAACGAGCTGGTTGTTTTTGATAGAAGTTTTGAGTAGATCTAAGAAATTTTTGTTCTTATGGCCTCTAAGAACTTTTCAAGATATCGCCGTTTTAATATGAGCAAAATACACTTTCTGTTTTTCTGAACTTGCTGTTTTAGTCCCAATATCCTGATGGTTTTCTCATTTCCATATTTGATGTTTAAAGTTTCAAAATTCATTTAATATAATAGTTGGTTTCATCGTAAATATCTTCTCATTAATATTCCTAGTCACTGTGAGTTCTACTTCTTGCAATGTAGCTGTGCACAATGTTTGCAAAACTCTGTATAATTAACATTTAAATATAAAAGCCATTAGATTGGAAGAGAAGACTTGTGAGAGATTTTTGTGTATCTCGTTGCATTTTTTGGAATTTCTCTGTTTCCATTATTTCAAAAGCAGACTCCAAAAAATCTTAGCAAAGGCGATGAGATTATTTTCCTCGTACAAAAAATATCAACTAGATAACCATAGCGCTGCCATTGATCGAATATTTGCTAAAAAAATCTCAGAAATATTTATTCGATCATTGTTGGCTCATTTTAAGTTCTCTACCTAAATTGCGGTATCTACTTCTATGCTTGACCTTATATGTATAAGACGTTGACAGTCTATAAATTTGAGTAACGAAAAGCATCTGACGTATTAGATTCTGCTTTTATAGAAGAAAATGATTTTGAAGGCAACTTACTGCAAAGAATTGAGTATCGAAAGATATCTACCAAAATATTTATTGCAGCTGAACTAACGAATAGTAACATTCATTTCATTTGTTCTTACTGGCAGTACTCTGCAGTAATAGAAGTCTTACACTACTAGGTTAACTAAGATTGTCTAACCGCTGCAAAGATAACATCATCATGGTCCTTGAACATATTTGTCCACGGTCCTTTAATATGTCATCTTGAGAGACTAGTCCGTCATGGTCCTTCAAGAAGAGATACTAACAGCTATGGATTCAACAACCATCACTCAACAGACAACATTGACCATCTCTAGAATCTTCATAGCAAAACATTTTCTCCTATTCATTGAAGGAAGATCACGGAAAACTTCCTCTAAAGGAAAACATTCATCAATCGTTAGAGCAAATAAACTTCAAGAAAGCTCACATATCATCTCGACAAGGGGGGTTGAATCCGCTTCTAGGAGTCAAAATACCATATACTAGTCCGCCTGAAGGACAATGCTATACCATGGTTTACTGCCTCTCTCGCTAGCTTAAGATCGAATGCACTTCAAGGATTCAAATATACACAAGTCCGACGAGGATTTAAAAACATAAAGAAAAACTCACATACTACCTCGCCAGAGAGAGTTCAATTTACTGTACAAGTTCATTTAAAGCAAGCAAGTGCTGCAGTCTAGGTTAAGTAACTTTGCAGAACACTTAACGCTCCTGCTTGGCCTTTGAACAATCCTGATTGATTTGGTGGTAGTTAATAGGTTGATAATTACCAGGTAGATTTTAGATTTTTAGATAGTTTGACTCATTTTATCTGTTTCTCGCTTCATTACGATAACTTGATCTCTGCGATGTAGATCCGAATGTGATAGTTGGAATCGTCGAAGCGGATTTGAATTTTTTTAACAGGACAGTATGATAAACTCTTCTCGATTCGATAAATTGAAGTCTTCTAATTTGTAATTGAATTCTTGAATCGGATTTGATGTGATCTCTGGTGGTTAGCAAAGCTTCATGATGGAAGAAGCAACTGACAAAACAACAATCACATTAAATCATTTCAAATCTCCAGTATAATTAATTTTCAAATTAATCCCCTAATTTCCAAATCAACCAGATTTATTATTTTTTCAACCAATCATTTCATTCAAAAATACTTTATTATCCTGTTTAATTATGTATCATTCCACCTCTCAATCGGCAAGATTATCAAAGCCGCCACTATATCACTCGCAATATTTCACAAACCCTCATTTCATTTTCACCTTAAATAATTCATCCAACGCCCACATTCTCAAATCCTTGGAGTTGCCAAACCTCCATTAAAAACTGATCATGATGAAAAATTTAGAAGAAATGTATTGGAAAAAGAGGAATAATAGGACATAATGAGAAACCTGACAAGAGAACGTATTTACAATCAGTGTAAAGAAAAATTGAAACTACTAGAATATGCAGCAGCCTTTTTCCCTTTTTGAAACGGTAACTTGGTATGATTTAAAATGTGGGATTCTTGATTCGTCTTTGATTAAATCAGAAGATTTCTGAGTTACTCAAAGATTGTTAACCAGCGCAGTGGACTTTTTTTATGTAATCTAAGAGGCCTCGTGCATTCCGTAGTTCTAATGGTGCTTAAAAGACTCTATCATTGTTTATTCATTTAATAATTATTAATGTCTTAATTTTATATTCAGAGAATATTTCATTTGATGCAATACGTATGTACGTACGTAGAAAGTATAAGTCCAAGCAGTGAAATAAATAAAATCATCAGTTTTAGTCTTTTTGTTACTTTCTATTTTTATTTTATACGCTTAATACCCCTAACAGGGGTTCTAATATTGTTGAAATAGAGATATCTGACATGAAAATGATTGCTTAGAATTTTAAATATAAAGAGGTTAGTTTGATTTACTCACATATGCAAAATTTCAGGTAGGTACATAATTCAATCTTAAACAAACTTTTTGAAAGTTTGAGGAAGTGTAAAATTCAACCAGAACTTGTTATACATGTCACTTACACCGGTGAGTCACATGAGTTGCTAAGGTCAGATACCCCAGCCCCAGGTCAGGTTGTTGAATGCGTAATCACGGCCTGTCAGAGCAGAAGGGCGGAACCCGTCATGCAGATTGAATTTTCTTTTCATCCTTACATAATGGATTGCCTCGAGCTCCCCAACGCAATGAGAAGAGCACCCCATTGTTTATAAGTGCATACATTATCTTACGTTACAAAACGCGGCCTAATATAAATTTTAGATTGGGCTAAATCAATAGGTGCCAACGTGTCTCGCTAAGTTCAGAAAGTATTAAAATGAAAATGCTAAACGTATTATAAGAAATAAACGTCACTGTTAAACTTTTCCTTTAATAATATTATAATGAGCTGAAATTTATGGAACAACTTTAATGATAAATATTGTCTAAGTTTGTAACCTCTAATCAATCATAATTACCTACTTTAACAGACATACAAGAGAATGTGAACCTAAACAATAGCACGAAGACGAACGATCAAAGTGTCAGCGTAATGAAGAATAGTTGCATATAAATATTGATATTGATGTGTGAAGGGATGCGGCTGACAGTTCCCTGAGCGCTCACAACTTCGCTTAGGCCATTTGTTTCAATCTGCGAGACTGTAATGACTACTACATTAGGCCTGTGTCATCAAACGAAGGTTATGATAAAATCTCTTAGTTAGCAAGACAAGTTCAGAAAATTGACGTACTTATTTTAATAAATTGATAATAGTAGTGCGCATCAAACCCCCAACGCTTATGAAAATTTCCTACATTAAAATATTACATTTTATACAACTGCCATGATGCCGGGAATTAAATTTAATAAGGAAGGTTTATTTTCTTGAATATAAAAAGGAAAACTGTTTTTATATGTCGTAAATGTTATCAGCAACATTTTCCTACACAAATAAGGAACAAAATTTATTCTGTTTCTTTATCTATCAAATAAAACGAAGTCTCTACTACATTCCGACTGATTTAAACATTTGGCCTTTTCTTTATTTCACAAACAGCAGATTCAAATGGATTTGAATAATTAAGAGTAAAATATAAAAAATTCGACTTGGGGCATTTTATCTTTTATGGTGATTACAATAAATTATTTTCAAGAAAATATGTGTGTATAAAAACCTTACTGAAACACGTTAAAGATAAGGCAACATACGGTTGATTTATATTTGTGAGTAGCTTTTCGTTGTAATTCTTTATGCAAATAGCGTTGTTCTCATTCTTTTCTAATTAGGGTGTACAATCAGTCATTAGTAGAACATTTTTAGGTTTTCTACAAAAATGATCTTAAAAATAAATATGATAATATTTTGTACAAATCACACAGACATAATGTATAGTGTGTCCCACGATAGGTGAGATAATTCAATACCTTTCTCTTTAAATGAGAGAGCATCTATTATAATGTTGAGCGTTAGGAACTATTAGAATTTCAGTGTGTCACTCATTTGTTAATATTTTTAATTTACAGCTTACACTTGTTGTTTGTGGTTCTCTTTTCGTCTTCACAGAAAGAAGTTGTGTTCAATAGCAAGTAAAACGAGATTAAGCTCTATTGAGTACTCCATGTAAAATAAAGCCGACTGGCTCAAAATTTGGAAATTTCTTTTGCAATTTGGTTCCTGTAAGCTTCTACACTGCCCTTTCTAATAATTTCTTACTGCATTTGTTTGGTTATCTATTACAAATGATCCTTTAAAGTGGGTTGCCCAGTAAACTCGCTTCTCCAGCTGATCCTGCCTGATACGATTCACGATTTAAAATTTAATTTTAATTAAAAAATTTAAAAGAATTTGTAACATTTTGTAGAAGTTTCTAAATTAGCACGACCTTCAAAAATGAATACGGGAGTTAGTTAATTGTTTAATTGCAACAGTTAATTTTTCTTTTGTTTTATAATCAAGAATTACTATGACTAACATAGATGGTCATAGTTATTACAGTGAGAATAGGCTTGGATTATCCATTACTTAAGCATATTCTATAGTTTCAAGTGGATACGACACTTAACACAAACCCTGCATGCAGCTGTTTCATATGTGCACCTACTAATTATCCAGCCAATAAGAAAGAATGAACATTTGACAATTACGTTAAAACAATGTTTGGTCCAAGTATATCAGCTAATATGCAGAAACTAAGATTCACCAGTGTATTAGTAAAATATAAAATAAGTCGCTTTGTATTGTAAGCTTGTGAAGTGTCCCACTTCAAATCTTGAGCACTAAAACTTGTAAACTTTGTTTAATTTTAAAAATTAAACAAGTTCGTGCAACTATCGTTAATTATTGAACATTCACTTGTTTTCTGCTCAACGAGGCAATGCCGCATAAGTCTATACAAGCTTAAAGGGACTATGAGACTGTAATTCCAGCATTACCCCGCCTCAGAGATCAGGCCTAAAAAGTTGATCTCACATCACATCATCCGGATTATCTCCTGAAGATTGTTCATGATCCTTTGAGCATCAGACGAACGTGGAGATGCCGTTCACTACGTCAGCAAGTTTGTTCATGGCCCTTGGATCCATTCTCTTAGAGACTGGTTCCAAGGGAGAACCAACATGGATGGATGGACTCGCCAGTCACTGCATCGACCAGCTGCACACTGAACATTTTATATCCGAAGAAAGGGGAAGATGCTAACGCATTTTCTTCCCACATTGGTTTGTCGCATCATTGATCATCCTTCTTAGAGGGACAATCTTCTGCCAGAACTGCATCCACAACAAAACCTAACATGGCCGAAGACAAAAAGCTCCCACCAATATAATATATGCGCAAACAGGTGCAGACCAATCGTCTTCGCACCATCAAGATGGATGACATGACCGTTTGTGCGATCAACACGATGCAGCAATCTCGTGCTTTGCAAAGTGCCCTCTCGTAGCTGTATCAAGTCATCCCAGTGAGTCCGAGGATTTATGCCCCTCTGCCTTGCCGCTGAAGAGGATTCACTAACCAAAAGACTCACTACAACCAACAACCAACAACCGCTGCAGTAGACAAGAAACCAGAGCTCAGGTACCTTCGATTTCGACGAGGGGGGAATCCGCATGAGGGTTCACACTAGAATCGGAACACACTACAGGAAAAGAAAAAGAAAATGCAAGTCATCGCACATACAGGGCAGCTCATCAGAAGCTGTGCCAGAAGCAAGTAACAAGTCTACTGAAGGATACATCATGGCCTATGTAGCCAATCCGTCACAGGATTATTAGTAATCAGTCCGCTGAAAGACACACCAAGACAGCTCATCAGATGCTGTAGCAACAGGCCAGCTCAGAAGAAGCTGTTTCCACAGTAACGTTAACACTTAGAAATAAAAAAGGTTAGCCAAGGATAGTAAGTCCGCTATCCGTCTGGTACAAGCATCATGGCACACTTAACACCCGCCACACGAACCGGGTGCATATACAAGGCAGCTCATCAGAAGGTGTTAGCATCAGGGCAGTTCATAAGAAGCTGCACCACAAGAAACAAAAATATTGATAGGTCCGCCCAGGATGATTAAACAAAGAGTTCGCAATACCATTTCAAGTAACAAATCGCTGCAGCCGAGTCCGAACAGCCTTGTAAAGGACTTGAGCCCCTTTGCGGAGTTTCCGAGTTCAAATAACTTTCTAAATCAAGTTTTTGTGTAACTAGGTACGAGAAATATTTCAGGTTTTCTTCTGTTTTGACCTACTAATCCAAACAAAAGGTAATGTATTTGCCAGATAAAATGATCAGACCATTCGGAATTTGCTCAAGTTACAACAGAACGACTCACCATAACCTCTGAAAGAATCTGTGGTTGCCAACCATCACAACTAATGACGCCTCATGATTGACCATGACTTAACTTTTTTATGGTCTTGATTGTTTAATAATGAGATATCGATTTAACTTTAAAGTTTGACATCTATAGAACAAGATTTCTGTATCTAATCAGCTTTAACCACTCCGACTGGATCTTAATAAAATGTATGTATGTCAACGGTTTATAGATACAGCTCACCGAACGTAAGGTTGAGGGCGAACTCTCGATGCGTACTAGCAAATCCTTCAGAAGGGTGGATGCAACGTTTGTTAGTTAATGTGCATATGCTGTGGCGCGTATACGGTGTCTCTTTCGTACATCTCCTATCTGTGTTCCTCCTCTGCGCAGGGTGACCCGCAACCTTAGGTTCGGTAAGCTGCAATATGAAAACTAAAGATCTCTTCATTTCGTTCCAAAACTATGTCTTGCTGGTTTTACTACAAAATTCTTGTAGTTACGGAAATATCTTAATTCACGGCTTTCCAATCTTAAATCAAATTGAGTTTCAACAATAAGGAATCATCTAATCAAGTATAATACTTGTTTGGAAACATTAGAACATTTTGAAGATAAAGTTTTACTTTTATTTCTGTTGTAAATTTCAAATCAGGTTCTGACATCTAGTAGAAATATTTGCAAACTTTTGTTTTGTTGGTCAGTAACAAAGATACTTCCTATAAGAAAATCTCTGTATTCACAGTTGACACTGGCATCATAACCTTCCTGGAGAATCGGCAGCAAACGTCAATTTTCATAAACGTAAAAGCGCCCTCTTCGCTGACAGTAGCACGTAATCATGGTTACTATTGGTGGAAGTAACCATTGCTTGTGACCAGGAGCGACTAGCACGCTACTATGTTACCAATCACGAGCCTTTTTATTGGTAGCACGATAACGTAATTCCTTACGTCAGAGCACGTTTTTCGATTAACTAGTGAGGGTCGTATCAGTTTCAGTTACCATCAAGCATCCCGTATATTTTTCAACCAATATTTTTTATTTTCTTTGTATAATCTTGCGAGATATCACAATATTCTTAATCCATCTGATTCACGATTATTCTCAAGGCATGGCCCTGCTGTTGCTTCTCAAATTTCGACGGTGAAGAGGATAAATGCGAACCATATTGATGGGGAAAGTACGTAGTATAGTTCGCACTTTTTCAATGTGTATTTCGTCCTCAAAATTAAAAATGGTCAAGAACTATAAATGAAAGACCACTTAAGGTCAGTCTTATATCAGGGACAATTTGTTACAAGCTGTTGCCAAAGATTTCATTGCATAGAATAAATAAATCACGTTAAGGATAGGAGGAGATCAGAATCTAATTCTTACGACCGACCTATTGATTTGAGCATCGATATAGAAACTAAAATAGCTAAAGATCTTTTAAGCAACATGGAAAATGTCACCGGTTGGAGATTATGCCAATGCAAACAATCTGAAGTGTTCTTCCATTATTTACAGCTATATTTCAAGTTACTATAGAATTGATTTTCAAATGCAACGAAACAAGTTTTTTTCGGGACACGTACAACTAGTACCTCAGCGGAAAAGAATGTCACAGTTACTGTTAACTATCAGTACCACTGGTGACAAAGTATCACCGTTAAATGTATTTAAGGAGAAGAATGTATGGAATCGGTGATCAGCATCAGAAAGAACAGGTCCCGGGAACATCCTATTCAGCGATTTCAAATGGATTTTCGAAAACTAATTCTCTAACCACTCTTCTAAAAGTCATCAGCTCGACAAGACTAGCTCTCTTGATTTCTGACGGATATGCTAGTCACGTGGGTTTGATGTTCATTGAAATGGTGAGAAATAAAAGAAATACTATCCTCAAATTGCCTTCCCGTTCTAGTCATATCCTCCAAGCCCTTGATTTATGTGTTATGAAATCTGTAAAAACGGCTTGGGATAAAGAACTGACCAAATGGCAAAGACATTACATTGAAATAAAATTACCAAAGAAAGAATTTTCCAAAGGGCTGGAATATTTCCTTCTCGCCAGAAAGTTATTCCACAGCCCTTGTTTGATTCGTCTACTCTAAAAATAAAAATCTGAAGTCATCATATCTGATGAAGTTTTTCGCAGAGTACAGAATAGACAGAATGAGACAAAGATTGCAGAAGAATGGAAGAATAAAAGACAGAAACAGACTGAAAGTAAGAAGAAGGAAGCAAAATCAAATCGCCAGATACGGTAGACAAATGCCTGCAGCATACGATCAGGTGCTAGAGGAGATCTAGCAAATTTTTTTAAGATAAAATCAGAGTGTTCGAAGATGTAGAAATTGCTTTCAAGGATGGGAGCAAGATGCAAACTGAGACGACAAGAAGGAATTTTGATATCATCTTTTGAAAGTGATAATCCCATGATACGTTATACAAGGAAATTGCCTGAAAACGAGTTTTCCACCACATTTAGCTTCCCACAGGTAGATAAATAAAATAAAGTTCAGTAGACTGGGCTGGTATTGCATCTATCTTGCCTCAGTACAATATGAATTAATTCTCAATTGTTAACTTAAATGATAGTTTGATGATAACAATAAAGTTCTGTCTTGTAGTTTTTTATTTGTTGACTTTTACTGTCTGTGTTTTCATGGAGGAAAAATTAATTACACTACTTAAAAAAATTGTCATTGTGTTGAAAGTCAGCTTCTAGAAAATATGCCCTTGCCCCGGTAATTGTAACAGCATTATCTTTGATGGGGTAAGTGCGTAGGTGAGACTTTAAATACAAAACTTAGAATACAGTACATAAAAGTTTTGACAGTTTTGACTTACTAGCACATTGTACCATAAGGAATTCTTATACCTTTGATTGGAATTTCAAATTTCTTTCATAGTTAGTATACCTTAATGTCAAAGTTCGACTTGTGAAATTTGGGCGAGGGAATATTTTTCGTTAGTGTCGCGGCACATCACTCACAATCTAGAAGACATTGTGTTAGATAAACAAAAGACTGGGAATAAATCATAAAACCTTATTTTAGTCCATTTCATTAAGGAAAGAAAACCGAAAGCAGTGCAAGTAAGAAACAATACACTTTGGGACCTTTTAGTATTTCTGTTAATTCATTTTTTATTTTGCAGGTACTAACTCACTACACAAATGATTCAGTGGAATTCTAGACAGTAGGTGCATCTCCATCATATTAGAATTTTGCATCATCGATGGCTAGTTTTAGATACATAAGGACTATGACCTTAATTATTATAACACGTAGAGGAATATCTGGTAATTCTCTTCCTGCTCAGAAATTACCCTCCAGAGAACTGCGTCAAACATGCAAGCTATGCAGTTAACACTTGTCCACATAATGTTTATTTCAGAGTACACTGTGTTTGGAACATTGAGACATGCTTGTTGAGATAGAGTTTGAAGGTGCTTTGACTTAAAATATTACTGACAAATAAATAAAATTTTTTTTATAAAAATTACCACAGCATTGACTTTGTATTCTTTTATACCTTATGGTTCTCTGCTACCCTGAGAAATTTCACGCAAATCGACATTATCCACATTTGATAATCTTCTTGAAGGAATTGTACAAGAATTTAAATCATTTCTCTTTGAGTTTGGAATCATGCGGGATTTTCTTCTTAGAAAAAAATTCTAGTAGATTTAGTAAGTAATAGCTTTTCGATTGAGAGAAAGCCAAACATCTGGTCTCTTCGGTGCCTATTGTTTGAAACCTAAAACTCAAAGTTTGGAGAAATCTTGAAAAGTTAGCACTGCTATTTCTTTATTAGAATCTGGATTATCGGAGTATGTTTCGAATAAAAACCCTAAAAAGAGATAAATTCAACGCATTCTGTGACTTGGTAGAAATGTTTCTTCTAGCAGCTAGTGCCTGTTTCTGTTCTATTAAACAATGCCTAAATAGGTATAAATTACCAAATACTTTAGTTGCTTTTAGGTATGCCATTAAGGACTACGCATAAGAAAATCCATGTAATGTACCATCTTTCGGACATAAAGAGTAGAGTTTAGAAGAGACTAAACCCTCCTGAGTATTTATTTATAGGACGTATTGCGTAGAACATATCAAGATATTCCATGAGTTAATTTTACTTAATTTACCATGTCCATCAGATGCCGCCACACAGTAGTCTTGTTGACTTCGTCGATTACTTTCTTCTATCTTTTCTTAGACTACTTAATGTGTCTGCCACAGTTTTGGCTTCACAACCGCCCAATATTTCTCTATTAGTCTCAGCTCAGGGCAATTGTGAGGATTGACCTCTCCTCTCTTTCTCTCTCGGCTTTTTTCCTCTTAGAAGTTGCCGTTCTCAGATTCCAATATGTTCTGTCTTTCCAGTCGTCTTCTTTGAATTCTTTGCCTTCCATCGTTTTTGTTATATATGTTTTCCATTTTACGGTTGGTCGTTCTCTTCTTCTTCTTCCTCTTGGTGACCATTCTAAAATCCTTTTCGGCCACCTTTCTTCTCCCATCCGACTAATGTGTCCGTACCATCTTAGAGCTCTGTTCTCTAGTCTACTAGCAATCGATGATTTTACCTCCATTTCTCTTTATATATTTTGTGTCCGAATTTTATACCTATGGGTGTATTGTAGTATATAGTCTAATTTGACTGTTCTTATTTTATCTCTATGTTTGTTCGTTAATGACCACTTTTCTTCTTCGTATGTTGTTATACTTTCTATCACCATAATGAATATCTTTCTTTTTGTTTCTTTTGTGAGGTGTCTATTCCAGATCGGTCCATGTAAGGCTTTTGTGGCTCTCCTTCCTTTTATTTTTTTTTCTTCTGTCTCTGTCTACTTTTCCGGTGTTTGATATTATTGTACCCAAGTATTTATATTCTGTGCATGCTTTAACCGTTTCTTCATCGATGTTTAAGTTATTTCTTTGTCCTCCCATGCACATATATTCTGTTTCTCCATATTTATATTTAGTGCCCACTGCATGTATTCCTCTTTCAATTTTCTCACAATGTAGGTCATATCTTCCTCATCCTGCGCAAAAACTATTTGATCATCTGCAAACATGAGAGAGTGCAATATCATAGCTCCTATCGGTATTCCCATTTCTTCGCATTTTCTGTACCATTTCTCCAGCGCTTGCTCCACGTACTATATATTAAACAGAATCGGTGACAACGTACAGCTTTGT
Source organism: Ignelater luminosus (assembly GCA_011009095.1). Taxonomy (NCBI): domain Eukaryota; kingdom Metazoa; phylum Arthropoda; class Insecta; order Coleoptera; family Elateridae; genus Ignelater; species Ignelater luminosus. The sequence continues at coordinate 298,736 of VTPC01090141.1, forward strand.
TTCAATCTCTTTGATACCTCAAATCGTCTAGTTAATTTATTGCCTAGTTTAATTCCTACTCTATTCTTGTATAGTTTTTTATCACGTTTATTCATTTTTCATTGATGTTCAGTCGTCTCATAGCTGACCAGAGTCTTTGTCTCGGCACATTGTAAATCTACAAAAGTCGTGTGCGTCTCTTAATTTTTTGCTTCGTTTTTTTCTATAATCTGTCTTACTACGCAAATGTTATCTAGATATGATTGTTCCGGTCTGAAACCACTTTGTTCTTCCGAGAAAGAACTCATCTGACTTTGTATTTTAATTTTTATTATTCTTCCAAATAATCTAGCTATCATCAGCATGATACTAATGCCACGGTAATTATGGCAGCACTTTTTGTCTCCTATTTTGTAGGTCGATATTATGTGGGATATATTTTGTTCTTACGGGATGTCTTCTCCTATTTCTATGTTTTGGAACAGTTAGTTATAATTTTGACTAGTTTCTAGCCTCCGTTTTTAAGCAGCTCTATTCGAACATTACCTGGGCCCGCTGATTTGTTGTTGACCTCTTTCGGTACCGAATCCAGATTGTTCTCATTCATCCATTTAGTTACTGTATAGCTGCCGTAATCAGCTGAAGTCAAATCCGAGTAAAGAAGAACGGATATTTTGTGGGATTTCACAAAAACGGTTTAATTCGTGTTTCTAGATACCCTTCTTCGTAAATATTTTTATTGACTTTTGCTTTTCGTGATAAAAAATTTAGTTTTATTCCCACATATACAGATCTCTTGTCAGACAAGGCATTTTGTGGTTACATTTTTTCCATCGGAATCATCATCAGATCATTTGTAGTGAAAAATAGGCCAGGCCTTTTAACGTAAGTTTTATCATCCAGCAAGACGTAGTCAAAATCCCTCCTGATCAAATCGGCATACAGCTTCCTCATCCGGGTTTTCTTCTGCTATTTTTCTCTAGTATCTTGCCATGAAGCTCTACTTTATAGGTTTAACATTCTGATTGCTTCTTGATCTTTTGAACCAGTGAATGGAAACAGTTTAGCTTTTTGATTACATCTCGAATGGAGATGTTAAAGTTTAGGATAAGCTGTGCCGTGATCTTTCCAGAGCTATATCAGATTCTAAGTGCTCGAACTTTCCTTGAACTTCCAAACAGGTTCATGACAGTCAAAGTACAAATTGCCTGCACGACAAACCGGATTTTTCTATACCTTTGTGCACTACTTTGCCATGGCGTACTTGTTAGGTCATGATTTACGATTTGTTGTTGAGTTCTATTGAGTTATAAAAATTTATTTTTCCAGACAAACAGATATCAAGCCCCGAGTTGTGCAATTTTGCAATTTTGCATGCACGAATTTTCTCGTGTACAGACTTCATTCAATCGGCCCTGTTGAGAAAAAAGATCGTGCTATTAGCAAATCAGTTCAAATACTACCATTTGTACATTTATCTACTTATAGTGCAATAAAGATTGTTGAAAACTGATTTTAGCAAAAGTAACGGCTTGAACTAACACGGTAGAGTAGTGGTAGAAATCCCAATTAGTTTCTAAAAACGAGTTGCTGATGTAAAATTTCTGTCACAACAAACATTCTGGGCTAATTTTATTTCATCAATAAATTATCCTTGAACTCAATCCTGTGGATCTTTTCGGAAGACTTTTTTTTGTTGCCTCCGTCAATTCTTTCAGAATCTTTTCTGATCGGTTAATATGGAGGTGGTTTTATCTCTGGAATATAACCATCAAAGATGTTTGTTTTTGCTGACTATTATGAGATCTAAAGGTGGTCGTATTTGACTTCCTCACTGTTATTGTTGTATTTCTTGTGTTTGGTTTTGGCTGGTTCCTATGAAATTTATTGACCTTTTCTGCATTCTTGAGTTGAATGATTCGATATCGATATACGACAATTGGAACAGCATTTTTCTTCGTGTATTGCCACTATCGACAGCCTATTTGCAGTTCCATTTAGTATTCCATCGCATTACTCCTGTCAAGATGAAATTTGTTCTGCTTTTCCATAGTTAGTTAGTATCAATAAACTCCTTGTAGTAACACATTAATTTTATTTTTTATTTCCTAGGTTTCATCTGTACCAGCTACTTTTTAATGTACTGGCATTTTGTGCCACAGTGTCATCAGCTCTTTGATAGCATTGAAATAAATTCGCTAAGAAGCTTCTTAAGAATGAATTTAACTATTAATTTTTCTTTGAGAATTCTTTAGATTAATGTTCGTGCCTTCCTTGCCAATTGGGTTTTATATAAATTTCTTGCATCACCTTCTAGCAGGTATTTCACCATTTTTAAAAGTGTGTCTTCGTTTCAGCCATCTAGTTCAGTTCTGTCTTCAATTTTGGTGGTGTTTTCTCAGTACATATCTTAACTGTATAAGTGCGTTTCGAATGTTTGTGGTACTTGTCCTGTTGATGTTGTGGTTCTTGCTAAATTGAATTGAACATTTTGCAATCAAAACACACTTTTTGTCTTAGAAGAGAGGCATACATACATCAATTTGGAACATTTGTGATACCTTAGATATAAATTTTATAGATAAATGGTCAAGATAAAAGTCTAACTTTTAGCCCAACTAATCCAAATTTTAAAAAGTAAAATGTTCACTTCAATTGCTATAATTATGAATTCCTCCATGATTTATTAATTTTTTATTCAGTTTATAAAAAATTACAATAAAAATTATTTCTCTAAAAATACCACTTAATTATGGTAAAATTCCGTATTATTAATGGTTTAGCATAAATAACTACCTTGTAGGATATTTTGTTATTTAAATTAGCAGTACAGAAAGCACAATGCTGTAAAATTTATTAATTCTTGTAATAATACACGCGTTCTACATAATATTTACTCTTTATTTTATACGTTAAATACAGGCATCCAACAAGCAAATTAACCAAAACCAACATCAATTTACAAGCATTCTAAATCTAATTTACCTACGTTATACGTTCCTGCTAACGGTTTAAAGTGTTTATGTTATATTTGTGCGTTATACTTACTTCACCTTTTTGTTGTTTATTCAGTAGGTATACACGATTTAAAATAATTTAATTCCCAAAGCAACTTATAACGTTTATAAGTTATCGCGTGAATTCTACTTAAAACTAATCAATAATGGCATTAATTAATCCTGTTAGATCTCGTGAAAGTTCATATCACTTGCTTCATAATTCATGCACCTTTACTGCAACCATAATTACTAGTAAATGTGATAATCACTGTAAGCTTTGGTCTGTGCACGAGAATTAATTAATTTTACTACGGTAATAGAGGCAGACAATGTTTATACCCTCCAAACAGGTTGCGGGGATGCGGCTGACCACAATGAAGGAGACATGAAATTACTGGGTCCGTGATACGCTGCTGCTATCCCCGTGATTTACATTCTATTCTCTACCCTTTAGATTCACTCAAAGAAATTCCATGACCACACAAAAGTATTATTAGTGACTTCCCCTTATTGCAATAAAGGTATGAAGCAAGGGAAGAAGATGGATTATTTCTTAGTCTGGTGGGAATGAGATGAATAGGTTTTCTGATTTCCTTCGCAGAACAGTACAAGCTTGATAACTTAGAATAATTTTATTGTTATTGTTATTTCCTATATCTACGCAATAAAAAAGTATTTTCATATCATTTCTACAGTTTTTATTGGGGTAAATGTTATTTCCATAATTAAAGTTACTAAAATATTTATTATTCAGGAAAATTCAATTTGCTATTGTCAAACTCAAATACATGCCTTCCTTACTAAGAAAGTGCCCTAGAAACCGCCTGTTACGATTTAAACAAGTGTGAGTGTTATAATCGAATTCTACCTTGGGCTCCAAATTATGTATCTTCTATTAATTATATTGAATGCAAAGTGCAAATCTGTGAATAATATAGAAAATAAAAACCAAGATAAAAGCTTCATGGTTAGTCCTAAAAGTATGTTCAATACAGGACGATCCTTTTTAAAAAGCCTACGATTTCTTTGCTTGCAAGATGCTGGTCTAAGTCACAGGCAACAGGTTTATCTGTTTATCAGCTCGTCTTGTGCCAGCGCAAACGAACACAGCTGTCACACTCTCTCAGATCGTTAAATTTTGCTCTAAGTCAGTGTTTCTCAACCTGCAGTAATACACGAGACTATATACAGAATGTTCAATAATTGATTTCAGTCTAGATTTTTAAAAATACGCAAATCTTGCGTTTCGTGTCTATGTATAATATTAGAAGTTTACATTGCTAATTTCAGTCGAATTTTTCATCTGGCTTCAAAAGCAGCATGCATTGCTCGTTGCGTATTTTTGAGAATCAAAGTTTGTGTATGACTGCTCATTATCCTATTACAGTAATAGAAAATCGGTAAACATTATTGAAATACGTCTTTCATTACATCTTCGCTGCTTGGTTTAGACTGCAAATAATTTGAATCAAAACGCAACGTTTCGTCCTTTATTATATGGGGTCCTTCTAGAAATACTGAAAATTCAGAAAACGTTTTAACTCAAATTAGACACGATCCCAATTCAGAAGCATTTAGTTCAAAGAATAAGTTGTTTTAGGTAATTGATGTAAAATCCTTAGAAATGGTTCTCATTAATGTGCACTTGATGTACACATCATGGTAACCTCAATAGCTTCGTTTGGAGAGACTGAAGATAAGACCCTTTTGAGATACCAAATCAGTTAGTATATACTGCATTTTGTAAACGGCAGGTATTTTTGGCCCCCCAAAAACTGTCTACACGAACGACTTCAAGACCACGCTTAGGCAGCCAAAGCCATTCCTTCAAATGTCTATTTGGGTTGTTTGAACTGTTTAGACTTCTCAAATTATCTCAGCTTTACTGATCAAAGCTTCTTGAACCAGTCAGGCTTGTTGAGTAAGTCATTTTATCTTTACAACTAACGAAATCTTCTTCTGAATAATAAGTCTACATTTGTAGACATTGCTCAACTGTTAATGCTTCTTAACAATCTTTCTACTCCCCCCTTCCATCTCAAAAACCAAATTTTTGATAATCACCATGTTATGATTTTGCTACAAAGGTTTCTGCTCTTGTAAAGCACAATTTAAAAACACTGATCTAAAATAAGGTTGGGAATAGTCATAGCCTGGTAGGGCACTTTGAAGTGAATAGAATACCATATAATTAATATTTTGCAATCTTCTTCTTTGGAACTACTGCGTTGATTAGGTCTTTAGCGCACTTCCATCGCTCTTCGAATCGAGATCAGTCATGAGCAAGTGAAACTGAAGGAATCAATCCTGAATTATAACTGCAAGACTCCTTTTGAGAATAATTTCGACAGAGCACTAAATGGCAGAATACATTCTTGATAAAGCCTTAAAAAAAGCAGAAGCGTTGAAGGCTTTAAGTGCATACCTTGGTTACAATTACGAGCATTACACATCACATGAGATGTAATACCACAATACCACACGTCAACATCTAATCCACATCAGCAAAATCACTGATTAAATTTGATTTTCTAAGGAAGTATCAAATGCTCATTTAGTTTTAGAAGATCTAATTTATCTTGTAACATATGCATATATTTCACTTTAAATTTCAGTGATAGTCAGTAGTTAATTCATCTACACTACGGTTTCTAACAGGAGAATTTTCGGGCCAAGGTTCCTGGAAAATTTTTAGAAGTATGTTGTCTCGAGTCCCGAGAATAGCAGTTTGAGACTCGAGTCTTCCTATGTATTTTAATTGAAAATAAGCATCACTTCTTAGAAACCACGTAATAAACCCTAGGTTCCATTTGGACTTATCCTAATTTGAGTCATGGAAGTAATTATGTACGTAAGTTAATATGATAGTCATTCAAACAAAATTTAATGCTTTTGAATTGTGATTATATGGAACGTTCAATTATTTATCTATCTATGCAGGAAGGTTATCAAACAAATTTTATTTCTCAATAATGTAGTTCTCCGATAGTTTGATACCCTTCAACAACTTCTCCTGCAACAACTTTAACGCTACGAAAATAATTCTTTTGGTTGGCCTTTAAACTAGGACGTCACCTCTTCCATGACGTCTTCTTTGCTTGAAAAACGCTATCCTTTAAGAAAGCGCCCATTCTGTTAGCTTACCTCTACTCAGTTATGGTTGCTTCTTGTAACATTAACTTCAGAAGCAAAAGTCTTTCCTCATCATCCCAAAAGACAATAGCCATGACCTCTGTATAGACTACCGTGAACTCAAGATCTCTATAATACACCCTAGTCTCATCATGATTCACAAAATGATGAAAAAAATCGACTCTGAAATTATCCTGGCGGCATTGTGTCCTTCTGAAATGGCATCATCATTCTCAGAAACCATCCTGAACTAACTTGCCATGGTCATGTCCAGTTTTTCGTAAATTATTTTCAGAACTGTGCTAATATGTCCATTTATTTAACTATTCGGGAAACCCTCATTCGTCTGCCCAGCAAAATTAAATTCTCAACTTTCTCTTACGTCTTTCCTGAAATTGCTTTCATATTGAAACTGCAACGGATGCTATCCCATTAAACTGCTTGCTCCAAAATTCAATTTTGCTTTCTTCCTTTGCGTGAAATTTTAACACTGGTGCTCCAATCAAGCAATTTTTTACTAGATTCTCCCGAGGACTTTCTTAGCATGCTGCATGAGTTATCTTAAGACATGTTACACTGACTTACTTACTTAAATCCTTTTAGTCCTCGGTGGAGCATAGAACCAGAACAAAATGTTTCCATTCATCTCTGTCTACGGCTGTCGCTTTCACCTGCTGCCAACTTTTTCCCATTCTCCTAGCCTCCATCAGCATGGACCTCCTCTAGGTAATCCGTCATCAACCCTGTGCTTTCCTACCCTGAGAATTCCAGTCAAGGGCTTGCCGTGGATTTTCTCTGGTTCTTGTCTCAGCATGTAACCGATACACACCCACTTCCTGGTCAAAATTTGCTAAATAATTGGTATCTGATGCGTTCTATGAACGAGCTCAGCATTAGTAATAGTGTCTGTCCACCATATTCTCATTATATTTCTAAGGTAACGATTAATAAAAACTTGCAATTTATTTTCTACGTCTCGGTTTACCTTCCACGTTGCGCAACCATACAGGAAGACGGACTGATGTTACTGTCAAAGATCCGAAGCTTTGTTTTTAAGTGAAGTTGCCACGATTTTCATATGGGTTGAAGTTGCGAAAGCTCCCCTGGCCTTACCAATCCTGCTTTCGACCTTCCTGCTTGCTCTTCCATCCTTTGTCATCAAACTGCCACAATAGCAAAATTCCTCCACCTGCTCAATAACTTGTTCGTTCAGTCGAAGTTCCGAATGATTCAAGTTATCGACTCGGATTTCCTTAGCATTCTCAGCATTTATGCACATGCCTATGTTTGCTGCTTTCGCTTTTAAATCCGCCAACTTTGCCTCCATATCACTAAAATTTAATGCTAGTAGGCACAGATCGTCAGCGAAATCAAGATCTTATAGTTTCTGAGAACTTCCCTTTATGTTCCACTTGGAAAGTATAATCTTGTCTTTGGATCTTTATTATCTTCCGAGAAATTCCAAAATGTTGCATATTAATTTCCACAACTTTTTTCTCTTAACCACATCGAAAGCCTCTTTAAAGTCGATGAGCAGTAAGTAAAGCGGAGACTGGAACTCCACGCCTCGCTCAATTATGATTCTCAAAGTGGTGATCTGCTCAGTACAGGACCGCCCTGCTCGAAACCCAGAGCGCTTCCGCCTCAACCACCTCTCCACATGCTTTGTTGTACGATTCAAAAGGATCCAGACGAGAATTTTGCTAGGTATCGATCGCAGCGAGATCCCTCTCCAACGGTGGCAATTTGTTATGTCACCTTTTTTGGAAAGCTTAATCGAAACTCCTTTATTCCATTCAGTAGGCATGGTTTCACTATCCCATATTTCGCTCAACAGGGACTCTACTATCTCAGCCGACAACTTTGGATCAGCTTTCAGTGCCTTTGCTGTTTGTTGTCAGCCCCAGAAACTTTTCCTCATTTAAGTTGAGCAATTGCTTGAACTATTTCTGCTCTAAAGAGAGGTGTCGTAGAGATATCCTAGATTTCCTCAAATCCTCCTTGTTCCTCCTCTATTTCCTCCGTTAGGTCTTGCAGATTTAGAATTTCTTGGAAGTGTCGTTTCCACCATTCTATTTGCTCTCTTTCGTTTTTTACAGGCTTACTACTGACGAAACAATTTTTGTTTTACAATATCTTTGTGATTCTTTACAATTCTTTAGAATTACCAGCATTAGCTACTTGCTGAGCATTATCTGCTGGCTCATTAATATAGTGTCTTTTATCTTTTCTGAATTTCCGTTTCGCTCTTTTATTCATCTTTGAGTATATCTTGTTAACCTCCGCCTTTTCCACTATAGCCCTTACACTACATAGATTTATTCAAAAACCCTAATCTACAGTGAGAGAACTGTTAGTAAATTTACATAGTATTCAAGCGGATTCTTAAAAAAGTCCAAGTAAAAGCTCAACACTTACATACAATTTCTTTGCTGTTGCTGTATTTTTTACATAATATAAAGACACGAAAAGATCTACATTATTTTTCTTGTGAATTTACTTTAAGATGGAGCTTTTCTCAGTATAGATCAGAATTGGGCAACTGCAGTGCCTAGGGTCAGGGTGAACTTCGTCCGCATGACGTATGCCGTCTGGCTGGTGATATAAAGTTGCAGAAATCGGTTACGTTTTAGAATCTGTTCTAGAACGAACACGATTGCGTTGTCTTATTGGAGAAAACATCTTGGTCTTTTAATTTTTAAATCTTGCTTGGTATAAGCCATAAGCCAAGGGCTCAAAAACCCGAATTTGCCTCAGGTCTCACTAAATCCTAAAGTCAGCTCTTGATTGAATACAGACTTCTTTGTTGGAAATGTAGAGAAGGGGTACCACAATTAAAGGTATTGGACTGAGAGATACCTTTGTCGATAAACTAGAGAAAGAAACATTATACAGCAGCAATCGTTCTTGTCTATCTTTATTTGGTATAATTTAGGTATTTTTAAGATTATAAGTGAATAAACTCAGTTTTGCATTGTAGCTCTTATATCATTACTTTCTTGTCCAGAAAGATTAACAAAATAACCAGCGTGCTCTCTGCTACTGTCAAGTAATAAAGCAACCACAAACGTTAGAGTTAGACAGCTACCAAAACAAAATACATAAGATTTGGATTAGATTTTTCTCTCTTTTTCTTCCTAAGACAAACGAGTTTCCTTCTTCGACCTACGAACTTCTGCAATATTTCAATCGTTAATTAGAGGTGAAATAGTGAGAATTTGGGTTCTTATTTTAGAAAAAGGAGAGTCCATTCTCATTGCGATACATCAGACCTCTGTAACGAACATTTTTTGCTTTTTGTCACTTTTGTAATTAGTGTTACGTCTTACAAAACATCAATTGTTTCGTTTCCCTATTTCAGGCTTTTAACTCCTGTATATGCTTTTTTGAAGTTAAGATCGATGTAGATCATTAATTGGATTTTTAATTTTGTTAATTTATTAATCAAGTTGTTTTGAAGATGATTGGTTAACTCTTTGTATTAGGACGAGACACCCAGTATAAATTTCCAGTTCATTTTGTATTGTTTCTCTGAAGAGAAATAACATATATGCTGCTGTCTACTGACATTGTTGTCTTATCTAGAAACCGCTTTTGCTTCCACTTGTCATTTAAATTTCTTATTTTATTTATTTGTCATCATTTTATTGAGTCTAATTAACGTGCACTAACAAAATTTATTAATGATGTCCTTAAGTCTAATTTTCATTAGTTCGCCTTGCTTATCTTTCTCTTCTATTCTTTTAGAAAGATAGCTGTGTTTTTTATAGAGTTTAGGCATTGCTAGGAATTCTTTTTATTCGATTGTAAAAATATCTGTATCTTATCCTTATCATCTATTTAAACTCTTACTTACTTGGGCTTACTTGCTGTAGTTCATTTTGTAGGCTAGTGACAGACAATTCCAGATGCTATTTATCTTTTTTTTAACTTCTTCTATTTTTGATTGTCACCGTTTAATTCATCATCATAAGTATTCCACCTACGCAGGTCCCCAACATTCTCTCCACTTATCTCTATCCTGAGCCAATCTCTTCATCTCACTATAACTCTGTCCACTCTTCACATCGTTCACTATCTTTGTCCTTCTTCCCTCTGCACTCTTTTCCAACACATCTCTTATCAACTAATCCTTTCTTAAAACATGTCCTAACCAATTCTTCTTATGTTAATTTTTTCCAACAACCCCCTCCAGACCCACATTTCCAACCCTTCTACTCTTTTCGTATCCTTCTTTATCACAGTCCATGTCTCACAACATTATGCTCCATACAAAGCATTTTGCTATATTCCTCATCAGTTCCAACTCCAGCTTACTTTACAAAATCCTACTCATCTTTCTGTACGCCTCTTATTAAAATTCCCCCAGCTGTTTGTAATCTCTGTTCCTAGATACTTATACCTCGTTACCTGCTCCAACTTTTCTCCCTTGACGTAGAGTTCCATGTTTTCATCATTACCTATTCACATTACTTTGCTTTTCTTACGATTTATCCTTAGTCCGTACTTCCCTTTCATTCTTTCAAGCTGTTTCAACATTTCTATCAACTCCTTTATACTTTCTGCAAACAAGATCTTGTCGTCAGCAAACCGGATGCACGTAATCTTTGTTCCGCCAATTCAAACTCCAATATTCTTTCTCCAACAATCTGCCGCCATGTCTTCAACATACATGTTGAAAAGAGTAGGAGAAAGACTGTAGCCTTGTCTTGTACCTTTACCAATCTCGAACCAATTCGTCATATTTTCTTCAATCCTCATGGCTACTTCCAGTCCTATATACAAATTTCTAATCAGTCTTCCATCTCTACAATCTACCTTTTGTATTTCTCAATATTTCCATAAAATTTTCTTACAGTACGCAATCAAAAGCTTTCTTTAAGTCTACAGAACAGAGGCTCAGGTTTTTTCGCTTTTCGACATATCTTTCTCCAGTTGTTCGTACCACTTCAATTGCATCTCTCGCTCCCATTCCTTTTCTAAATCCAAATTGTTCCTCAGGTATCACCTCTTTGATCTTCTTTATTAGTCTTCTATTGAGTACTCTTAACAATATCCTTGCTGCATGCATCACCAGACTTATCGTTCTGTTTTCCCACGCATATATGCGCCATCCTTCTTTGCCAGTGGTTTCATCACAGTCCTCATAAACTCGTTTGTCCATTCCCCCACTCTGGTGTATATCATTGCACAAGGCACTTTACTGTCTCAAACCTTCTTCCTGTAAGAATTTCAACAGGTCCATTGGTATACCATCAACGCCCGCAGCCTTACCATCTTTCATATCCTTCACTGCGGCAATTATTTTATCCTTCAAAATAACTGGACCGATGTTATCCATATCTACTGCGGTTTCCCACTCTACCTCCATCTCAACTGGTTTCTCATTCGTTCCATACAAATTTTGCATGGAATATTTCTTCCAACGCTGCAACACTTGTACCTCATATTTCAACAAGAATTCATGCTGATCTTCTATTTCCTTTCCACATCTACTTTTTAATCTGCCATCCCATGAAATATTTTTCATTTTCTAACCTCACGAGCTCTTCTATTTATTTACATTCATCTTCTAACCATTCCTTTCGTGCTTTATCAGTTTCCAATCCCAACTCCGAATTTAGTTTTCTATACATTCTCCTCCCGTCTTGATTATTAATGTTCTTATACTTTCTTCTCTCTTCTACTTGGTCCAACATTTCATGGGTTATCCAAGGTTTTTTGATCCTCTTACCCATTTCCTTTTCCATTTTGCAGCCATCTGTACCTTATCCATACCTTTTAGTTTTTCCAACTCCCATTTCCTTACACTTCTCGCAATATTTACTCTCTTGAGTCTTATGCTAATCTCTGTCATTAGTAGTGGATGGTCGCGGTTTATATCCACATACATTCTTAATACTATTTCTAAATCTTTCTGCCATTAATATAAAATCTATCTGTTTCCTGTATAGATGACCCGATGCTTTCCGTGTGTATATCCTTCTTTTATGATGTTTAAACCACGAGATTGCAACTATCATTTTTTTCCCTTTTTCAATCAGCCTATCGCATTTACGCTACCAAGTCCGTAAGATCCAACCACTTTATCAACCGTTTAATTACTATTTGTGAATTTATAATTCACATTGTAACTACTTTATTCAAGTGCCTTTGTTAGGGTTAATATTACTTCTTTTTTCATTCCATTTACGATTTCTTGATACTTGTGACGTCATTTTCATTGCCAGTCTTTTCCTAGATCTTATCTCTTAATCTTTCAGCTTGGGCAATTTTCATTTTAATAGTTTTAATGGTTTTCTTAGCGAGTCTTCCAAGTTGTTCTTTTTAGAACACATACTTTTTCTAAGTTTACCCGTTGGTGATAACGCTGGACTGCTCTTAGTCTTCTCTTTGCCCTTTTTTTCTCCAGTAGCATTGAAACATTTTTTAGAGCACTTTTACTGCTGATGAGATTCTTGGAACTCTACAAAATCTCACTAACTGGTTAATTTCTCGACTTTCTCATCGAGCAGTTGGACTTGCTGTGAAGTTTTGTTCTTGCCGGATGTACACGGGTTATTTGGCTTGTACAGGGTAACGTAGCCCTAACCATCACCTAGCGAAGTGCTTTTGTACATTGTCACTTTTGCGCTTCATTCTTATCTTCCTGCTTGGATTATAAGCTCCTCGTCTATATTCCTGTGTTGGATTCTTTTAAAGTCTCAATAATTTTAAAAGTAAGTTGCTTCAAATTCTTTTTTTTAGTGTGAATTAGTATTTGCTACCTGTGGGTATAGTTTTGATTTACCTATGGCAGAAGTTTCATCTTTGTTCATGAAACCGTGTCGTTGCGTACCTCCGACGACTCGCTCAAGTTCCGAACGGAATCTTCTTCTCCAGCAAATAATTTCTTTATTTTAATTAGCTTGTCTTTACTTACGACTCAATCTTTTTTGATGACGTAGTCAAATTCATTTGAACTTTAACCGATTGATTATAAGTACCATTAATAGTTGCATTTAAAAGAATTAATTTGCTTGCACAGCTACTTATTCAATTTGCTTTAGAATTTATGGCAACCAAGTTACTTTCAACCTCTATCTTATTGAATTCTATTTAAACTAGTTTCTTTAATGTGATAATAATGAATATTTACAATTTACAACTTATTATGAAATTCTTTTAATAAGAAGGAAAAGAATTAAAAACGTTCCTGTTTTCCTTTCTTGCATGCGCGTGTTTTCCTTTTGTTTTAGTTTACGGTAAAATTTATCCTACTCGATGAAGAGATCTGTGGCTTCTCCAGGATTGTAGCATCACGGGATAAGTTTTTTTTATAACCTTCTTGAAACGTTTCTTCCTTGTTTCTTGGGTTACATTTATAGCCTAGCTAAATTTTGCTTGCGATATATTTATTTATTTAAAATCTGTTCATTTAGTTAAAGTTTATTTGGTATTAGATTATAATTTATTAAAGTTTGTGTATAATTTGATACATTTTCATTTTTAAATTAATTTGTTTTTGGTAAATTAAATTTAAATAAGATAAACTATTAACAGTGTTGTCTTTATCATCTTTCGCAGTTATAATGCTGTTTAATTTTTGAGATCATCTTTTCAAAATATTTTGTTAGTACTATACTAATTTTGTTTACTTTGATTCTCAATGTATCAAGACCCCATATCAGTCTTTGAATATTTACTTGACTTTGCTATTTAATTTAGGTAATAGCTAAATCGTTTAATTTGGATATTTGTTTCAAGTATTTATAATGCATAATTTATTTATTACTTTTTTGCATTTTATTTCATTATAATTATAACATGGTATGTTCCTGAGTTGTAAAAATTTCTTTTGCTCAATATCAAGATATTATCTAGTCTTCTAACTGCGTTTTTTTATTGTAGTTATAACCTCCTTATCTGCGCTCAAGGCAGCCGCTGAGTTTAGGTGGGCAAGACCATAAAAGGTCTTTGTAGAGTGAATACTTTGTAACGAGACTGGTACTGAGTTATTCATGTTTTGATTATTCAAGTTTTCCATAAACAGAAATTATAAGCAATAGTTCCTTAATGTCAAAGATTCTTGTCAAGAAGTTTTCCGTTACCTTAGGTTAGATATTAGTCTTTTCAGGTCTGGAGAAGAATGAACGTGATTGACTGTTTGATGTTATGTTGTTCAGAAGCTCCAACTTTTGTTTAAATAAAGAGAATTTAATTTACAGAGAAGTCAGGTTTAATAGGCACCACCGGTGGACTAGCCACATCCCTTTAGTTTACTGCACCACACGAGTAATCCATACGTAATTTTGTTCAGCAATTCTGTTTTCGCATTTAGGCCATCAAACCTCCGTACTTAGTGAAACTTGCAAGTAGGTATCTAGACCTTGCAAATTTTAGATATTTCTGTTTCTCCTTGCGTCTCGCTCAGTAACTTACAACGTCTAGGTGTCTTTGTGCTTCTTACCTTAGCCACCTTTAATTAAACTTCTTTCAAACATCGTAACTATAATCTATCTAAAGCAAAACGCTTTATTATTATTCTTTAGAAGATAACAAACTCTGTTTAATAACCGTTAGGAAAATTTCAATCAAACATCGGAAATTTGTTATCTGCACACAAGAAGAGATCAGAATTAAGTTTAACATCACCATCAGATCTGAAATAAAAGTAAAGGAGAAAGCTGTCTTTAAAGGCCAAGGAATTTTTAAAAATTTAAAGAAATAGGCTGTTGCCCAAAACATGGTTGTTAAATTAAAAAATCTAATCTAAAACTATTTTGAATTACAGCTAACTCGGTTATTTCTCAAGATTGGAAACTGACCTTTTTGGAGAATTAATAGAATAAATTTGAAAGAGCGAGCTAAATTTAAATATCGTGTTTTATCTGTATATCATAAAAATTAAAAACAAATTGCCGTCATTAGTTTTCATATAAACAGCTTCTATTATTAAATAATAATCGTTTGTTTTTAATGGCGTATACATTTGTGATTAATTATAAATTGTGCTGTATTTCTGCAGAACGTAAATCAAAAATAAAATATTTATTATTACTGCAATTACATAATAATGAAGGAAAACGTGCAATAAAGATCTGATTAATTACAAAATTTTAGAAGTATCGAAATTGCAATTTTTTGTCATATCGAAAAAATCTAACGTTTAAGTATTTTAATTATTCAGGTCGGCTGTTTTAATCTGTAATTAAATAAATAAATAACAGCATGCCCAAACCATTAATAATAATTTAAAGCCGAATTCATTAAATTAATTAATTTTAATTTAACATGTTTTAGATTCTTGTAAGCAAATAAAATATAAATTTCATTGTACGCCCCTGTTTCGTTAAGTACCAGATGTTAAGCAAAAATTTATTAATTATCACAATCAGTCTATCTTAAGAAGTAAATTATTAAACATAAAATTCTGCAATTAAAAATCCCCAACGTTACCACAGCAAAAAATCCGGGAATTTATTAAAAAATTAAATGTTATTTATTTATTTATGTTATACAATATTTTCCGTTTCTTAGCTTCTAGAATCTTACAGTAGCTTTACATTTCTAATCGTTTTTCATTTACATTTCATATAGTATACGCTCATTTCTACGTTTTAAATTACTTCTGCTTAATAAATAACACGTATATTATTTAAAGTTTCAGTTCCAACGTTTAACCGCAAGCGGTCTCAATTTATATAGATTAAGAACGTCATTAATATTTCAAAAGTACTTAAAAATCCTCGGGATACCGGCTGTTTGGTTGTAAACTATATGTTGAACCAACCTCGTCACGCAATTTTCGATTCTCTGGATGTTGATATTCAATTTGAAGGTTGAAAAGGTTTTCATGTGGTAAACGTATGCAGGTATAATTTGTTTAAAAGCGTACTGTAAATGAGGGGACCTGCAATACACACATGCATGCAGTACTTATTCGTATACATGCCAACACGATAGCCCTCTCGCCTGCTGACGACATAATTATATCCATCTAGCATAGTAGTCGTATATTTATATCAACGTAAATTTATGCCTTGGATAGTTTAATAAAACTTATGGTATAATTACGCAACCACTTGTACAGTAACTTGCAGTAATTGAGATAATATCAGTAATTTTAGAAAATTTTATCACGAGAAGTATACTTATAATCCTAACTAAATGAAGTTCAATTAAGTAAATTATATGTAGAACAGAAAGTGAAATAATAATACTACTTTTAATTTGTTTTTGTTGAACTATTTAGAGGACACCCATAGCTCTGACAGCAGTTAACGTAGGATATCAGATAAGAGAATTGAATATTTGAATTGGAATTATAAACATTTTTCTCAAATAGCCTTCGTAGACAAAACAATACAAAATACTTTTACGCTTATTCAACGCCAAATGCACTATTCGAGAACTAATGTAACACCAAAAACGGTTGCAAAAATATTAAAGCGATTGTTTGTTTATTTTACACGACAGTACTTTTGTATGGGTTATACTTGGATGATTACAATGACTTTTCTGATTCTGTTTTGATATGAACAAATTACAGTTCGTAGCGGTTGTAGTAACATGAAGCAAAACAAATTTCATTTGTAAAGGACGTTAATGAGAATTAAGGTAAATGATGGTTCTATACATTATATTATTAAAGAATGCTGTTTCTAACTCTACTTTTATTTTTATTTATCTCACTGAATTACCATGTTCCAAGCAATTTTGTTTGTTAATTCTATTACTGTAAATATTTTTTTTTTTGTTAAATTTGCCATGTTCGAAACCCACAGACTTATTTAATTTTCTTCAGAACTAATTAAAACTTTTTGCACGAAAAGGAAATGCTAATTCGATAGTTTAATGGTCATAAAACTTTATACATTTATGTTCTTAAATGTTTTACGTTTGCTTTACTTCGATTTTTAATTTCGAGGAATCTACAAATGTTTTATTCCACACAAACCCTTCCGTTTGTTTTAACTGGTTATTAGTGCTTTTAAAACATAATCACCGAAAAGAAAGTCAGAAATTGTTTCACTAATACTAGCCGAACCACAATTAAACTTAAGTAATACTGATAAGTCTTCCAAAAATTTAGTTGAAGCTTGATTGGCTGTCATTCAACACGAGTGAAAAGGTTTAAGAAAGCTTTACCCATCACAAGAAAAAATAAAATTCACAAGTAATAGTTCAGATGAAAATGAGATTTCTGGCAAAATTTATTCAGCAGAAGAAGAGGTGCATTTGGAAAAATTGGTAATACCGAGTTGACAAAGGAAAAGTTCACTGTCAAACAAATAAGATCCAATAATAATTCCTCTTGACTTTTACACAAACCCTTGCTCTATTAAATACATACACATAATAAAAGCAAAAATAGAGAATTAGGAAAAACAGCAGTTTGGCTATTTAATGGAAGAAAAAAACTAAACAGGAAAGATCTTCCTTTAAAGATTTCTTTCCTTAATCTTCAGCTAAAGATTAGAAGTTGATTACCAAGGTATCCGAAAACCACGAGCCAACCTAAAATACCTCATTGAAAAGAGAAACAAGAAGAAATTAATTAACTGCACGTACAGCTTTTACCTCATACTAATTCGTTATTACGTTACGCGGATATTGACTGTTTTTCCAGTTCTTTGAACAACAAAATACTTTTGTAGAAGTCTTCTTCTAATCCATAAATAAATGGTAGTTGACGATTAGAAGCTTTCCATATTTTTCGGAGAGCATGCAGTGGCAAAATAGTAGTTCCTGGTTTCCCGTAGGAAGATAATGCGAGTTCAAATGGTCGCCTCTAAACTAAGACAATCTTGCCAATAGAATTTAATTTATACTATTACCTCCGTAATAGTTTCTCCGCCAAACATTCAGAAAACTTAATTGAACGATAGCTGAACCTAAAGATCGTTTTCAGTAAGTCAACATGTGGTGTTGCATATTTAAGCATAAGTTTCTAAACATCAGTTTTCAAAGACGATTGTGAGTTTAGTTACGACATTGGGTCTTAAAGCATTTCTAGATGACGATTTCTTTGATAACAGCTGGAACAGGCATTCAACTCGGATGGTAAACCATACAGAAGAGTAGATATTAAGAAGAAAACAGATATTAGTGGAGCTAGTTGTAACTAACGGTTCATTCTTACGATTCTTATTTCCCTATGATGGCAAAACATAATATTTCTCTAAGGGGAATGTCAAAACTGTAAACAAGACAGAAAACTGAGAAACATGTTATAAACATAAACAGACAATAAGCAAACATAGTAATAAACATAGAGTAAGTTCGAGGGAAATCACCTTACTACAGAGATGGCCAAGAGAAAAAGTTTCATTTAATAAATATAGGTGGTGTTAATAACAAGCTATTGCTCTTCGTTCCATGAGTGGCAAACACGTGTTGGTGTAAAAATTTGCAGAAATAAGATGAAAAAGTAAGTCAAATTCCCTTTGATTGAGACGCATTACTTAAAAATTTGTCAAAAAGTTGACGTTTCATAGTATCACACTGTTTTTGTTAGGTATTTGTCAGTTTTTATATTTTAATTGCGAAGTAAATAAGTTCTCGTATTCTAACCTCAAAATGATCAAAGTCGATTGAATCGTTCTTTTTAAAATCGATATGGACATCTATCCCGGGTGATCGAGATAGACGGCCGTATTGTTTGGGGGCAGATGGCTATAAAATGTTTACCTCAATCTTGAGAAAAGTCTTATATAATTCGTGTTTTTCTAGATGCCAAACAATTACGTACAAAAGGCACTTGTGATTCTTAGTACCTGGAGTGAAGAATGAGCAAAATCAAACGATGTCAGTCTACAACGCTTCCATTACTTACCATATCCCAAGGAAAATCTTAGAAAGGAGGCTTAAAAATAATGATAATCATACCTATGGGCCCATCTTCAACATTTGGTGATGCTAATAAAAAGACACTTTCTGATCACATTAAGGAAATGCAATCAAAGAGATTTCCTCTGACTATCGATGATTTGAGAGGTATTGCATAAAAGTTTGCAGTGCAGCTACATTTAAAGCACAGATTCAATCAGACCACCGAGAAAGCTGACTATGATTGGATTCAATTGTTTTTAAAAAAAATTCTGATATTTCAGTGAGAAAAGCTAAAGGAGTCAGGGTATGAACAGATCTGAAGTAAAAACTTATTTTCAGCTTCTTGAGAAAACTCTTGCTAAAAAGGAATTGCCTTACAAACCTCGCAATGTGTTTAACAAGGATGAAACTAGCTTGCAAATCAACAATCGTCCTGGACATCTATTGGCTGAGAAGGGTTCCAAAGCTGTAGCTATGTCGACGTCGACGAAAAAAAAGAAACAATAACAGTTATTGCTTGTTGTAACGCCGAAGGTAACTTCTTGCCGCCAGCTTGCATTATGAAGGGTGAAAATAAGAAACTAGAGTTTGAAGATGGATTTGTGTCTGAAACATCATCTTACGTAACAGCTGCGATTTTCCTAGAATGGCTGAAGGTGCATTTCATACCTAGAAAACCAGCGGATAAGGTGCTTCTTTCGCTTGACAATCACTCTAATCACTTCAATTCCGTCGAGATAATCGAGTATACAAATCAAAATTGTTATCAATGCCAAAGTCACTTAAGACTAATACTGCAGGCTTTGAATTTAAATAACACCCGGGCCGCCTTTCACAAGATTACGATTTGGTTCCTTGCTCAATCAATCTTGGGGGAAATTAACTTCAAGTGAAAATGCAACTTCTGGATTCAAAGCAACGTGGGTTGATCCATTCAACCAAAAAGCCATACGGAATACGCATTTAGTGGAGATTCTGAAGAGACTATGGAATAGCACACAATAATCCCACCGGAATAGCACAATCGATAACCACGAACGTTCCAGAACCTTCATCATAGTCAGGTCCAAGTACTTTCAAAATCCAACCATCCGAACCTACACCAACGAGAGTACTAAACGAAATATTCCCGTTTCCACAAAAACTCTAAGAAGTCCTCAAACGTACCAAACAGGTTAAGCATTCTTTTGACATCAGAAGAGCATATTGAAAAACGAAGAACTAAAGAAATTTAAAAGGGTATAAAAGATATGAAAAATCAAAATAAGACAGGACAAAAGGTACAGATAAAATAAGAGAAAAGGACAGATAAATTCAAAAGAAAACCGATTTTTAGACGACGTAAGGCAGTTCCCTGGCTCTTAGACAGTAGTTGCGAAGAAAACAATGTGATTATTTACAATAATGACAGTTACAATGAATAAAAAGAAGAAAACAACTACCGCGGTTGCGGAGAGAATTATTACCAGACGCAACTAATTGAGGACGGGCTTCAATGCATAATTGATTGCATATTCCATGAAAATTGTACGGAATTCGACGATATATGTTCCTTCTGTGGAAATAAGAAAAAAGAAGACTGAAAGACGCAAAAGAAAGAGAAGGAAAGGGGCAAACAAAGTATTGGCCATCTCGCTCGTAGTCCTATGGCCATCAAACCCGGGCATGCAAAAAGAAATGGCCAATCGTGATTTTTCTTTTAGATTTTTCTTGTTTATGTTAAGTTGGTTTTGAGACTTATGAGGATATTGTTTTCTTTGGAAGATATTGAAGTTTTGTTTTGAATTAAAATGGTTGTTTTAGTCATTATAGTCTCCACACAATAGGTCCCCAAAAAACCTATGACCAACTTCTCCGGACTTACCCTACACAATGTAAATGACTTTCAGTACAAATAAACAAATTAATTGAAAATAGTAAATACACAATCAGGTAGGAAATTAATAAAAAATATTATTTATCAAAAATCATTATCAATTAAAATTGACAAAATTAAATTTAGCTAAGTACGGACACTTTACACGTTCAAAGACATCAAAACTACACTACGATATACAAAAATGTTACGCTGTATGATAAACGTTCAATGTACCTAGTAGTTTAACAATTGAAAATTAATGACATTTAACGATTTCAAATAAACTAAAATCATCAAGTGATTAATAAAGTTGAAAATTCAGAAATAGTAAGTAAAACTACTTCTTTTGTTGTGACCAAGTGACAACGACGCGACACGATTCAGAAGTCCCATTTGGCCAGTAGAGACGGTTTAATCAGCCAAACTTAAATAGCCCGGTCCAAAAAATCCGATCGGGAAAGAAAGAAAACGTGTTCAGGTACTTTTTACTTACAGAATCTATTCATATAACAAAATGTTTCCCAGTTAATGCTTCGCAATTATTGAAATCAAAGAAAAAGCTCAACCGGCCCAAGATACTTGAAATATTTCTATAACTGAGTTTTGAAGCTCATCTGAATTCTAAGTTTTCTCAGCAGCCTGTCAAGTACTGTTTTGACAAATTCTATATTTACATGGTTTATACTAAGAAGTAGTAATAGTTTCAGCCCTATCGGGCTTTTCGGGCAAAATAAGCTTTCGGACAGATCAAGCTTTTCGGTCCTGTCGGATTTTTCTAAGCTAATAAGAATGTTAACTGGGTTTTTTCCAGTTGCATTACGTTTATCTCACTTGGACCTGAGAATTTAGACATGTGCAGGGCTCTAGTGAGATGTTTTCATTTCACGTAATATGACAGAAATTGAGTAATGAATACTCGTCAGCGTTGCCAACATTAATAAGAGAGATAGAAATGTTTACCCTACAATCAACTAGGAAGGGCTTGGTCATATATTATATTAGTTGATAGGAACAGGAATAATAAAGCTAAACCCCTTGTCTAATTATTAATGTGTTGAGAAAGGAATATGCTTGATCCTAATAAGTTCTATCATTTATATTTTTGTGGTGTCTTAGGAATATAATGCCCAATATACTTCAGACTTAAGTTATTCCCTTATGACTTGGTGCTCTGGGATTTCGTTGTATGCAGGCAGTTCCTGACATACTATACATTTACATCTAAATTTCTAGATGTTTTTACAGATTGTTAAAAACTTTGTGTCTTCGATTATTTTCCGGCTTGCTAAAAATTGGAATTTCAATATATACGGAAGAAGAAATTAATAAATAGAAATTGTGCAGGTGTATTAGATTCCTAAGACTATTACAGAGTTTGAAGGGTGGTCATATTACAATCTTTTAACTGTATGTGGTGTGGACTTGCCTTGATGCATGTAAATGCGTTACGGCCACTTGCCCAATATCGTGCCAGTGCCTACGCGTTTGAATGTTTTGAGCACAATTCGGGTATCTTTATGTGATACATGCAAAGTGGTGATGATTTTAGACGTACTGTCAAAATTTTTGATAGTAATAATGATGACCTTAGTTGATGGGGTAGGTGTCCAGTATTTTTCATGAGACTCTTACTGTATCTTATGGTTAGCCGTGTAACGTTCACTTTTTGTTCCCGTTACATGTGTTCTAGTTATTCTGTGCTGTCGGTCTGATCTTGTATTTTTTAGTAGTTTTCTGTCTAATTTACTTCAATATAGATCTAGTTAGCAGTTTGATAAGGATTGATTTCTTATTACGATTTAGTAATTTGTAATTTGAGATTTTTCTTTAATTATTAAGTTTGAACTTTCCTTACACTTTTATATATGAAATTTGAATGAGTAGCCAGGTGTAGTTGGTAGATGTTAGTTTCTTACTTCGTTCATTTTTTAAGGTAGCCCATGTGGGGTTGACTTTTTGTTTTGTGGTTTAGCCAAAATGAATTGAAGTTAGAACTTCTGTTCTGTTCATTTGTAAAGCTTATTCAGTTTTATTTAATATTGTAATTTACAATTATGTTCTTGTTGGGGTGTTGGAACTTATCGATTCATTTTCCTTATATTGCTGCTGGTCTTGTTGTATAATCAGAAATGCTATTTCCAAGTCTATTTGATCTTTTTAAAATTTAAATTTTTGAAATCCGAGACTTCTGATTAGATTGTCTTCGCGTCGTAGGGGTCTAGCTTCTTCGCTTAGTGCGGAGAAGCCTTTAGTAGAGCGAAAGACTTCATGTAGGAGCATTCGCTGCCGTTATTTGGGTCCAGGGGTACTAAAGATTATGAGTTTTGGTGCCAAGCCTCAATCAAGAGAGGGTAAGTGAGGTGGTCTTGCTTTTAATTTATTATTTAGCTTGTTAACACACCTTTGAATTCGTTGTTTTTTCTTGCCACTGGAGATTTCCTTCTAGCAGGAAAAGAAGTTTGAGTTCTCGTGGAGATTTAAGCGAGTTGGTGACTTCTGCCTCAAGTAATTCAAATTTTTCGTTCTACCCCCGATCAACATCTGGTTCGAAATCTTTATGTTCGATTCTAATGGGAACTTCTACTCGATTCATGAAGAATTGGATGTCCGCACATATGGTGGACAATCTTAAAGGCTAGTTCTACTATTAAAAATATCGCTGTCAAGTATTTGAAATATTTACAAATTATTTAATTTAACCTGTTTCCACATTCTTTACATTTAGTAATTTTTATCTTTTCTCACATAGATGCATTCTTACGAGATTTTTTTGTGTGCTTTAACAGTTTTGGTTCGCAATTTTTCTTATTTTACTGCTGGGTTCAAAAAAACTTAGGAAGCGTGAGTTAAGAGGGGTTTATTTTCGCGGGGTTTGTTACAGATCCATAAAATTGGCTTTTTCTAAACAAGAAGAATAAAATATTTCACAAATGGAAAAGACCAACAGCTCTTGCATGACTTACAACATGTTTCAAAGTAAAATAAGTATAACCTGATATTTTGTGACTTCAGTGCAATAAATCTGTCAGTATGTTCAAAAAATGATTTTTCAAACAAAAATCACTAGAGAGAACGAGAACCATCCTTGTAAACGAACACGCGCTAATAATAATTATCTATCACCAAATTTACATAATCCATCAGTCAATTAGAAAGAAATAACATTCTTGGGAACAACAAATTTGATTTATTGTTTTCTTTATTTATTACCAATAACAATATAAATAATTGAAAAACAGTGTGACATTCCGGCGAATTGTATATTAATAAATTAACAGCATGTTTGTCGTTTTTTCGATAACAATAGAATGCAATTCATTTCATAGGTCTGCATAACGCTTTACTACACACATAATTTAGTAGCAACAAGTTTAATAAAAAATTATCTAGTTTAATGATTTTTTAATTAATGTTGCGGAACAAATCGGTTCCCTACAAAATGATAATGATTTATAACTATAACCATGGTTTATCTAAGGTTAATTATATACAATATTGCGTCTGATTGTTAAATTGTTTCTGGAAAATCTGTTTTCTTTCTGTCACAAAATAAAACACATAAATAATGGAACAATTTTAAAATTGTAAATTATGTAGATATTTTTTACTTTTGAAACGGTATCTCTAATAAGCTCATTGTTCTTAATAACCGTGTTATAAATTTAAGTCGTGTAAAGTGCTATGTAAATAATAAATATTATAAATGTCATCTGTAAGTATCCTATAATAAATTTTTAATTCTAAACTTCTATTGGTTTTATAGCATTTTAATAATGAATGTTCATTAATGTTGTCCTTGGAGTGGACGTATGTATATTTATTTAATTTCTAGTAATAATTACTATTACAGACATGTATTATTTCTAACAGGTTTGTTATAAAAAAGAATAAGTAGCAATCAACGCAGCAAGTAAATAAATTTAATAATCAGTCAATTAATAGTATTAAATGATTGTAAAAAATATATAATGGAATACTACAAATAATTAAATAATTAGTTGATATAATACACAGTAGGTGTCGTTTTTATAAAAATAAAATGTGTTTTGTGTCAAGTTAAGAAAGAAATTGAGTATAGTTTAACATAAATCGGTATACTAGATCCTCAATAATCTCTTGTCTTACAGGTATAAAGGCTATTAAAAATAATTTCTAGCGTCCAGTTCAAATCATCTCCCTTCTCTGAATTAATGAAATTAATTATAAAATTATATTTTAAAACGACCAAATAATCCTAGCAAGTTAGATTATCACAAGGTTTACTTACATCTTGCTGAAACATAAAACACACATTGACACTGAATAAGACACCATAACCTTTTGCTAAACAAAATATTCCCATAACACCGAAACGATATACGATGCAAGATTTAAGTACATGCAGGTACATACTATAGATGGATATTATATAAATGTTTAGAACGTCCCTTATTTGTGCATCTGCAGTATGAATATCAAGAAGCTAAATATCTGGATCACATACGACCCTTACTCTTTTAGTTGCTTTTAAGCAATTGTGTCCTGTGTTATAAACTATTGAATTTGCTCACCATTGGTGAATTCCTTCACAAATTGATTCCCAGTAGTAAGACTATCCGGTGGCAAGCATCAGTAAGCTCTTCGCGTTCTACATATTTGGCACTGTTCAGATTTTCTTTCAACGTTCTAATTCCGACTCATAACGCAAATTCACGCTTAAGCTCACCCACTCAGTACAGTTTGCAGCTCCTTTTAGTAAACTGAGTACTCTATTTTATATTCCTTTAAAATTACTAAGTTTTGAATTTTAATTATTAAACGTGGATTTAATTTTTAAAGTTATACCAGTCAGGTATGGCACGAATCAATACTTCTTGTGCTGACAGATAATAAAATTTATCTTTGCATAAAAATGCAGAAACATTTGATTTATAAAGGTGAGGCTGGTGAAGTTGCTTTTGTTGATCATGATTTGCAAATAATATAATTAAAAAGTGTTGATGTTAGAAAGTTCCTACTGTAGTGGTTGTGGTTTTTGTGAAACATTTAGAAAAAATTATATTGAATAGAAATAGAAATATATGAAGACATATAAATCGATACGGCATTGTAGGTTTGTTATAAAAATAATGAGGTAACTGTCAGCTTTGACTTTCCCCATAACATTCGCATGTAGGAAAATGCGATAATATAATAAATCAACATATAATCGTGCAAGTGTCAGACCGGAAGAAGAATAAGAAGGCGCACGAAGAAGCCGTGCCTGCTCGACATGGTAATGCGATTTAGATTAGACTCTTGATGGCATGTGACACACTTGACGGCTTATCTCTGCTTGCTATCAGAACTGCTACTTCGCTTCCCTTCTTTGCTATCAGTGCCGATTCTCTCTTTCTATATTTGAATAGCGGAAATTACGCGAGACATCACGCGCATATCCATTTTCTTGCATTTCATACAGAAATCCTGAAATGCGTAACAATTTAACAGCCAGTAAGTCGATCGAAATTTTCTTCTGCGTTTCTCTAATGGTATGTAATGTCGTTTTTCTTTTCTAAAGATGAAGTCAAATAAATTATAATAACTTTCAATAAGAAAAAGGTCACAGAGAAAGAAATGATTCCAACATATAAAGCTATAAAGTAATGGAAACTGTTCCAAATAAATATTTGATGTAAATTATTACACTTAAAAAGCAATCTCTTCATCATTTTCTTATTTATTTATAGTTATCAATTACCAAACTGTTTTTCGAAAATCTGGTGTAATTTACATAATTCTTTCATTTAGATACATCGTAACATTCACTTAAGATGTACTGATGAGATCAACAATGGCGAAAATTTGCATTCTGTTGTTTGTTACAGCTACATAAAACTTTACATATTAACGTAAAACACGAAAAGACTTTAGGCTATGAATCTCTTAAAGGAAGACGATACTTATTGTGGTGCTGTTGGTCCAACCGATCTTTCAACACACGTCATCAAACGTGTGTAGTAAATACGGACAATTAGGTAATACCTATATTCTCCTTACTATACATAATGGGATAATAAAGGACAGAAAGCGAATGGTATTTTCATTTATTTTAGTTCATACTGATACAATTTGTATCGTGTGTTCAAAGATCGGCTGGACAAACTGTATGTTGGGTGGTTCGAGTCTCAAAATCAAGCATTCCGTCACAAAACAGAACTGTTCTTAAAATAAAACCATTCACCTCCCGAAAACTGAAGTAAAAATCAATAATGAGGGTAATATGATCAACACTAACCTTACCTTTAGGTATACATAATTCTTTGAATTTGGAGACTGTAAGTGATTGAAGTCAACGAATATTAACAGAGTGATTATTCAGTCCGCTGCTGAAAATAGCAATTCATTACCTTTAGATAGATGAAGTAACTAAGAAATTATCTTTCAGCAGCGGTTTAAATCCTTTCAGTTGAATCAAAGACCACCCTGTCTTATTTGTATAGTCAGCTGGTAGAAGTTCGATAAAACACGCAGACTTTCATACAATCTTCGGTGAATTTTTGACTAGAAACCCTTGCAAAACGATTTGTGGTTTGATGAATAGTCATGATGTAACAATCAGCTCTTGTTGCTCATGCGATGCAATCCTTAAGTTTTTATCGAATTCACTTACGCAAACATTAAACACTGGCAGGCACAGCTGCTGCCGGTTATAGCCCCCAAGAGAATTATGTCGACTTGTGATTGAGACTGACTCCAGAGGCAGACAATAAGACCAAATTCCCAGAAAACGCAAATCATAGTATTCCATTTTCAACACAACACTAAAATGAAAAGTTCCGACCTTGAAGACTTTCGCCTGAAATTCTGTAGCTCACGCCTCAAAAATCCTCCTGTCACCTAACTCGGAATCAGTTTAAATAGCCTATAACTACGTGGCCTTCTTCCGATTTCTAACCAATTATAGATTTGTAGTTTTCTTCACTGTGCTACATCAAACACTAGTGAGAGCAATTACAAGCTTACATGAAGAAAGCAATTGTCTAGTAAGAGTAAGACATAATACTTCGGAAATATTTTAAACAAAAGGAGTCAGGCAGGGATGCAACCTTAGCCTGTTAGCCCACTGCTATTTAGTACGGTATTAAACGATGTGATAAAAGAAAGTAAACGGGGACCATTAAACTATTATGTAGGCTACAAAAAACTGCAATCAATAGAAATAAACGAGATGGTATTTGCAGAAGATATGGTACTAATGGTGGCCACAGAACGAGCCCTGTAAAATAACTAGGATGTTTATATCGCATAAATAAATGAAGCTGAATCTTAATAAAACAAAAGCAATGACAATAGCAAGAGAAGAAAAAGAACACCAAATATACGCCAAA
Organism: Ignelater luminosus; assembly: GCA_011009095.1. Taxonomy (NCBI): domain Eukaryota; kingdom Metazoa; phylum Arthropoda; class Insecta; order Coleoptera; family Elateridae; genus Ignelater; species Ignelater luminosus. The sequence continues at coordinate 326,866 of VTPC01090141.1, forward strand.
GGGGCAAAGTTGGAACAGGTCGATAGGTATTACCTAGGGACCATAACAAACTAAGAGAATGAAATAGATAATGAGATCATTGAATGAACAGAGGCAGCAGACAGGCTCTTTAAAGCGATAAGATCATCTTTCTTGGCTAAGAAAGAAGTCCCAGAAAGAGTTAGAACGGAAGTATGTAAAAGAGTAGCCATACCGATCATAACATATGGAGCAGAAAGTTGGGTATTAAATAATAAACCCCGAAGAAAAAATTATGCAACATAAATGAGGTTCCTAAGACAGAAAGCAAACAAAAGTAAAATAGACAAAATCAGAAATGAAACTATTAATTAAATTACACAACTAAATATTAAAGTAATAACAGGCATAATAGAAGAAGGACAACTAGGATAGTTGGGACATGTGCTCAGAATGAAAGATGGCAGAATTGCAAAGAAAGTTTATGAAGCCAAAATACCCGAACGGAAGGGCAGAGGAAGACCAAGGCAGACATGGGAAGAACAAATTAAAGGCTGTTAAAGGAGAGCGAGATCAAATGGGAGGAGATAATACAAAAGACGGCAGACAGGAAGAAGTGGAAGGAAATTATAAAAAAACGGAAAACTAATTAAAATCAACTACAGCAAGCCTTACGTCTGACGGCAAATAGGCGCAACGTTTAACTAAGTAAGTGAGTTAACTGTATGTGGTGTGGATTTACCTTGATGCATGTATATGCGTTACAGCCGCTTGCCAAATATCCTACCAGTGCCTATGCGTTTGGGTGTTTTGAACACAGTTCGTGTTTCTGGTATATGACCAGAAATAGTATTCGGGTGTCTTTACGTGATACATGACAAGTGGTGATGATTTTGAACATGCTGCTCTCCGGTAGTAATAATGATGACCTTAGTGGACGGGGTAGGTTTCCAGTATTTTTCATGAGATTCTTGCTGTCTTGTGGCTAGTCGTCACGTTTCTACTGTTGGTGTCCCGGAGATTGGCATTATATGTAAAAGCTGGAAGTATCTTATGTTGCTTAAATGTTTGTTACAGAATTCCTCTGCCGTGGCATGTACAGATTGTACACTTAAAGATACTCATGTCGACAGAGTTTTCCTTTTGCAACATTCGAGGGATCTTATGTATATGACGATGTTGTGAAGAAAACCATGAATTTGTAGTAGATAAATCGCTGGCGATCTAAAGTGCAATCAAGAAATCTGTAAATTAGTTACACTAAGAAATTGCTAGAATATTTGTGCGTCGTTGAAGACCATTTGTTAATTTTGGATAAAATTCCCAAAAAACGCAAACCATAGTATTCTATCTCCAACACAACACTAAAATGAAAAGTTTAGGCCCTGAATTTCTGAAGCTCACACCTCAAAAATCCTCCTGTCACCTAACTTGGAATCACTATTAAATAGCCTATAAATACGTGACCTTCTTTCGGTAGCTAACCAACTGTAGTTTTCTTTACTATGCTGCCATGTGCGATCTGACTAGAATTCCTCCTACAGACATATGTCAGGAATTATTAAAAAGGAATACTCATGCATCCTGCAGGCTATGCAGGTTTTGTAAAACTACATAGTAACTAGTCCTTTGAAGTATTTTATGGCTGCAATTGGAGAAGCTTTGGACGCTTGTGCCAGCATGGTTATCCCCTAATCCCCTAAGCAGCTGACAAAAAGATACACTTTCTCGAAAGATTTCTTTGACGCTGAGAATGTTGGTACCGCAATACAAGTCTACATTTCTGACAAACCACAGCGTGTTGAAAGAGAATCGGGAAGCTTGTTCTATACAGTCTACAGTTCTTTATGTGGCTTTTTGCCGTCTGTCCTCAGAGCGGATGACTCTTTTGCAGATAAAGACTTCTTGTCAGGATTCAACTTGTTTCTTCGAGTTAACAGGGGGTAAAAGTGGGGAAAATGCCAATGTGGTTCATTCAAACGAGCTTTTTATTTGGAACTACGCCTAGATATTTCGCGTTTTCTTTCCATAAGAGTAATCAAATATGGATAAGAATTCTTCTGGTAAAAAAAATGGCCGCGCTTTTTCCTGATTGATTTCTATACGTCAAAATTAGTTATGCATACCGTCTACTGCTTTGACTAGTATTTTAGCTACCTTCTAGCCATTACCTAGTGATACCAACCATTCGAAGTACCATCTGACCAAAAAAAGCTATTAAAAACTCTTATCCCTTCGAACCTTCAGACGGTACCCGATGGACCAGATCTACTAGTACAGAGTATCACGAACGACGGCACAAGATAAATAAATTAACCAAATGGAAGAATCCAAACTTCCATTTCCACTTATAGAAACTAACTCTACCTGGGAAGCAAAAATAAGGTCTTTGAACCCTAAAGGCAACTCTTTATGGTAGATGACCAAGTGTTTCAGAAACAAACCAACGCAAATCCCACCAATTCATTGTGAAAATGAGATAGTTTAACACTAAAAAGGCGAATGTCGATAACCGGAAACAGCAATGTAGTCCGAACTATCATAATGTCGACTTGGAATCCAAACAACACACGACCAACATTCGTGGAAGAAATCTGGCGTTTCATTCGAAAGTAAAGAAGGCATCAAGAGAGTATAATCAAAAGTACTTTAAAAAGGATGCCCAAGAAATTATATTAAGTCTCGTCGGTTATTGTAAATGCAATTTTGATAATTATCCTGAAGCTAGAATAAAACACATCATCCCCACAAAACGTTGGGCAAGCTCGCTAAAGGGATCATCTTATCCAGACTTGAAACAAGAAATTGAAGACAGCAAGTCGAACATTTTGGTTTTTAATAAGATCATTCCACAACCCGTCAGATTTTTTTCTTTGTGATAGAATACAAGTGAAAACTTGGACAAGGACTCCTGTACAAGTTGGTACATAAAGAAATCAACGTGGGCCTTGTCATCGCCAGATTATTATTAGTATCATTTTTGAAAATTTGATTTCAGGATTAAACTACAGGGCAGAACGTACAATTGCAGTTAATGTGCTTCAAAGTTAAATCCTATCCAGAACCTTTATCACATCTTTGTCAACGATCTATCTGGAACCGAAACGACAACCGCAGGCTTTATATGCCGACTACTCAGAGGTATGGGTGTCGGAACTAGAAGATCAGTCCCAGCAGCAAAAGATATTTGCAAACTAGTTCAACAACTTCCAGTAAAGCAAATCTGCATCAATAATTGGCTCCTAGAATGACAACGCCGATGAATAATACCTCTAGGCGTAGTTCTCAGAGTTTATTCATTTCTTTATATGGATCTGCAGACCAACTATCGATCACAATAAATTGAAATCAGAGAAGGTAATGAAGCAGTCATCTGAGTCCAGGATACAAATAAGCGCAATAGTACACCTGGAATTCTCTGAAAGTACCAAGCGTTCAGCTGGTTGCATCTCCTATAGTTCAAGTTTTACTACCAAAGCACTGTCTACACCGTTTTCCTTCTATGGGCACCACAAACATTCGATTATCCGAGTATCATCTCAAATAAAAGACAACCAACCAGCACACAATCGCTCGAACTGTCGTGAATTTTCAATGTTACCGGCTTTTTTGAAATTCGGTGGAGTAAGCGCGGTTGATTTTATTCAATATTTAAGATGGAATAGAATGAAATAAGTTTACTTCCTGTTAAGCAGAAGTAACAGTTTCATTGTTGTTTACGTAGACGAACATATTTTCACTGAAAGAAATGTTTTGGCTTTCTGTAAGAAACCTTTAAAGTTCGGTTATTTTCAGCTCTACCTCTCCCTTGTAAGTTTCAATGATGAAAACATATTTTCTTTGCTCCCAAGGAACAGCTCTTCAAGAACACCAAAATCGATGTTGCCACGAACCAAAGAAGATATCAACTGTATTAGCAATCTATCGTTAACTAGTGGTCGTTTTCATTTAATTATGCCTTTTAGAAATGCTTTCAGCTAGTTCATTGTCGTTCATGTTCATTTGTTAAGCTCTCAATATTTTTGGGCAAGTAAGACTTGAAATCTTAACATTCTTGATGAGGTAAACAGTTTAAGTTGGTTTAAGTTGCCAGATGGTGCCAGTAAGATTTATATTTGGCAAACGATAAAAGCAGCGATACTTTGGAAGAGAGAAGCTATCTCTACATGGAGAATATTGTATTTGTTTACGTTATTCTATTTTACAATAAGTTTAAATTACAACGAATGAAGTTCTACTGTATCATTATACGATTTAAATATCTCTTCCAAGGCAGAGGGAAGTATCAAAATAACAATTTCTTACGTTAATTGTACCTCTAGAAGGCAGGCTATTTTCCGAGATCGTTAGAATGCCCAAGTTGCTTTCTAGCTTTTTATTTTAGTGTGGTGGAAATATTTTATACTCATACGCATAGATTTTGTAACGCAGAGAGATTTTGCAATAAACTATCAAAAAGATATTAAAGGTGGTCAAAAGTTTATAATAGCCAGAATATAATAAATTTCCATGTTATGAGATACTTTTGACATTTCTAAAGTATTAAACGTTTTGTTTTATATTTTATAGTTAGTTCTTTTATAATAACACACATACATATTATTACAAAAGCATAAAAGTCTTAGAAACTATTTGCTCAGATGATTTAAGCAATTTAAATACCAAAAACGCACATAAGTGTATTTGTTAACAAGGACCTTGGCAGTTTTTATTCTACATCCTACATGAAATCCAGTTATAACTTTTACTTTTTTTGTAAATAAGCAACGCCTCGCCTTTTCTCATAGTAAAATTCATCCACCCCCGCATTCTCTTAAGAATAATACAAACAAATTATGCAAGCCATAAAAAGCTGATTACATATCGCAATTCTTTGATATACCTACGAAAATCAATACATTTTGTGTACAATACTATAAAAACCGCACAGGATCTGTAGCATTGTTATTTACGATTATTTTATTTATTACAAACTTTTATTTTCAAGGAGTGGTGTATTTATAATTTATACGGTTTTTATGTTATTTATCATGGTTAACTTCTCATTCATTTAATCTTCTCCCATGTGATATTCTATAAATAAATTTCACTGAAATATACTAACCTATTTTGAAATTTCTAGTTAAATTGTGTTTTGAACATGGGCTGTTTACTCTGGTGTTATTTTTTTCGGAAATTTTATTATACGTTTTACGTTCATAAACCTGTAATAAACACAATTATTTATGTTAACACACCGTCTGCACATTCACTAGACTAATTACTCATAAATTATAACATATAACACTCGCCTTTTGATCCCAAAGAACATAAATAAACCTAAGAACATCAAACATAGCCAGGAAGGTAGACGAACTGGTCTTTCGCAATGTATGAAACAGATTTTATAAGAAAATAATCGTAAATCACAAGGTAACAGTTCACTTTTCATAAATAATCTAAAACTCGGCATGACGACTTTTACGACGTGTGTGCATATTTATGTTAAGTACAAATTAAAAACGAAATTGAAATAATTTCAAGGTAGTCAATCCTTTATATATAGGTATTTTTTTTCGTTTCCCTTGATGAGCCGACACTGGTTTTGACTGACAGCGACCTCTACCTGCCGCCACAACATGATTAATGACAGAAGCACTTCATGAAGAGTAACCCATAACCAGTTTGGCTAGAATTGATGATAGCAGGTAATTGGATGATGGGCCATCATTATGCTGTTACAGCTCGCTCTTTGACGGCCACATATACTAACTGATGGCTATTGTCGATAATGGCACAGTCATTATTCCGACGGTTGTATTCTCGCAATAAATATCGACGTATATCTTTATATAATTACATATCATGAAGCCATTAAAACTTCACGGACTTCATAAATTTCTTTTTCAAATTACAGGGAAAAACAAATCCCACAATCGTAAACTTAGATAATTTTTAATCTTGAAAATAATATTTTCGGTTTAATATACATGTTTACGATGTATTGTGATTTATTAAATAATGGCCTATTTTATATCTAAGCTTATTTCAAAATATGTTTTTATCATCATTGCTACTTATGTTTTTAGAAAATTCCATTGTGTGTATTCAAACTTCCATCAACTGTCAACAGCTTGTTGTCTCTGTAAATAATCCATTAAAATGTTAAACCTGACAACAAAATTTATTGATAGTAAATAACAAATAAATTATTGTAAATACCACACTGGTTTAAAAATAATATGGTAAATCCCAACCAAAGAGGTGTACACAGTACCCACCATATTGTATTTAAATTGAGGAGATAATTAATATCATGTGTTATCATCTGATGTTACGTATATTGACTATGAATCAGCCACTACAGTGATCATTGTACAACAAATGTAAATATTTAATATAAAATAAAGATTGATAATATAAATATAATACGTCATAAAATATGTAAACTAATCGTACTAATTGAGAATTACAAGAAGGTACAAAAAGGAAATTTTGGTCATGTGTTTGTGACCTACACGAATCGTAAAACTTCAAATTGCGAGGTCAGAACAGAAAATGAGTCAACTAAATAAAGAAAATGCTCAAAATAGGTGCAATTTCTCAAAATTCTAAATACGGTCGGAAAAACCACAGCTTCACGATGTCTTTGAGCGACGGGAAACAACGATCATATTCTGAACAATTACATGAATAAGCGAACACTGCCTTTATCATTTTTCCAATTTATTGTATCATTAGCAGAAAAACTTCATTTCTTAAGTTTTTATAAGTTTCGTCTCATGAGATCTGAGATACAATTAGCTATAGCGACTGATAATATATAGTGAACTGAATAACCTAAAAGTCAATTGAGAAAATACTCCAGATGCTGCCTACACTTTTAGTTTTACGTCGCACTAGTTGTCATTTTATTTTTGTTTCAGTTTCATTTACAATTAAATCACTTGTTTCTGATTGCATTCATCTATCCTGCAGAAAATGAAGCAAAGTATGATTAAATTCTCAAACACCTTAATGTAGAAAAATTTTGTCCTTCTGATTCAACTAGTCAACCATAATTACATTTGAAATCTGTTGCTCTTTTCAGATTCTTTTGTTCTGTATTAATGTTGTACTTATCGTGTCTATTCTACTGGTTATACTCTCCGTATTAAGCCTGCATATCAGTAACAAAGAGTTACAACAGATCCATCCCAGAGAAAAGTTGCCTTGATATGTAAATACATCAGTCAGTTGCCAGAAATTCTGTGTCATAATATTCCAAACATTGCACAGTAAGATAGAAAATTAAAATAAATTCTTTGTTCATCACTATGGATGCTTATCCTAAAGCCTGAAATCGAAAACAATATTTCCAAACTAACCGAATTGTTAATGGTTTTACTATTAGTCTAGATGTCACAGAAAATTCATCTTGATCGTTAGTATCATAATTAAGGAAGTAAACAAAAACTCTAGCAACTTGACTTGAAGGCTCTGTGACCTTCGCAACTGACAATAATTGTTTTTTAGCCATATACTAATCCTTTTTGGAATTACATACTGTAATGATATTTAAGACTAAATCATATGTGACAAGATCTCTTCAAATATTATTCCTTTTAGTCTTGGCAGTTATCAATGATGTCTCTAAAGCCAATATCAGGTAAAATGGAGAACGTTTCATTTTACAGATGAACTCCTTTTTAGCTTTTTTAATATTTCCAGATACTTACTGTGAAGGTCTACTAACAATAAGAAAATAGAATATTTCTACTGGTAGGTCTTTGTCTTTATGGATTGTGATGAAGACTGGAAGAAAAGGCCACAGATTTACCAGCATTTGCTGGCACCATGATAATTTCCTTTATTCTAAATTCACTTTATGGCCACAATCGCGACCTAATTTAGTTGGTTTTTCAAACTATAATTTTAGGCAAGAATGGGGGTATTTTTCATCAAACCAACAAAGACTATAAACAAATTTTACTTCACCATCTATAATTTTGTTTAAAATTGGACAATTGTAAACTTGACAAATCTTTCAAAAACATGTGTAGCCAATTCTTTTTAAACTGTAATTGCTGCTCACCTAATCGGGCTAGAGAACTGGATCAAAACTCTGTTAAACTTCTTTTATGGATTTTCCAGAGGAGGGGACAATCACCATTCAGAAAATGTACAGTGCCCCAAAAAAATAATGGACAGGGCTATAACCAGTTCTAAGGTATTTACAGTTGTATAGGCAACCCATTCTGCAACATCATCATTACTTTCATGCCAAGAAAGGCTCTCTGCAGGGCGCCTGCTTGAAAGTAATGGTGATGTTGTAGAATGGGTTGCCTACGCAACTGGCACTTAACTCCGTCCATTCTCTTTTTTGGGGCGCTGTACGTTGATTTCCAGTTTTTAAAAAACATTTGTAAATGCTACTGCATTCTAGGTACTTCTAGGTATTTCCAGGTACTGTCAACGTATTTATAAATATTTAAAAGGAATACAATGTTACTGCCATGTTTTTCCAACTATTGCGGAGTATTGCCATGGGACTGTCTTCTCAAATGAGTATGGTAGATCGAATCCTATGCCAAATGGCAAAAGTATTTCCTACATTGCTAGCCTATTCCACGTATTTAAGTAGGATTTTCATATATTTCCACGTATTTTCGTAGTATTTCCATGTATTATCACGATATTTTGATATAAATATTTCCACGCATTTCCACGATATCATCATGTCTATACACTGCACGATATTTTGACGTATTCTTTCAATATTTCTGTGTACTTCAAAGAATTTCCAAGTATATCCAAGTATCTTTAGGTATTTCCGAAATCTTTCCAATGTATTTTTACTACCCATTTTGAAAGTACATTTCTAAAGTTTCCTGTATTCTTAGACACTTTCGAAGTACTTCTGGGTGTTTCCAAGTATTGCCATGTATTTTCAAGGTAATTTAATGCATTTTTAAGTATCGCCATATACTTGCAATGAATTTCTAAGCATTTCAGATTACTGACAAAAACATATGCGACATGAGGAAGGTATTTCCGATATTGTTAATCTATTTTGTGTATTTCCATAATACTTTCATGTATTTTTGTAGTACTTCATGTATTTTTGTAGTACTTCATGTTATATTGAGGTATTCCCATATATTTCCGTGTGTTTCCACAACATTATCATACATTTCTATAGTACTTCCAAGTATTCTCACGCATTTCCAAGATAGTTCCACGTCGACTATTCTCACACACATTCGGAGTATGTCTGATAATATTTCTATCAGGATATACACGAAGTCCAGACACCTATTTCCATGCATTTCCATAGTACTTCCGTTTACTGCATGTATTCTCACGATATTTCTGTGCATTTCCAAGTATTTTTAATACATTTCTACTAAAATAAATATTGATTCCAATTTTGAAAATATATTTGTAAGTGTGCTGTATTCTTAAGTACTTTCTAAGTACTTCTAGGTATTTCCAAGTATTGACATGTATTTCCAAATTATTTCTATGTATCTTCAAATACTGTCAAAAACTTGCAACTTTCTAGTACTACTTAAAACTTATGCAACATGGCAAAAGTATTTCTACCCTATTTCACGTATTTCCATAGTACTTTCATGTATTTCCACATATTTCCATAGTACTACGTCTATGTATTATGCAATATCTTTTTTGGTGTTTCCAAATATTTCCAATGTATGTATAATATAAATACATTGGAGGGTTCGGAGTGAGAATTGTTGAAGAAAACATGTAAATATGTGCCATATCTTGCAAGCAATAGGAACCAAATAGTGACCAAAAACAAAAAAATGGACTCATTTTGCACATAAAACTATAAAGCAAATTCTTGAAAAATAAAACAAAGCAAAGACAAAGAAAATTAAAAATCTTAGAAACGTTAAACTTTAGGAGATCATAAGACTTTATAATTTGTTTTTTTTTTGTTATTTGCAATGCAGTCATAGCGCATGGTCCTTAGGGTATACAATTGTTTCATATGCTGAAATCCGATACTGCGATGTAGCTAAAAATTCCAGAATTGTACCAAATGTCAAGTCATGTCGATATTCTAATTAACATCAAACTATTAGTTGGACAGCATATGAGGCAACTGTATATCTACACTATGAACCGTCGGCATAGCATTCATTATGCAACCAACAGTATAACAACGATATGCATTACGCAAATCGGCTATCTGATCACATGCTAATATCACATTCCTAATTGGTTGATATTCCAACCAATAGCATCAATAAGTAAGTGGTGGCGCAATTCAATTGCATGAAATAAGTAAAAGGAAGGAATTTGTTGCCATTATCTTAGGGCGTATTCAGGAACGCTCAGCAGCTTAATTCAGTAAAGACTTTGTCAGCGTATGCTGGGTTTCAGCAGAGAACAATCTTCTGAATAACTACTAACATAAACATTCCTTATGTCCTGGAGTATTCACGATGACATGATGTCAATGAAAAACTCCTGATTGCTGAGCTTCGCATGTAATGCGGTTGCTCTCCTGTACACAAGCATTGTATGCAAACTGCTTCCACTACTACTTTTGACGGCACTGACAGGGTACTAATGACTTATAGCCTGCAATCTAAACGCCAAGTAAAACCTTCAGCAGTATGTAGTTTGTCCATTTGGGCAGCCTGCTTAATTAAAATTTCAACTGCTGAGCATTCCTGAATGCGCGCCTTCTTTACCGCTCTTCTCAAATTATGCTCCAACCGATCTTAGAGTACGTGCCACATTTAAAAGTAAAAGGTGCGTACTAATAGTGACTTTTTTCGTAAAAATACGTAGTTTTACGTATCTTCACTTTACATGAAATAGTGACCAACTCCAAACCCTGACATTGATTTCCAATTGTGGTTGACCCTTCGGGACTTTCATATAATATACAACACAGCAGGGTTTAACATTCTTTCTTCACACTAAAATCAAAATTCTAATTTTGTCAGAAAGTCAAGTTTTTTTATAGTTTTGAGAACAATTTCAGAATCTGTAGATATCTTGGGTTAGCAATGGAATCACCTGTTGTAAATTCTTTTACTTTTGCTGGAATAGAAACGGGAACTATTTAGACCTCTTCATTATCTTTATCTTCTTACAATACCTTTGAGATCTATTATGTACAATGGCATTGCATGACTTGCAGTACTTTAATAATCTGGAATATTTAAATTTTGTGAAGGTTTTACAGTCTACTATGTTATATCTCGAGAAAGTTTACTACAAATCATTGTCGCTGCTCTGGATGGAGCAGTCAGTAAGTTCGCTTAAACAGACCATCTACCCCAGTAATCCATAAAACATCCGATTTGCTTTTATGGGCCAAGCGGATGAAGAAATATCGCTTTTGCTTCTTTGAAATCTTCTTCTTCTTCCTCTAATATAATGTTTCTGATGTCAGCAACTGAAAACTTTCTTTTGCTATTGTCATCGTCTCGTTATTTTAATGAACTTATGAAAAGGAAAACTTTTGAGGCTCAGGGATCGTCGGTGTATTTCTTAAGCGATTATTTACAAACGAATTTTTGTAGTAACAAACGTAAAATGATTTTTGTAATGTTTTCGACCGCCCAGTCAAAAAGCTGGAATAGAATCTGATTATCACTGATTATCATATGAATTTTGCAGCCTAGCTTGGGCTCCTAAACCTTTGACTGTGCCACTCTGCACCAAAATCATCATCAAAGAAGTACCTAGATTTTCTTGGATATTTCTCAAATATTGTTTCATTCAGAAGCATTTCGTGATGACTGATGATTAATAAATACAAAGGAAAGTCAGGTCGCCATAATTTTTATGATTGGCAGCGCCACTATCGGTTGATGATTTCTTTCTGTATACGTATTGACTGAAAATGCTACGCAAAACTTAAGTTAATGCCATTACATATGTAGATATCGAAGTCTTAAGTTCAACAAATTATGTATTATGTTGCTGTGTACTTCAGGGACTTCCTATAATATTTTCTCAAAGGATAGTTGCTATCCAAGATGCATTTGCTACAATAAAAAATATAAAATCAAGGTCTAAGTTAAGTTAGTTGCTTTTAGAATTTAGTCAGAATCTTAATCTTGATAAGCCCTGGATGTTTTCGTTATACATGTGGGTGCATGATTTAGACGCTCTAGATGAAAAAAATAACTTGAAACAAATTCTGAGTTGATAAACATGGCAGCTTCAAAGGTGAAGCGTAGTATAGAAGTCTCACATTAATAAAATTTAATTTTTGTTTTATTAAACTAGTAAGTAGAGCTGAAAATATTTTAAAACAAATTAAGATAAAGAAGATTTACCCAAGATCTCAACAATTCTTGAGGGCAAGACAGGGTTATCTCCTAACTGGAAGCTTGTATGTTAATATTTAAATATCTTGGTTGAACGAATTATTAAAAAACTGTCCAACTACAGATTTACATTTAGTTGCTCAATTTAGAAAACTGCAAATAAAATAACACAAGAGCCTCCTTTCCCTATTTCAACTAAATAATATTGGCCTAAATTAAAATAAATGTGGTGCTAAGCTCGTGCTTAAAAAATAAAATACGTTCCCTTTAGGGGTTGTATAATTCAAATATTGTTATTTATTGATGTGAAAAAATCTTGTTATTCCAACATTAACTTTATCATAAACCTTTAGATTTAGTCACGTTACTAAGGTATGTTATAAATCTGACTTTTTTTAAAGTCACGAAGCTAATAAAATAGATTTAGTATTTTCATAAGATGTTTAATGCGTATACATCGTTAATATTTTGCAAGAAAAAACGATAATGGCATTCCAGAATTCTCTATAATAAAATATATGGTAGTTAAGTAAGCCTAGCGTCGGAATGCGCAAGTTCTAACTTTTCAAAGTGTAAATATAAATATTTTGATTAATATTAAATAATACGAATGGATTTAGTGAAAGATTGTACGTTTAAATGAATTTCTTTTAATTTCTCCTCAGTCAAGTAAATAAACGAAAAACAATGGTGCGATTTAAATAAGTCAGTTAGTAGTTTCTAAATTTAATAGGTCAGATTTTGCTCTATTATCGCAAGTAACATTTAATTTGACAAAGATAAAGGAGACTAGTTGAATACTTAAGTTAAAGTTTAGCTGAGTTATTTACATACTAAAAACGTGAAAACTAATTTATTACCCTTATCGGTTTCATCTATTGTTAACGATTATTCTTCTTTACAAATTATAACGATGATGAAACAATAGGAAAACCCATAGAAAATATGTGAATTTCCAGCCAAAACAATTAACTATTTTTCATAACCTAAATTTAAATAAATATTCCACAAATTACTATATAGCTAATAAATTTGTCACTTCGAGATTAAATCTTTCCATTTTTATTGGATGCCCAATAAATTTTAATTTAAAAAAAGATCAAAGTCAATAAAAATAAACACCCATTACGTTATAATGGTAAGCCGTGCCAAAATTAAAGTGCGAGATGGAATACGGATGTCAACAATTCACTTCACAGGCAATCCAAGTTGTTTTGCTACTGTCGTTCACTTAAGCAGCACCTGTTACCTCCTAAATCTATCAACCCACCCTTTAAAACACAGCATGTTACATGGTATTTCCATGAAACGATCTCATCTGAAAGATATATGAACATTTGATGAACGTTTTACGGTTTGTTATTCGTACAAAAACAAACTAGTAAAGAAAGACGACAACATATTTATGGTCGAGCTTGGCTTTTATAAATTGCATAAAACATGTAATATATCCGTGGTATGTGTGAAACGGAGGTGTTCAATTAGCGACTAGTGGCATCCTGAGACTTTAACGTCGATGTAAGAGCAAGACGGTATGATAAATGAACCCATGACAGGTCCAGGTGATCCATCATGTACAAGAGATTGGAGATGCCAAGAGGAGGCCATTCGCTGGCAATTCATCATTGCGCTTTCACACCCATATCCTGCTTGACTGAGTTTACGGCAGCATCGGGATTCTTACAAAATGTTTCGACAAATATCTAATTATACGTTGTAAATTAAAATTTAAAAGTTTGTAGAAAGCTTATTTGATCAAAAGAAAAAGGAAAAGAAAAAAGGAACTATAAGACGCCTGATTTATATTTCATGTTAACATTTTTATTTCGACGTTACTTTTTTAAAAGAAATGTTCAAATAAGTGAGACATAAACGTGTTGCTCCAGCGATTTTCTCAGTTTGTCCCGAAGGATGCTTTACCCGACGCTTTGACTTATTGCACAAGTTGGCCACCCTGACATTGGGCGTGACAAACTACAATAAAGCCGAGATAAAATACGAAAGCGGAATCGAGGCCCCGAATGTGCGGAATTTATGAGATTGGGTGAGCTACATTGGTATTTCATGTCTTTATTCGGAAATTTCCAACACTCTGTAAGAGGGAGACTAAATCTGTTTTGTTTTGGATAATTTGATTTTTAAAAACAATCTAAATCCATTAAAAATCGGCTACAATTTTTCTTTCAATTTAATCAATATCCATTTCTACAGTTCGACTTTTAAGAAAATTTAATTGGCTTCTGTTTTCGTAACATTGATAAATAATTAGCAACGTTCACTGATAAAGAAAAGCGGATTAATTCTACAAATATTTTATTAAAGCATAAAACTCAACATAATTAATACTTACAATTGCTATATAAATCTTAAGATTTTTATTTTGTGTAAGTCTGTAAAATAAAAAGAATAACTTACAACGGGTCTTATTTATTGCCTTAAATTAAGTTCGCATTGCACTTTTAGCGTTAAAATATTTACATAGTTATCACAGCATTAATGGACACAGACTCATTCATAACAATTTAGGCCTGCATCGTCGAAAAGAAAGTAAGTAACTATTTTCTTTTGTTTTTAATACTATGGATGCACCGCAGCACCAATGCGCTGTCCGTACACAGAATATGCTGAATAGTAGGGCCCTAACGTTGGATTAAAAGCACTATATGGAGATGCTCCTAGTGATGTGGGTATAGTTGGTTTCGCGTACGGATGGTATCTAGCCGCTGAAAGTGGACTCAGCGGTGGATTTGGATATCCGGCTCTATGTAAAGCTGCAGATGAAAGCAATGCATGTGGACTGAGTAAAGATGCTGCAGCTGAAGCACTTACGGAAGCCGCATCGGATCCGCTAGTATGTGTCCTTAAATGTTGAAGTAATTCTTCTGAAGTGCCGAATCTCTTTCCGCAATACGTATCACCGGCAATCCAGTTACAAACGTAAGGTCTACCTAACTGTGCATATCCTAAAGAAGATGGTACAGGTCCTGGAGGCACTAGTGACATGGCTGCCATGGCGAGATTATACTTCTGATGGTCACATTGAGTGCATCCACTGGGGCAAGGACCAGAGGCACCTGCCATAAGAAGCTGTTGATTATGTACACTGAATTGACAGCCCGTACAGTAGGGGTCTTTACACACTGGCACTAACGCTTCACCGCCCGACGGAGTTTTCACCCGCGCATAACTGAGGTACGGTCCGGGAGTTGCACTCGGATAACTCGCTGCAAGCATTGCAGCATGATGAGAGAACGGTGCTCCTGGAAACGGAGGCCTAAATGCTGGATTGGTATGTTCTAATCCTGGGGGACAACACAAAGAATTTAACGGTCCTCCTAATCCGGCACCTAACCCTGAGAGACTACCCGGCTTGTACGTTCCAAGAGGTACATCCTTCGGATGCCCCTGTAGAATTTCTAAACCGGATCGGATTA
The DNA here is from genome assembly GCA_011009095.1 of Ignelater luminosus. NCBI lineage: Eukaryota > Metazoa > Arthropoda > Insecta > Coleoptera > Elateridae > Ignelater > Ignelater luminosus. The sequence goes on from VTPC01090141.1 coordinate 342,536, forward strand.
TAGGGCTTGCTCCTCTTGCTGAAGGTGACGCGGATTTCTCATTAAACGGTGACGATTTTCCTCCTTCTGGAACGGGTGTTGCACCGTTATTACTGTTGGAAGGAGATGCCGATTTTCTGCTAGGTGTTCGCGACTCTGCTTTCTTTTCGTCGGTAACATCAAGACTCTGAACGCTCCCCGATTTCGAAGCAGGTCGATTTTCGTCTGATTTTTTTGAAAGAACGTTATTTTCGTACGGCTTAAAAGCTAATTTTGCTTCAACTGGACTACTTCGCGAAGCTGATTTATCTAACTTATCTTTAGCACTAGCAGGAGAAGAACGGGAATTATTTTCGGTATTAGAACTGGCCTTTTTGGGTTTTTCCAATGCCGATAAAAGTGGTTTTGTTGCAGGTGTATCAGCACCAATTTGACTGCAAGTTTGTGCCAATAATGCCAACGGACTCTTTTTTGCGTCCAACTGTAAATAACATAAATTATTAATTTATCATTTTTAAAAATAAAAAATAATTTTTACTAACCGTAGTCGGTAAAGGTGAAAGATAATCTGGTTGCAAGTACTGATTTCCAGAGGCGGTTAACATACTGCTGCCTTCTAGCACCACCATTTGGAATTACAACACCTTTTAATGCACGAAACACAGTACAACACGCAAGAAATTACACACGAAATAAAAATTGTATAAAATACGCTGCATTCAACGGACAAATTTTCGTAATACTCCTCACAGGACGATTCTACCGCGACTGCTGCGAACCCAGCTCTGGCTCTCTAGAGTATAATCTGCGCCTGCTCGGTTCCCCACTAGTGTTTCTCTATCCACTTTCAAGCAAGACATGACAAAGCGTTAATACCACCACGTTTCTGGTCTGTCGGCTCTTACCACCCATGATGCTGGTGACGATGACAGACCCTCTGGACGCTTTGTTTTCACCGCCTTTATAACATCGAAGACGTCTTCTGTGTAATCAGTAGTCTTTTAAAAACACAGAATAGAATAACAAATAGAATTGTACAACGCCAGCATTCAATAATGACAAGAACATCCCAAGTATAAAAAGAATTCCTATAGGACTGCTTGTCATAAAGTAAACGTAATTTATTATACATGATACTTTCTTTGTTGCTTTATTTTCTAATGCTACTGTTGCATCTGCATTAACTTGTTTAGGTTTTAAAGAAAGGAAAGGATCATAAAGTGTTCTTTTATTTATAAATATGTAAGTTAACTTTAATAAGTTATAATAATCAATGAAATATGACTGAAGTGTAGAGATAATTGAAAGATTTATTGCTTTTCAAGGTTTTACTCGTTGGGTCTCAGCATGTAGTAAACAAGAAATTTTCATAAATCTTCCTTCAGAAAAATTTGCGCACGTTCAGTGTTAGATTTAATTCTAAATTTTGGATTCTGAACCTAATTGGTTTTCACTGTACTAATTTTGATTCAAAATTAATTTCTTAATTAATTCTAACTGGATTCTAATCCCTTAGAATTTTCCAAATAAAGCAGATGATAAATCTTTTTTAGAACTTTTTCAACATTCTTTGACAGTAAAAGAGTTCAGCATATTCAGTTTCCAGGCACTACTCTTCAATTTGTTGATTGCTTGATTTTCTATAATTCTTATTTGTTTCTTAACGCCTATTATTGCAGGTCGATCGTTATGCGATCAACAGTTACTTGGTATACAGCTGTCACAAATAATAGCGTTTCAGTCAATAATCTGAAAACTAGTTACCTTTTGAAAGTGACGCTGGACAAAACGAATTCGGCTGCACACATTCCCACGATTTCGTTTAGTTACTGCGCCATAATTACGTATATACACTTTTATACAATTATTTACGTTGACGTTTTAAAAAGATCATAAAATATTGTTTTTTGTACAAACCACAAATCTTTTAAAATGAAAACTTTGTAATCTGTTAGTAAAAGAAGGAAGACTCTTCTGATATTATGTTTTCTATATATAGCTAGGGTATTAGAGCGGAGCTGGTTGAGAAGTTTTTCACACAACTGAACATATAACAAAAGAAAACCTTTTTATCCTAGAATCAATAAATAAGCATAAATTTATTTTGCAAGATATACTCTAAAAAAAAATGTCATTCTCTCAAGGAAATCAGAGCTGCTCAACTTACCTCATGCACGGGGTAAATTGAGCAATCACCATTATTTCCATGATTAAGATAAAAATATTGGAGGAATGGTAACAGATGGACATATTATAATCCGATTTTTATTACAAGTTGGTATAACTCACAAGCATAAAGGATCAAGACTTATCAGTATCATGAGCTATACAAAAATTGATGTAGCAGCTGACTGACCACAGCTTTTCATTTAAAACGGAATTGAGTTTTACCGAAGTAGTTGAAGTTCTGGTTAATTTTTTAGCGTTAAATCTTAACACTCTTTAATGATAAATATCGTATGAAATCGAGAAAATATCTTACATTAACATAATTAATGTTAAAAAAACTACATAAGATGTTTAATTAACTTTGTGAGGGCATTAAAAACCACTTTGAGCATAAAAACACTACTTTGATTCAAAAGCTATTTTTGAGAAAGAAAATATGAATAAATGGCACGTCGAGCCGTTGTTCCCACTAGATGTCGCCTAAATCTTCTCATGCATGAAGCATGACGCTTACACGCAATCATTGATCGTCATTATCCTCCACTAATAAATTTATACAAGGACGAAACGATCATCTGGAGGTATGATGGTCAATGCTTGCATAATTTAGTATTTCTGGGAAAAACAAAATCTTATTTATTCTACTACATTCAGTGTAGTGGTACACTTCTGTGAATGTAAATGTACACTACCTTGAGTGCAAGTACACTTGTGTTAAAATCACCAGAAAATCTTTTACAGTGTAGTGGATAACTTTTTAAGTTTTTACAATTCTCACATCAATCATCAATCAATCAAATCATCTATATCGCTAGACCCGAGGGCGCTGCAGCTTTAGAAGCCATTGCCAAGCCCTAAAAATGGTACTGATGGTTGCTGAACTAGACTCTCGTCGGGAAGGCGTTGATGGTGACGGAATAGAGTAATGGATGAATGTTGATCTTCTGGTCCAGCTAGTTGTTCTGAGTGAAGTTGCGCTTGGGTGCTCCTTGTTGTGAAAATTCGTAAATAATAAAATCTTTATTATTTCTATCCATTCCTTATGTACATACGGAATTGTATTTTATCGTTTCCCTGTAAAATAAAAGCCTCGTGTTTAACGTTCTTTTATATTGGTAGATTTACGACTTGGTAACATTATTTCTCTCTCGAATTCTCTAACAAAATGTTTTCTTGTATTCCACGCAATATATTCGGGCACTGAATATTGTTAAAATTAGCTCTAATTTCCTATTCCGAACAAATTTTGTCTCTTTATCTGTTAGTTTTATGCTTCTTTGGATCATAAAACTGTAACTTTGCCTAACCAGGACAAGATTTATTTTTATGTTTGTTCGGTTAATTGAACAGGGCAATGCTCGAATTTGTGGTCGAACCACCTCACCCTTTCATTATTTTATTGGTGGTTTTGATGTCATAAACTCCGGCCAGCCAATAATCTGCTGAACCCACCCCTCTGGGAGTTGAAGAATTCTCATTTCGATCTAGATTTCAGGAGTTCAATGAAAGACTACAAATAAAAAGCACACCCGCATTCCGCGTTTATCGTGTGTGAAAGTTTAGAACTTAGAAAATTTTGCGTGATATCGGGATCTATTCCAAGTGCCGTTAGTGTGTAAATCTAATCTCGTCTTATCAGTAGATCTACCAAACTAAATTCCGAACTCACAGTTGAATTATCGTACCGCCTCTCTTATTACTTCATTTCTTCCGAAGAAACTAGCGTTGTTATCGTGTTCCTCGTATCTATATCGTTCCGTCAAATCTCTACAAGTTTTGTACTGCTTCGCTCTCTAAAGACAGTTAAGGACAGTCAACATCTACCTTCAATCTAAGAATGTATGTGAATGTCGCCCGTCCCTGGAAAATTTAATGTATTAGACATAAGAGAAATCTTAATTTATGCCATAAATTTGAATCTCTATTGGATAGTTCCAGTATTACGGTAAATAAATTTACCCCTTTTAAAACTATATCTTGTGAAGAAGTTGACGTTGGCGCACCAAGCTCGTCAACTGCGAATGTAGTTGTTTGCTAACGTACCTGTATTTCATCGTCTCGTCACCAGCTGCTGTGGATAAAAGTAACCTAAGATTCACGTTACTGTAATATCGCTTCACATTGGTGAAAAACCTTGTAATATTCTTTTACAGTAGTGAAATGTTCGACGCATCATTTCACAGTGGTGGAAAACTTTGTAATAATGTTTATTTAAGAGGAATCCGTTATTTGCTATGTTTTAACGTAACTTTTCAGTTCCGAAATGTTATTGATCTTTATTAGTTTGATCGTATACAGATAAAACCAACAAGATTATTAATTTAATTCTTGTTTTGTTAGTTTATTCATGCAAGGCTCTCTTAACGTAAATTGTTGTTGTTGTATAACTTTGCAAAATTTGTCTTTCTTAAAGATTTATTTAAACAATTATCTGGATCCAAAGCTAAATGTAAAACACCTGGAGGTGACGACCCCAGTAACGTTATCGTTGTTATTTGTATTTTACATTTTATTTCATGTGTGTTTCCTTCTCAAGAGACCGCAAAATTTTTAATATCCACGAATGTCTTATTATTCAAACTTTATATTGCCAGCGTTCTATGCAATGCGCGTGGTCGATGGTTTGTGCATATTAAAGAATTTATTGTGGCCATGTTTATCTCATGTTTATTTGTTTTACGTGTACTTTTATGTATTTACCTTTTTCGTTATATGTGTTTATGTTAAAAAGATTTTCAAGCAGTGTGAACCAGGACCGCTGTAATCTGTTTATTGTACCAATTTAATAGTAAGCTAATAGATGCTATCAACCTATCTTTTGGCTTTTCTTGTGGTATTAGCATACATATAGATGGTTTCACTGATCAGCTGTTCCGGAGCCAAGGGACGTTGACCTTCACCTACCCACATAATATCAGCTTAATCCCTTATTGGGAGTCTAAGTATTCTAATAGAGTGCAGTACAATTTCGATTCCATCTACTTGTGTAGCGTTAGAACCTGTGATACGACCTTGATAAGCATCCCGCCTACTGACCTAGACACGGAGATCAGCCGCAGGGTCTCTCTTTCAAAATTAGATTACCGACTTTCTACTGCAGCTGGTGCCATCTCGATCCCGAAACCCATAAAGATTCTCGTATCAATACTACCGTCTACCGCCGGCTCTAGGCCTTCGTCGCCCACGACCCGCCTTCGACTATCAAAAGCTAGAATTACAGGTGACATACCGATTTTTTATATGGTTGCGTATATCGATGGTTCACTAATTCCAGTTTTGCACGTAATACCCTGAAGAATTTCTTCGATGTCTTGGTATTTTCGGGGCTGGCGTCGCTGCGGTTGCTTGAGTTGGTGAGTTGACGATAATGGAGATGCTGAAAATGTGGGCGTTATTGTTGGAGAGTTCATTTAACTGCAGGTGGTGGATAAGGTCTGTTTGCGCTGCAGGAGGACGAGTAAAAGGATGAGGCTTGAGAATGAGAAGCAAAGAGGTTGCCCACGCGGTAACGGACAGAAGAGAAATTTTAGCAGCAGTAGAGTGATTAGACCAGTAGCAGGACGATCTGGTGAAGGTGGGAAAGATATAGGTTGAAACACTGTCGAGCCTGCCTTCCGACCAATAATGCAGGGTTGCGGCAGACGGAATGCGGCGAACAGCCCTACGTCCTCCGAATTCCTTCTTGTGGCATTCAGTCGGGTGAATCTTCTCCTTCTGGGCATCGCCGCGCAGACTATGTAATCACGAGGCGACTGTCTCGCTTCACACTCAACGACGGAATGTGATTCTCATATACTTCACGCATGTAAAACTGTAGTAATATAAAATAAATAGCATGAAGCACCGACGATATCTATCATTGCTACGCGCATGAGCATGTCTAAAGAAATTTACATGTAAATTGATATGAATTTGCATATTTAGTTGTAGAATGCAATTTTAGAGGCCTGCACCGATCGGCTTACTTAGTCAGGCCTCTACGCTACTCGGGTTCCAGTTGAGTCAGGCTTTATTTAAGAAAGTAATCGGGCTTTTCGAGCCATTGGGGCCTGTCGACCTTTTGAGCTGCGCGCACCTGTCGGACCTGTCTGGTCGTTTGGACCTATCGAGCCTGTCGGTCGTTCGGGTCCCTTGGTTCGTTCGAGCCGTTCAGGCCTCTCAGATTGCATTGTCGTTGGCATCTCGTAGTTGTTTTTAACTGGTCCTGAGATTATTCTGATGCTCCTTTCAAACATGGGACTGAATTTAGTAATCCAAAAATATGCAAAAAGAGCTGTCGGTATACATGGGCGCCGGCAAGGTTTTTGCGGGAGGTTGCTGCAATGGATATAGGTGCATTTAAGGATGCTCACGTATAATTGAGGTTGTAAAGGCTGTAGCATGATCCTTGAATCTTGATTCTCGCCCCATATACACACATCTGGTTATCTTCTTTCCTGTGGCAGTGTTGGGTTTTCAAATTTCAGCATACCTTTTCTTGTCTGTGCCAGCATTTAATAGCCAAAGCAATGTAAGACATTAAGATGTTTAACAATTTATAAAAAAATCTAAAAATCTAAGCGATACTTTGTGAATTTTTATAATAAAATCATATAAACACAGAATTTATGAAAATCATATTTGCTGGACTTGGACCTTGCAGGCCAAATTTGCCAGGTTTGATAGACCAATTGAACTTTCCGAACATATCGTGCTTTTAGTGTTTTTTGAACCAGTCGGATGCTTCAGACCGATCAAACTTTTTAGATCATTTAAACTGCTCTGATTTCTTTGGGCCAATCGGAGTTTACGAGTTAACTTTTCGAGTTGGTCGATTGTGTGATCCAGGGGCAGTCAGGTGAAGAACGCTGAAGATACTTTACATTAAAAAGAATAATGCAAAAATAAGGATGAGTTTTGTAACGGAGGTCTATTACGACTTACGGCAACCCCTGACTTAACGTTAACAAGTTGTTTCTTCCATGATATACCTAAAGAGTATAATTTAAAAAAAAAACTAACCAATGCTGAGATACTCTAATCCTAAAAATCTTAGGTAGGAAGAAGAACCTGACGGTAAATGCAACTATGAAAACCTTTCTACCATTAAGGCGCTGATCAAAACACGAAGAAAGTAATTTCTGAACACAGTAGCGTTGCTTGCTCTATCAGACTGTTCTAAGTAGGATACATTTAAAGTCGGGGGTGTCTTAACTTATAGCAACGTGATTATTTTTCATAATACAAATAAAATAAGAGCATTGTTACATAGCATTATTCAAAGAAAGTTAGCTAAAGTGGTCTCATTTTTTTTAAAGAATATGATACATTCAGAGGTGTATTATGACGATGCCTGAAGCATCAAATATCACTAGTTTCATGGTAGAAGCGCTAGAAAATCACTTTTGATGACATCATGGAAAGGATCTATCATTAGCTGAGTATTTTAATTATTCATTAGTAATAAGAAATGAAGTCCGGTAAGTTTGTGTTGACGCCAAGTAAGCCAATATTTGGTTTTTTTTATTAAATTCCAATTAAATCGTCTATCCAGGAGGGTGTAAATGGACCTCCTTGCACTTCACTCCGGTGACTATGCCGAAATATATTATTTAAACTATATTTAATAGTAGAATTGCAATTTTTTATTTTGTCATTTTTTATTATACCAAATACAATTCTGCTTGTCCCATTCACTGTTAACATTTTCACAAACATGACAGTTTGATATGCAAAAGAGATGTAAAACTTTTTTCTTCTTTCATTTGGTCTTGTTAACATAGCTAATATTTAATATTTAATAACATTATAAATGTAGTTGAGCAAGATCTAAAATACAGATAACACGCTATTGTACCCACCCAACAAAGCTGACTTTTTTATAATATATGCATACAGCTAATACAACTAGTCCATCCAAACCTTTTATGTACAAAATAATATAATATGATATCTGTATACCTATTGTAGTACCTTTAGCTCCTCGGTATTGTTAAAAACCAGTTCCGCCTTGAACTGTTCTAAACAGGTCAAGTGATGTAAACTCCTGCAAAGCATCATCATAAATCTCGTCAGCTTTCAACAGTACGATGGCTGATGGGGCTGGTAAAGCACATATACACATGCATACATACACCGTGTTTTGTCTACATGAAATATGCTATAAGTATATGATTTATTCCGTAACGCTATAAAGCATTGATGCTACACTAAACACACTCGTTACTAATTTATAATTGTGTTTAGGTCTGGCATTAGTTATGCCAAGCAGTTAATTGTACTTGTAAATTGTTTCTCAAAAATTAACCTGCCAGTTCTAGCATAGAATAAGAGGGCAGCAGCGTGTTATTTGGGTTTCCTGTATTTATAAGTTAATAGAGTTATTAGAAAAAATAATTCTCTAAATTATATTTATTAAACAATTAATTTCACATTACATCTACTTCTGTGCAAAACAATTCTCAAATTGTTAAGGAACGGAAAGATAATTCATTTTTTATGGTTTAAACCACTTTTAAGCACTCATATTATAATTCTGACCTTTTTACAGTAAATTTTAATTTCTATATCGCATTTACATTGTTGTAGGATTCAGAAATACAGCGATGTCAAGCTTGAACTAGAAATTCAATTAATTTTGTTTTTGTTGTGGGTTTCTTTTCAAATATGATGCTATTCTTTGCCATAAGTTTTCTATGGGACTAAGATGAGAAGATTGAGTTGATCAATTCGTTTTGTTAATTCTATTTGTAAGGTAAGGTTTCTGGAAACTAAAACCTCCAAACGAGTTCTTCCTATTGGGCAACATCTTATTCTGCAGTACTTCAAGGTACTTTTTAGCATCTATCCATTCCAGATGCGATTTGTAGTCGCTCAATGCCTTAGGTAGACTGCAATTCCATACCATGACAACGGTTGGGTGTTTAATTGTAGCGACTATACATTCTAGTAAATATTCGGATTCAAGAAATCCTCCAACATACGCATTTCTGGCCTGATTGCTGATTCGTCACTTAACAGCATCAACTGCCACTGCTCTGTGGTACAGTTTATTAACCCACAGATAATCTGTTGCAGGAAAATCTTATTTTAATCGTTTTGCATGGAATTTTAAGAAAATAATAAGTAAAGGCATTGCTAATTTAATTATAACCTGCCTGATAATTAAAGAAAATTACGATAAATATGCAAAAGTGTGTATTACGTTTAAAAACATTATTGCACAAGGGCACTGCAGGGTTTTTTCACACCAACTGGTACAAAATATGCTAGCAGCCCAAACGGTTGGTTTGAAATGATATGATTTGAGACATGGTTCTCTCAAATCTGGTTACCACATGTTGAAGCTACTGTAGATGAAGAAAAAAGACACAATGGTTTTACTGGGAGATAATCTTACAAGTCACTTCTTTGCCAAAGTGATCGACGCATGCAAAAATAATAGAATCTATATGAGCCCCTTTCCGGTAAATGCAACACATCTCGTGCAAGCTCTAGATGTTGCTGTATTTGTTCCGTTGAGAAAGAAGTGGTGAGAAATTTTACATCAATGGTGGCAACAATCCAGATACTCTGTGTTCTGTCCTAAAAGGAACAGTTTACTTTATTATTTAGGGCTATCGGTCTGCATCCAGATTGCAAATGGAAGAAAAAAATTTTCCGTTCGCATCTGTAGCCTTAACCATAGAGTACCGCTGCGTTGGCAGTTTAAACACAATTCGCGCAATATGGAGATGAAGGATGAAGGATTATGAAAAATGATCTAGTCTAGTATTTTAATTTCCTGACTGAAATTTGCTTGTTATCTTTAGATGCCCAGAAATCTTCCGACAACAATGGTCCGTCGAGGCAATGGAATGTACCAGGCTGTGGTGACTACTTACAGAATCAAACACGAAAAATGTATGGAGTTCCTTTCTATAGATATTTAAGTAACGATCATACAGATTTAGATGGTCGGCCTCTCAAATAAGTCGTAAACCTGAATTAGAAGAAAAGTGGAATCAGTCTTGATTGAACGCGTAAACAAAGTATCACGTCATGAATTTTCATTAAGACGTAACGACGTACAAGCACTAGCTTATAATTTAGCCGAATCTTTGAAAATCGACCACCTATTTAATACCGAAGAAGGCTTAGCTGACTGGAATTGGCTATGGGGTTTTATACAACGTAACCCTGGACTATCAATCCGGAAAAAAGAAAATCTTAAACTTATACGAGAGCTTGGTATGGAAAGGAAAGTGGTTTATGAATACTTCGATCTTTTGAAAGAAATTATGAAAAACTTAATTTATTGAATAAAACTGGCAGGATCTTTGGTCTTAGTGATAGTGAAAGTGCATTTCAATTAAATAAGCAGACTAAAGAGGTTGTTGCTCCTAAAAGCGACTGTATCGTTCATGCCATTGCGCGAAACAGTTACAAGAATTGGATGTTTCGATGCAGCTGGAGCCTGTTTACCACCTTGTCCTATAATAAAACGTATTAGAACTATAATTGGCCTGAAAGAACATTTGCCACCAGAATGGTAGTGGGCGCGCTCGGTGTGATTGCCCTTAGCAGCGACGGTGAAGCCGGCGGAGAACTTGAGACCGGACCGACGCGACGATGGAACCGTCCCGTCAGACCTCCACACTTTCCTTCTGGCCGACAGGGGAGATTTTAAGCAAAAGTTTGCAATCAACCATCTATCCCATTCTTGACCACGTGCAGCAGTGTTCACCAACTAATACCTCCTTTCCTCCTAGTCCGAAAAGGTATATGCCTACAGTGGCCTACAGTAGGAACAATGATGATTTGACTTTGACTTGCCACAAGGTAGTAAGGCTTTTATGAATGCAAACTCTGAGTACGCTACTGGAGAAGTATTTTATAAAGTTATATTTCGTAATATATTTTCATGTCTCAAAAAACAATTCTGTCCTTCTAGTTATTAGTGAGCACGACTCCCATTGCAGCTGTCCTGACGCTCTTGATTAGGCCGCAGAAAATGGAGTTATGTGTGTATTGTGCATACAAAAGACTGGCCTCAACCAGCAGATAAGTCATTTTTCGGACTACTCAAGAAGACGTATTACGACACTGCCAGAAGATTTATAAGACCAAGGAGCTTGCACGAAAGTTGAGTAGGTGATTTGGTAAAGGAAGCGTGGGGAGAAATAGCAACGGTTGAATCTGCAACGGGTGCATTTTGTGCTATTCGAGTTTGGCCATCAAATCGAAATGAGATTCCTAACCACGCATACATTACAGAAGATCAAGATGGCCATAATGCGCAAGACAATTCAAGTCCATCCACAACTAGAACAAATAAGGCCACTAGCAGTAATCAAGCGCTAATGAAAAAGCAGATTGCAGTTAACGACAACAATTCAGGAAACTCGAGCATCGAGCAGAGGGTGAAAAAGAGAAGTTGCAAGAGAATTGACGTCCGGGAAAACACTTGAAGAAATTAAACGTCGCAAACCAGTGGAATCGATGAGGAGAAAACTTAAGCCAGTTATCAAGAAATCATTAAAACGGAAACTAAATCTAGCTGGAGAAGACTCAATCTGTCCAATATGCAAAGGAAAGTACAACGATGACTGCAATGTAGAAAACTGACTAAAATGTCAGGCAGCGCCTTGCTCTCTAGACTCTGCGGCGGCATTCCAGACTACTATCCCCGGCCGTTACTTCACACATACAAAACTTTTATGAGACCCGTGATCGACTACCGATTCATCGCCATATGCGATCAGGAGAGAAAGAGATCTACAAGAGGATCTTCCGCCTGGAGCGCTTCCACCCTTCGGTGGAAGTCTGCGGCAAAGCGAAAATTTCCTGTAGTTACGCGCCTCGAATTCATGAGAGGTCGCTACGTGAGCAGAGCGGTCGAACAAAACAGAGAGCACGTTCTCGACATCCTCAGAACCCCGGCTCCGCCCCCCCCCCACAGAGAACCAAAACATCCGCCCTCTATCATGATGAGACGTGTCGAAAGCCTCTTCCCCGAGTTGATGGACATACTTCTCGAAACCCCACTTATCTACAGATAAGTCTTCATTCACGAAACTACCAAGCGACGTAGTTAGTGTCTCCTGTGCTACGTTCGCATTCGGGAGGTCAGGGATATCCCCGGGCCGACTGTTCTCACGAGGGTTTTTCCGTGGTTTTCTCTAGTGCAAAAGTGGTGTCCGTTCGAGGCAGACGTCGGCAGTGGTCCCTTCCGCTCCCTAACCAGTGCTTTTTACTAGCCCGTGTCAGGCACGTTGGACCTACCCGGAGATCTCGCCCCAGTTGGCGTGTCCTGCTGCAGCTGCTTCTGGCAACCCTCGTTGCCTCGGGAGGGAGGTGCGACTATTGACGCAGGTGTTTGATTTCCGTGATCTCCTGGGTACCCGCTCTCCGAATGCGTCCCGGGCCGGGGCGTTAGTAAGTTTGCGAACCCAAAATTACCATTGTCCCTGTTTCCGTCTGCGCCTAGCGGTCGCTATCGGGTTCCCCCACTACATCGTGCGAGTAGGGGTGTGGCCCTGAAAACTATTTGTATGCCGTTTCCTTCTGTTACCGCGAGTGCAGTTTTCCTCCTGCGTACGTTGTTTACTTCAGAGCCAACATGGGTAAGAACCCGACAACTTCACCACCGGCCTTCAAGATTCCACCGGCAACCAAGCGCTAGGCTAGCGGGCACCTTCAACACATCGGAGTCATTGATCCCAGAATACCAGCACTTTGCAATTCGCCATTGAAACAACACCAACAGCGGCTTAAGATCAAAATCGCTTCCGTCCATCATCATCAGAAGCCTTTGGCAGCGAGCCGACGCCATTATCAAGTCAAACATTTACAAGAAAAAGCTGTAACAACCATCAACTCAAGCCCCACCCACAGAGACCGTCCACCATCAACAACAACTTCAGGTACTTAATACAAATTGACCGAAATTACATGGGCGACGCTCGCTCCATTCCATCAACGCCTTCACTCCAAGATAAGATAACATCCGCCTTCACCAGACGCTGCTACAACCACCATCCATGCTGCAAAACCTTCAATCCATCATCTGCTGCTGCACCGAGTCCTCTTGACTTAACCTACCTTTCCGCATCAAACGGCTGTTCAAGTGTCAATGAACGGAAACTGAGATCGTAGTATTCTGCTTCGCACTTCAAAATATCAACATAATTATCTAGGCTGAAGTAGCTCCTGGGAGCTTAGAACGGCCTTCCGCCTGCGGCGGGAAATTGCAAATGGTGGAACAAAAATTTCCACGGACCCACCACCACACACAAATGCACCGCGTCACACAACTACACATCACACCGCTTACACCACAATCACAACACACCCTCTCCTTCTCACCATGTCAAGGCCAATAACACTACCGTTGCCACTACTACAGCTACTACTACTATACAGAACTACATACAGAACATACCACACACTATCACTTCAAAACAAAACAGGACGAACACGAGTTCCACAAGGCTGAAGAAGTACGTCAGTATTTAAAACGGCCTCTCGCTTCCGGCGGGGAAATAAGCTTGACTTTGCCTTGGTTCTAAGGTAGAATAACAGTAGGTGTCCAAGTAACCCCGTGGTTGAGGCCACTTGGACACACTGAAAACATATTTGTCCAGCTCTTTGGTTAGGTTTGTTACAGTTTTTATATCAGCTAGCTAACCTGAAGTTACGTCAGTACAAATCTGTTTTTTGAGCGCCCTGTATAAAGGTGTCCAAGTAGACCCAGATTACGGTACATTTCTTATCAAATTCGTCTTCTTCCGCTTGAAAATGTTTTGTCTCTAAGTATTCTTTGAATCTAAAGGGACTTTTAATTCAACAAAGTAATGCTGAAAATTTAATGCAGACGTGGTTTGACTAAATTAGCTAATGCACAACCTTTTCCACTATTTTAGCAGCAAACACCTGTTTGAATTTCACTTTTTGCAATCTCATAAAAATAATATAAAGAAAGGAACAAAAGATGGAAACCAAACATATTAATTTAATTTCAAAAGAAAAAGGTTCAGACTAGTTTCACTTCTTATTTCATTGCTATTAGTCAGTCTAATTGTAAGTAAATCTAAGTATTGCTAAATAATTCCAGCATGTCCAAATTACTAGAACCAACTTAGATCTAGGAATTAATTAATCGGAATAATATTAGAATAATTCTTACTTTGCAGGAGTGGAGGCAGTATTTGTAGAAGTTTCTTGTGCCAGCTGACTTTTAAGCCTAGAATAGACAATATCTGAGAAACACTCTCACGTTATAATTATTACTTATTATATGTAATCAGAATGTGCTAGTATCACAAGCAGATATATACATGACCAAATTAATTAACAACATTCACTGATACTTATTTTTATAACAAATAGTCATTATAATTTAGAAAATAACAAATCTGACAGAAGAATTACGGACACTAACAGACAGTAAGATACCAATAAGCAGCTGTTAGTTTCTACCTGTTTCTACATATTTGTAATTTATGACTGTACTTTAAAAAGAGCCATTATAGGTAATTTCAGAGCTTTCTACAAACCGAATAGATACCAAAGGGGCAGGGCTTACTATTGTCGACAATAAGAAATGGATGTTTCAAGATATTGGGCGTTTACCTTAAATACGTTTGTAACGTTTCTAATTATAACTTGATAATTATTATATAAATTAGGAGTTCTAAACATTAAAGAGAACGTTGCTATTAAGAGGATCGTCTACACAAAAAGGCAGTTTGATTTATAACTGTTAAATTACTTCCGACAAGTAATAAAAGTAAAGTAGTAATTAATGCATTATTTTTCTGCCATAGGTCCCACACCTGTATCTGTACAAAATATCAAAGTGTAAGCTAATCGTAAAGTAAATTTTATAATTGTACAAGTGTACATAACATATAAGATCTTTTTGCTATAACTGATCAAAATAGTAATTTATCGAAATCTAAATATTTTGTCATTTCTATTCCCCTATCTTCTTTATAATTTGAAATTATTACCACACCCATTTATTAATAAGTGTATTCTTGAATATTCAATCAACGACATGCTGTGAATATGATCAAGAATTTGAAACTGGTAGCAAAGTGAGTCATTAATTGATCGCAAATAACTTATACATGTGGGGTGTCATTAAACTTTATAATACACAGAAACATAGCTGTCAGAACAGTACCTTTAATTCCCAATTATAGCGAGCCACTGGATTACTGACACATAAAATGAGATTCAATATAGACTATAATATAGTAGCTATTAAAAAAACATAACCAACCCGAACGGGTGTAAAAGTCAATATAATTTATAAAGGGTTAACTGTTTATAGTCTTACCGAGCCATCGCTTTGATTTTTATGTCTGTCCGAATATAAATGGCAAAGACAGCCCTTATTTTGATTGCAGATGTCGATATTAACGATAACGTTTTGTATTCGAGCCAGTCTCATTATCAGGCGGTCGTCCAACGGAAGCCGGCTCTGGCGGCGCAACGGTCCTTTGATTCTTTATTCGCCGCGACTTCCATCACTGTCTACGGCCGTCCAATAAATCAAGCCTTGCATTGACGTTCAACGGGAACTATTTATACCATTTCGCATGGTTTTTGCGAACAGTCTCCGATTCTATCCAATTATTGTCGGTTGCTTTGAGTATGCCGACGAATACAAATGAAGGAATACAATTTCTTTGAATAAAGCATGTAAGTCTTATGAGACTACAAAGCTTGGACCTAAACATTTAGCATAACTGCATTTTAAAAACACTTCTTTTAAACCGCTCTCTGCAGATCACATTCTCCTGGAGAAGATTAAGATCAAAATTCGGAAATTTAAAAGTTAATGAAATTTGAAACTCCGAGAAGAATTCAGACATGAGTATTGCGGCGCCGTTCTAAGCTGGATATGTTCCAGTTTCATATCGCTCTAAACAAATTTGGAATTTGAAGTGGCTGTTTTTAGTCCTCGAACCGTTAGTTGATGAAAAATTAACGGTATAAACTCGACGGATAACTAGCAGTACTACTGTTATTAATAATTTAAATTTCTCTTTTAAATGAAGCGAAATTTATTAACTTAAACAATCGAGAATCAGTCACACCATTTCCATTTTAAAAGTACATCTGTAAGTCGAATTAATGTATATTGTTATGTAAATGCATGTAAATTTAACAGTGGATAAAAGATCCTGCTATGCAGTCACACCTCTATTCCTTTTGATGAGAGTGACCATCCTAAAATTTAACTGATGACACGACTGATAAGTTCTTTTGAAGGCAGTGATTGAATTTTAGTGAAACCATGAATTAAAAATTATTTCACTGAAGAATGGACTAAAATATAGTTACCCAAATCGTTGGTTACACGAAACTTAAATTATCATTATTTCTATATCAAAGTTTGTTTAGCGTAACATCTTATCAACTTTTTGCTACAGAAACACAATATCTTACTCTAAATATAAATTAATTCTTGCCTATAAGCTGTAAGCATTTCTTGAATGTTAACTTAGCATGAATGGCAAATACCTTCTGTGTTTCTCTAATCAAGCTAGATTGGTTCTAACCTAACAAACCAACTGGGATTTTTAACTTGAAGACAAATACGTCTTTGAACGCATGCTTTTCTATCTGAAACATTCATATATATTTCGAAGACATTATAGAACAGGGGACGAAACAATTCCATGTTCTTTTGACTGTATAAAGGGATGCTAGTTCGAAAATCATTATAACCCATAGGTAATTTACTTTTCTTTATTTTAATGACATTGCGTTTCTTTAATTAGAATTATCTGATGTACAGGGTGGAACACTTAACATGTCAGCAAATTTGCTTGCATTCTACATGCTTTTCTCATTGCAACATAGCCTATTATAGTGCACGTGAATATTAATATTGAATTATTTCGTTTCCTTCGATAGTATGATGTGGTTGAAACTGAGGCTTCAACTATTTTCGAACCGTGTGTTTCCTTGAGGTTAGATGATTATTTGTATGAACAGGATTAATTCGTTTAATTATTGTTTGTCATTTTAATGTAAGTCTTTTTGCATAAACAATGTTCTAAATAATTTCTCTAATGAAACAATTAACCAAATATACAAAACTCAATTTCGTATTCTTTTTCTTCTTTTTCTTTTTCTTCTTGTTAAGGTGCCTTCTCCATTACTGAAGGTTGGCTATAATTTCTGCAAATTGTTCTCTATTTCGAGCTGTTCTAATTCTTCTTCCCGGGCCTCTTTTCCCTTCAATTTTCTCCTCCGTTATAAGTCTTAGGAAGCCATATTTCGCTCCTCTATAAATATGCTCTAGATAAATAGTTTTCCGCTTTTTTTATTATGCACAGGAGTTATCTGTCAGTTTCTATCATTCCTAATATCTCGTTGTTGGTTATGTGTTCTGTCCAAGAGATCTTGAGCATTCTTCGGAATATCACATCTCAAAGGTTTCTATTCGTCTTATGCTGTTCACTCCGAGGGTTCAACTTTAAACTCCAGATAGTAGTATGGAGTAGATATATGTTTTTATAAATCGATATCGCACATCTAATGAAAGAGTAGAATTTGTGAGAAGTTTCTTTATCGTTTGAAAAGCTGCTCTGGCTTTATCTATTTGGACTCGTATTTCAACCTCATTGTTATCTAGTAGCGCAGGTATTGGAAGCTTTGCACAAATTCTATCCGCTTGTTGTATATTTGGATATGATTGCCGCAGTTTGGAGTACGCGTGACAGCCATTACTTTTGCTTTATCTGTATTTATTTTCGATCCTTCTCGAGTTATGGCATTTACGAGTCGTTGCAGACCAACAACACTGTCCGCGATGATGACTGTATCGTCTGCATATATAATAAGTTATTTATATATTCTCCGTTGATTTTGATCCCTTCTTCCGTTTTTTCAAGGGCTTTTTGGAATATCTGTTCCGAATATATATTAAATAGTAGCGGAGAGAGTATGCAGCCCTGGCGTACACCTCTTTTTATCGGCATGTCTGTTATCAATAGTTCATTTATTTTAATCGACGCGGTTTGTTCCCAGTATAGATTCTTGATCAGAGTAACATTTTTGTGATCCATGTCGTGTCGTGTTAGCGTTTGTATCAGTTCTGTGCGTTTTACTCAATCGAGCGCTTTTTCGTGGTCGATAAAACATAGAAATGCGTCTTTACGTTGGTCCCTTTGCAGCAGTTCGTGGAGGTTAAATAGTGCTTCCCTAGTGCCAAGTCCCTTGCGGAATCCAAATTGGTTGTCACTTAGGTTTTTCTCGCATTCTCTGTATATTTTTTAGGAAGATTTTCAGGGCTTGGCTTATCGGACTAATTAATCTAAATTGAGAGCATTATTTGCTTTACTCTTTTTGGGTATAGGTATGAAAGTGGATTTCAACCAGTCTTCCGGGAAAGTTCCTATGCTGTATATTTTGTTCACTAGTAGAGTTAGGATCTGCAGGTTTTCTTCATTAACTTTAATATTTCTACATATATTTCGTCCAGACCAGGGGCCTTTTGTGTCTTTGCCGTTTTAATGGTTTTTGTGACTTCCAATGTTAGTATGTCAGGTAATTTCTTCAGTTTCATTGATTTGGGGTTCTGTTCTTTCATCGTCAAAGAGATCTTCAGTATAGTCTTTCCAGATGTTTCCTAGTTTCGCTGAATTTGTTACAACTTGGTTATTGTCATCTATTAATGTTGTCGGGGTGAATCTTTTCTTTGTACTCGTGACTTCCTTAACCTTTTTATATGCATTAAAGTGGTCATGTTTTCTTAGCAACTCCTCTATTTCTTTACACTTGTCATTCATCCACTTTTCTTTAGCTTTCCTAATGTGTCTTCTTATAATTCTCTGCGTTTTCTTGTACTTCGTTTCGTTTCGATTTTTGTAAGATCATCGCGTATTCATCAGTTCTAAAATTTTATTTGCCATCCATGGATTTTTAGTGCTTCTTGTGCTATTTTGTAGTTTTTCTCTTTGTATGGTCTCAATTGTTGTCTTGAAGGTATGCCATATGTTTTCTAAATAATACTTCTGGTAGTTTGAGTGTTTTAAGGTTGGGTTTCTTCTTCTTGTCGTGTTTGATTTTCTTCAGTTTGATTGAGATTTTGCCAACAACAGAATTATGATCGGACTCAATATCAGCACCGGGATACGTCCCAATACCGCGGATACCGTTTCTGTATCGCTTGTCAATCAGTATATAATCAATTTGATTTCTGATTAAGTTGTTTAGGTTGTCTCCGAGCGCTTTTCATGTGTAGAACCTTCTCTCTGGCAGCTGGAAACAGGTGTGTGCAATCATTAGCTCTTCTTCTTGTCAAAATTGAACTAGTGCTCCTCCTCTGTCGTTTCTCTGGCCCAGGCCAAAGTTTCGAACAATTGTCTTCTGTCCTTCCTTTCCCTACTTTAGCACTAAAGTCGCCCATGACAATGTTTACTTCATGCTTTTTGTTGTCTTTAATAGCTGCTTGATCTCTTGATAGAATTTTGGATTTATAGAACTTGCCACAATCATATTATCTTGAGAGGGCTTACTGTGTTGGTTTCTCCTTGCCTTGCACATCGCAGTTTACAGCCGGTTAAAATCAATATGATTGCCGCCTGTAAATGTCTGTTTCCAAACCTATTAGGAAATTATTTTTCATTTAACCTTGGGCCAGTAATAGCGTAGCGTATGTCCTCAGTTGATTTGCGAGTGCTCATTTGGTAAGACCTTATTCACACCTATCCTGTATACCTACAGGGTCTT